>VZQC01014822.1:1487344-1820109 GCA_009823505.1 Rhizomys pruinosus
AGGCATCACTGTGGTGAAATCTTCTGGGAAAAATTTCTTCAGGGTCAGCATGCAGAAGCTGTGTTCCAGAAGAGGCCTGAGCCTCCATGTCAAGCCAAACAGGACTTGGTAGTGTTAAGAGTCTCCTATATGGTTCCGGTGTGAAAGCATGAAGGGTCACAGAGAGCAGCTAGGCCTGGCTATGAGAGCCAGAAAGGCCACTGGTCAGAGTGCGGCCTTGGTTGCAGTGAAGACCCCAGGATGTCCAGGGGTCAGGAAAGAGAAGCTGAGGTTTTGTGTCAGAGAGAGGATCAGAAGAAATCTCATTTCAGTGGCACCGCTTTTTGGAGATGCTGGGACTGTGGACGACCACCAAGAGCAGAGGCAGGTGTGGAATGGAGTTGGCCTGGGCCTGCGAGATGAGCTGTGTGTGCAACGGAGGGTCAGAGTTGGAGAGGGGGAGCTGCCAAAACCCTTTGGAGCCCAGAAGATTGTGAGTGAATCCCAGGTGTCCACCTTGAGCTACTTTGCTGGACTTAGGTTTTGTTTGAGTGTGCCTGATTCTTCCCTTGAAATAAGACAGTACTTGTTTTTGGATTTTACAGCAGCCCACAGTTAAGAGAACTTTTAATAGACTGTGAACTTTTAAGTGTTTTGGACATTTTAAGGACTGTGGGGCTTTTAAGGTTGTACTGTCTTAGGTTGTGATTAATGTTAACATCATACTTTGGGGATAAGAACTGGAAAGGTGGTGGTTTAATAGTGATGTGTTTTGTGTGTCAAGTTGACAAGGGGTCAATTGTGCTGGATAGCTTTAGTGTCAACTTGACACACCTGGGTTGAGGGAGCCTCAATTGGGGAATTGGCTCCATTGGATTGGCCTGTGGCCACATCTGTGGAGTATTGTCTGATTGTCAAGCAGTGTGGGAGGGCCCAGCCCACAATGAATGGTGCCACCCTGGGCAGGTTGTTGTGTACCGTATAAGAAGGCAGACTGGGCATGGGTCAGAGGAGCAAGCCAGTGAACAGCATTCCTCCATGGCCTGTGCTTCAGCTCCTGTCTCCAGGTTCCTGCCCTGAGTTCCTGCTTTGGGCTCCCTGAGTGATGAACTGTGACCCAGGAGATGTGAGCTGAATAAATCCTTTCCTCCCCAAGTTGGTGTTGGTCAGAGTGTTTTGTCACAGCAATGGAAGACAATCTAGAACATAAGTGAAAAAAGAAGAAAGAGAGAAAGTTAAAGTGTTCACTATCAGTCTTAATTAGAGAAGAATAAATTAAGCAATAATGTGTCATTTTTCAGATAGCAGATAAAATTTTAAAAGTGAACAATGGTTACTTTTGAGAAAGGAGAAGCAGCTCCCATCCCCACAACCCATCACATGTGTCTTTGCAAGGATTCATTTCATTAAAATCAGACTAAGTTTCTGGTACACTGACTTTTGGGGAAAATATTCAAAATGAAACTAGAAAATATTCTTCATGGTTTTATTTCATATTTCATACATAGAACACAATAAAAATTATTAGAACAGACTGAATCACTTCCCTAGGTTTGTTTGGGGGGTTAGCAATCTTTGTTCAAATTAGTGATGCCAAAATGAAGCTAACTACTTAAAATAACCCGCTCAAGAGAGATGAGAAGAAAAAGTAGACTCCTGTCTGGGAAAAGGTGGAAGTTGGAGGTATGAACATTTTAAGCCATCTTGCTAAGGTCAGGTGACTTCTGTGTCCTCATACCCTTGGCAGCAAAGGGAGCCAGAAGCAGCACAGGCTGTGGTACTGGCTGGACTTCAGGACTAGAGCCTGCTTTCTGGTCTGTAGAGCAGAAATAATGGCACTCCCCCAAGAGCTGTGCCTGGGCATATGACCTAACAGGCAGCCTGACTGTATGAAGAATTGCCCTGTAGAATCAGCTCCAGCACTTATGACTTATGTGAACTTGGGGAAGGTCGCTCAGCTTCCCCATGCTTCTGCTTTCTCATTTGAAAATTAAGAGCACATATCTGCAAGCCGGGCATGGTGGTGCATACCTTTAATCTCAGCACTCAGGAGGCAGAGGCAGGCAGATATCTGTGAGTTCAAGGCCAGCCTGGTCTATGTGAGTTCCAGGACAGCTGGGGCTACGAGGAGACCCTGTCTCAAAAAGATGAAAAAACAGTACATATTTTCCATGGAAAATATAAAGTATTGACCATCTGCTACCTAAGTAAATGTCAGTTTCCATTAGTGTGAGCTCTTATAGGAACAGCATTAACCACAACTGCCTATTTCGATGGAGCCCTGTCTTCAGTCTCTGTTCTACCAGAGTAGAAGAAGGAAGTGATGCTATTCCACACCTGGCTGTGTAAAGGTGTTTGTCTAAAGATGGGACAAGTTTTGAGACCTTCCTCTGCACTTCTGTTTCTGGATATGAGAGCTAACAAGTACTAGACTCACTCCCCTACCCGAGAACCAAAAAAATAGAGACTGTAGGGAAAAAAAAAAACCCAAACATTTGAAGACACCAGTTTTAGGACACAAAGGACCGTGATCCTTGCACATTGGGAAGCTAACACTCTGCATGCTTGTCTTCTGAATAGTTAGTTCACCTGGGTCATTACCAGCTTGGCCCTTCCCAGGAGGCGGGACTTTCAAGAGATGTGTAAGTTTCGGCACCAATGCCCTTATTAATAGTAGGTCTTGTGATCAGTGCTCTTATCAAAGGGGGTTAAAGAGGAACTGGGTCCACAGCTCAGTTGGTAGTGTGTCTGCCTTCCATGCATGGAACACTGAGTTCAGGTCTCAGCACTGCAGCTGGGCACCATGACCAGAAACTGGGCATAGTGGCTCAGACCTGAAACCCCAGCACCTGAGGTCATTCTTGGCTCCATACCAAGTTTGAAGTCAACCTGGACTACACGAGACCTTGTCTCAAAATATAATAAAAAAATTAAATTGTTCACTCGTCCAACATGTGAGAACACAGTAAGATACCAGATCTGATGATTCCAGAGAAGTATATTTCCGTGGTTTATCAGCAGCCTCCTTTACTTCCTTGACAGTGTCTGGGCTGTGTTGTAAGGACAGGGCTCATGAAGCCCCGCATAATATCTCCAGCTTCAAATTTCTATGTTCAAGATCAGCAATGTCATAAAGCCAGTTCTTTAATTTTTTATGCATATGAGTGCTTTGCCTCATGTTATATAAATGTACCCATTTGTGCAAGGCCCTGGAAGCCAGAAGAAGGCATTGGATCCCCCTGAAACTGGAGTTACAGGTGGTTGTTAGCTGTCATATGGGGTGCTGGGAACAGAAAACTTCTGCAAGAGCAGCCAGTGCTCTTAAAGGCTAAGACATCTCTCCATCCCCAATAAATCTAGTTTTAGGATCCATGTGCTTCAGAAAAGAGTGCTTTCACTCCTGCACCAGGGGAAGTTGGGGAGTGCTAACAGAATCCTGGGTGATGCATCCATCTTCTGATCAGAAGCAGGACTGACTTTATTTTGTCATTTGCTCCTGACCCTTTGGGCTGGTGGAAGAGAGTATCTTCTAATTAGCCATAGCCTCAGAATAGGAGTAGGCATGCCTCCTGTGGGTGAGAGCAGACCCTTTCTGAAGTGTAGGCACTCAGGTCTCTGCGCACTCAGGTTTCCTCAGGCAGAGTCTGCAGAACAAGTCTGTCTGGAGGTTGTGGAGTCGGATATAGAATTTCTGTGGCACAGACTACAATGACAGTGGCCTTCTGAAGTCTGGGTTAAATTTACAGTTTCTCTTCAGATTTAGATACTTCCAGTGTGCCCAGTGTTGGTGCCCTGCCCCTGCACTGGCTTATGGCTCTGACCACCTCCTCATATCTCACCCCATCTCACCTTTCCAAACCTTATCTATGCCTCAGAAAGCATTATGCTAATATTAAAGCTCATGGACAATAAAAGGCTTTGTCCTCACTAGGATCATTCTAAGTCCTTTTTCCCTCTGTACCTGACAGAAAACATAGTTTGGTTTTCTTTGCTTTGTGAGTTCAGCATTTAGCTAGAAATAAAACGTTTTAAAAGACAAATAAATTATTTTATTGGACATGAGCAAATACAGAAAGATGGCTGTACCAAACCTCCAAAGAAGAGTAGAAGCTTGCTTCACACAGTGCAGAGACCGGGGGCTCCAGCCTTGTTTAAGTAGGTGCATGTGAGCAAGGAGACCTCAGCCAGGCTCTGGGACGCATGTGAAGATCTGACCTAACTGATGGCTTGTTGAGCACCAGGAGAAAATGCAGTAAGTAATGCAAAGAAGAGCATCCAAGAGAGGAACCAGGCTGGCGTGGCTTCTGCCTGTGGTTTCATAAGGGCGGATAATTGGTATTTAACTGAGAATTAATTAATAGATGGGTTGTTTCTCTGCACTGAATTTAAGAAGAAAACGTTTCACTCTAGTGTCTGAGAAGCTTGACCTAAGAAAAATGGAGTCACAGGGGCATGCCAGGGTGTGGTGGCATCCTGCCAATGGGCGTGTGACAAAAGGAAGAGCTGATATTTACCTCCAAATTTTACATTTACCAGCAGAAAGTGCTCTGGGAGGAAGGTGAGCATAGGAAATCTACAGGAGTCTGCTTTGAGTGTGTAGCCCATAGCAGAAGGAGAAAGAGGGAAGGAGTGGTGCTGAGTGATGCTTATCACCGTGACGGGATCTGAGATCACCTAGGAAATGATCTCCTGGCCTGTCTGTGAGGGCGTTCCTAGGCTGGGTTAATGGAAGTAGGAAGATTCCCCCTAAATATGGGTGGCACTGTCCCATGGACTAGGGTCCTGGGCTCATAAAGAAAGAAGAGGAGCGCTGAGCACTGAAATTCATCTCCATCCATCTAAACACAGCATGGGCACGGCCTCAGGCTCCCGCTTGCGATGCCTTCCGAACGTGGGGGGAGAGGAGGAAGGGAACGAACACGTACTATGTGCCAGGCATGGCCCTGGGTGCCAGTAAGCACCTGCTGGGAGTGGGAGTGGGACGAGAAGGGAAGGAAGCACGACAGGGGCTTCTGCAGAACTCAGCTGCTACTGCCGGTTTGGGGCCTAGACCATTCCTTTCCTTACACATTTCCTTCTTCTGAAGTTAGCTCAAATGTCATTTTCAGGCTTATGAGGTGATTCTTAGGATCTGTTGGCCTTTCTTCACCTACTCAGCAGGATGACTGACCCTGAGGAAGAGAAGCTCTGTTCAGTAAGATTGCAGGTACCAGCTTCTGGTGATGGCCTGCTTTGGCTTGGGAAATCTGCTTGCAGGCCTTGCGATTTGAAGCCAGTTTACTTGATAGTTCTTTACTTAGTTTAAAATCCAGGTCCTGCATTTAGAGACACAAATTAAATTCTACAGACCTGTATGTGTATAAGATATATATATATATATATATATATATATATATATCATATAAAATTGAGTACATTAAATTGGGCAGGTGGCAGTTAAGGGGAGGTGGGTTGGGGATTTGAATATCATCAAATTATATTCTATGAAAATCACAAAAAATCAATAAAAAGTAAACACAGACAAAAGTGCAGGTCCTGGAGAAAAACTACCATTTAACTTTCTTTTTCTGTTTTTACTTTATGTATTTACTTGAGACAGGGTCTCTCATGTAGCTGGAGCTGGCCTGCCTCCACCTGTTCATGTAGCAAGGCTGGTCTGCCTCCATCTGCTGAGTGCTGGGACTCCGGGACTGTGCCCCTGCTTGATTTGGGCCATCCTGCAGATGGAGCACAGCGTCTGCCCTGGGGATGGAGCACAGCGTCTGTCCTGGGGATGGAGCATAGCGTCTGCCCTGGGGATGTGAAGCACAGCGTCTGCCCTGGGGATGGAGCACAGCGTCTGACCTGGGGATGTGAAGCACAGCATCTGCCCTGGGGATGGAGCACAGCGTCTGCCCTGGGGATGGAGCACAGCGTCTGCCCTGGGGATGGAGCACAGCATCTGTCCTGGGGATGGAGCACAGCGTCTGTCCTGGGGATGGAGCACAGCGTCTGCCCTGGGGATGGAGCACAGGGTCTGCCCTGGGGATGGAGCACAGTGTCTGTCCTGGCCTTGGTTGCTCTCATTTTTGCACAGGAGGCAACACACTATCACCAGAGCTGATGCCAGTCCTAGAGTGATCCTTTTATGTGTCATCTTGTCTGTGAACTGGGGATGACATCTCCTTTGTGACTGGGCCTGAAGCCTGGAGGAGATGCAATGTAAAGCTGAAGCCCACTGCCTGACAACTCCAGTGCTGGCTGTGCTTGGCCGATTTGGTGGGCACTGCAACCCCAGCTGCAGATTCTGGACTCAGTCTTGGATTCTCAAAGCTACTTTCTTGGTAACTGGGTAAGGGCTTTTCTCCTGGGTCTTTGTTACCTTCCATGACTGGTTCTTTCTTAGGTTATGAAGAAGTCTTGAAGAATAATGATACTCCCCGAATTTATGCACCAATTTCCTCTGCCTTATGCTTGTTGATTCAGGTAACTGAAGTGAGCTGGGTTGGCTTCCTCTGCATTTCAGGTGAGGGAGATGACTCAGAGCTTGAGGAGAGGAGTGCCCAAGCTTGCAAAGGGCTCAGGCTTAACCCTGTACAGCTGTACCTTGTTGCCCGCCCATCCTTGCCATTTCCTGAACCATAACTTTCTAGAACAATAAACAACTGATTTAGATCCTGTTCTGTCTGTGGAGCTCTGGGTTCCTTGGTGATGCTGTTTATGCATATCAAGAGGGTTGGGATGAAAGCATCCAGAAGGCAGAAGGCGAGTTCAAGCATGCAAAATGAGGTGACTGACATGGAAATCCAGTGATATCTGACTCCCATTGTGCCAGTGTTATGTAAATACATAAGTAGGTGGAATTTCAACAAAATAGTCTTAATTATTAAAAATTACTGCTACATTTTAAAGATCAAAATTCCCCAAAGAGTTTTTGTGAAAGCCTCATACACTTGTAACTGTAGATTTTCTCTCGACACCACTTCTTGAAATCCAAGCATTTTGGATGTTTTAAGATGCTCCTGAATGTGGCTTGAAACTAGGACTAAAAATGTGGCTAGAAGTGAGATGCAGTGACAGGATGTCAGCCCTGATGGAGCCCAAAAGCTGCGGTCTGTGGCCCCCACCCTAGACTCGCCCATTTACTGATGTGGAAGCAGCCTCAGAGAGGCAGTTTACTTGAGTATGCATGGATTATTAATTTTTACAGTAACTGTTATTTCATAATTAGGTTACTGTATCTCAAGTCCATGGATCTATATCAAATTGATGAAACCAAGAGAATTCAAGATAACGGAGCATGCCACACTGCTAAAGCTTAGAAAAATCCAAGTCCATGTTATAATTTATTGTCCAAGTTATAATTTGTTTAGAGTTCAAGTTTGGGTCCTTTGAAAAAAAAATTAAAATTCTTCAAACTCCAAAACCTACTTTTCAAAACAACATACTTTGGTTTTTGGCTTGTTTTTCTTCTTTTAGCTGGGCAAGTAGGGTACTTCTTGTACCACCTGTCTACCCCTCCCTAAATTCAGCCTAGGTAGAGTGTCCTCTGGCCATCCTTGAAAGGAAGAGTATTCCTCTCCTGTAGGCCGATGGAAAGAAGCTTCTAGCAAACCAATAGAAAGAAGCTTCTAGCAAACCAATGGGATGAAGCTTCTAGCAAACCAATGGGAAGGAGCTTCTAGCAAACCAATGGGAAGGAGCTTCTAGCAAACCAATGGGAAGGAGCTTCTAGCAAACCAATGGGAAGGAGCTTCTAGCAAACCAACTTCCATGCTTTATTTTTGCCATAGCATCAAAATTTTTCAGGCATTCTCTCCCTATTCATCTACCAGGTGTTCATTCTCTCTCTATTCACCTATCAGGTGTTCATTTTCTTTCTATTCACCTATCAGGTATTCATTTTTTCAGGTGATTTCTTTTTAAAAAAATAAAATACTTTTATTGATGTTTTGTGTATTTCATACATCATTTTTCAGACCAATTTAGACATAGTCCCCTTTCCCTGCCCCCCACCACACCCCAGTTCATGCATTTTGCCATACATATCTTACATCTTTTTCTCATTCTTTTTAAAGTTTTTCCCTGCAGAAGTCTATTGTTTTGGGCAGAATTTAACTGTTTCAATCAGTTCTTTGACCCAGTACTATGCTGTTGTTCCCTCCCATTTGTATTGCTCTAAAAAATGCCTATATAAACATCACATATATACCAAAGTTATGACCTCCAAAAATAAACTGTATGTTAACTCCAAAATATGTTTAATAATTCATATTTTCCCTTTAATTTTATATTACCCTAAAATATAGATATATACTTTTCACCTATATACATTAATTACCATGTCTGAAAGTATGTGGTAAGTTAACTCTAGGGCTCATAAAGAGATTCACCTTATAACATTACAGTTGCTTTCAGATAGAAAGAGATATAACAATAACATTGCTCAGCTTGTCTTTCAATTGGGGGATTTGGTGCTAGCATCAGTGAATGAAGGAAACCATTCCCCATTGGTTTCCTTGAGACTGTGTTACTTTGCTTAGCATAATGGCTTCAAGTTCCATCCATTTACCTGCAAAGTTCATGATGTCATCTTTCTTTACCACTGCACAGTACTCCATTGAGTAGATGTACCACATTTTTGTTATCTACTTGTTGGTTGAGGGGCATTTGGGTTGGATCCAGCTCCTTGCTATTGTGAAGAGAGCTGCAATAAACATGACTGTATATATATACAGATATAGATATAGATATAGATATCTGTGATAGGATGAGTTTTGTGGGTATATACCCAGGAGTGGTATGGCTGGGTCAGGTGTTGGCTCATTTTGAATCTTTTTTTTTTAATTTTTTAAATTTATTTCGTATGTGTATGAATGTACTGTCTGGATGCAGGTTTGTGCACCCGTGTCGTGCAATGCCGCGGAGGTCAGAAGAGGGTGTCGGATTCCCCCTGGAACTGGAGTTCTCCTTGGAATTGGAGTTTCAGACGGTTCTCGGCCACCATGTGGATGCTGGGGATCGAACCCGGGTCTTCTGCAAGAGCAGTCGGTGCTCTTAACTGCTAGGCCATCTCTCCAGCCCCATCTTTTAAGGGTTCTTCACACTGCTTTCCATAGTGGTTGTACAAGTTTACATTCCCACCAGCAGTGGATGAGTGTTCCCCTTTCCCTACAACCTCTCCAGTATTTGGTGTCTTTTGTTTTCTCCATCTTAGCCAGTTTTATCAGAGTGAGATATCTTAGAGTGGTTTTAATTTGCATTTCTTTGATTATTAACTATGTTGAACACTTTTTAAGATGTTTCTCAGCCATTTTTACTTCCTCACTGGTGAAGTCTCTGTTCGGCTTTTTACTCCATCTTTTGAGTGGGTCGTTTGTTTTCTTACTTCTTTGTTTTTTAAATAGTTTATGTGTTCTGGATGTTAATGTTCTGTCAGATGTATCACTGGTGAAGGTTTCCTCCAACTCTGTGGGTTTTCTCTTCACTTTACTGGTTGTTTCTTTTACTGTACAGAAGCTTTTGAGTTTGATGAGGTTCCCACTTGTCAATTGTTGACCTTTTTTCCTACGTGGCTACTATTTGACTTAGAATGTCTTTTCCTAGGCCTATGTCTTGTAGGTTGCTGCCAAGGTTTTGTTCTATTACCTTCGGAATTTTCTTTCTATTCACCTTTGAAGTATTCATTTTTTCAGATGATTTCTTTTAAAAAAGATTTTTCAAAAATCATGTCCTAAATCCAAAAAACAAATCCAGGTCTACTAATCCTGGGAATATGCCCAAAGGTCACAAGTTGAATGTACCACATAGATCCTTGCATGTCCATGGTTGCCTTCATCCTCTTCATAATAGACAAGATAGAGAATTAGCCTAGGTGTCTGTTCAGATGAATGGATAAAGAAATGATGATTTATGTACACAATGGAGTTTATTCAGCTATAAGAAGATTGAAATTATGCCATTTACAGGAAAGAGGATGGAGCTAGAGACCATCATGTTGAGTGAAGTAGACCAGACTTGGAAAGAAGATGACCTTGTGATCTCTTTCATATGTGGAACTGAGATTTAAACATGTACAAACATATACAGAACATGAATGTACAAGAGGAATAGCATGGAGGGGAGGGAAGGGAAGGGTCTAAAGTGGGGAGGAAAATGTGGGGAAGAAAGACAGAGAACCCCATGTCTCACACTTGTAATCAAAATGTAGCAGAAAACAGAATAATATATTTGTGGGGAGGAAGGAGAAAAGTGGAACCAAGTGGGACAGTGGAGATCCACACGCATGGAAACGTCATTCTGAAACCCTAACTACAAGGCTAAAAAATTAAAATCATGTCCTCTGCAAATAAGAAAAACAATTTTTACAATCAGTGTCTGGCTGGAGGGGTAGTTCATGGCTATAGCGTCTGCCTCACTCACAGGCACAAGGTCATGGCATCCCATGTGATCCCAGTACTTGAACAACAGTACACAGAAAAACCACATTAGCATGGAAGGAGATGTGAAGGGAACATAGTGGTCATGCATCACACTCATGTATGACCACGTTCACCAAGGCTGGTGAGTCTTCTTTTAACGCGTGGGGGTGGGGGTGAGTATGGGTGTGCATGTACCTCTGTGGGTCTGTTTTTCACTTTGCCAACACAGGTTAAAAGCAATAGTTATATGTTCATTTTCCCCAATTTGAAGTTGCTTTCACTATTTTGGGAACCGAATCTTGCACCTGAGTCTCCCTTCTCACGCTGATGACCCATGATTCTCCCTTTCTCATATCTCACTGCCAAAAGAGACTCATTGGTTATCTCTGATTGCAGGCAATTTGAACTTTAAGTAAGCCTGTCTTTATCAACTACTGTTTTAACAGCTGATTAATTAGTGCTGTGGAGATCCAGAGAAAGCCATTATCTGAAGAGCAGTCCAACTATTAGCAAAGGAAACTTCCTTGTGCAGGAGCAGCTCAGATAACAAGAGAAGATAATAGTTCAACAATCCATCTTTGGCAAATGCAAACAGGAGCACTCCCTCTTAGCCCAACACAGGCAAGGAGGATAGCTGGCTGGAGTCTCGGGCGCCGTGGTCTTCGGTGGCCAACCAAGCCTCTGCTCATTTGGAGCTGGGCTTTTTAGAATAGTACCCTGCAGGTCCCCTAGCAGAGCTGGTATTTGGAAAGTATAGTGGTACTGGATGGCTGTTGGCTGTTGTGACAGAGATCGGCGCCAGGAGCAGTCTTCAATGATGGGCTGCTTTGCTCTTATTAGTAGAGAGTTCTATGTGGGCCTGAGGCCAGTCCTCCTGTTAACTGGGTGCCCTTGGACAAACCACTTGCCATCCCTGTGCTCAGTTGCCCTCTCTGTAAAATGGAGCTAATGACAGTGCCTGCCTCTTGGCATTAGCGTGAGAATCCAATGAGCCAACACTTCACTGTTCTTAGAATTCTGTCTGGCACTGAGGGAGAACTCCACAAATGTTGGCATCACTACTAAAGGAAAAATGCAAGGAATTTTTATTCTCAAAATCCTAATAGAACTAGCCAGAAATTGTTAAATACAAACAGTCAGGATCTAGGGCTGTGATTGGACATAGACCCCTAGAACTATTACCCTGGCCAGCGTGACATACCTTCTGTAAAAGATTATGTAATCACTGTACTGAGATAACAGCACTCAAAGCACCTGCCACATGCAACTTTACACAGCTCTGAGGAAGATGCTTTTTCTGTTTTATTTTTACAGTTAATGGATTGAAGCTCAAGAACCAAATCGACTGGATAGAAGTCACTGAGTGATGGATGTGACTCTTTTTTTTGGTATTTTTCGAGTCAGGGTCTCCCTGTAGCCCCAGCTGTCCTGGAACTCACTCTGTAGACCAGGCTGGCCTTGAACTCACAAAGATCCACCTGCCTCTGCCTCCCGATTGCTAGGATTAAAGGCGTGCACCACTCTTACCATTCACCATTGCAGTCACTTGGAAATTGCAACTTCTTGCCCAGTTACATGGCTTTCCTCATCTGTGGACGTGCAGGGGTGAGATGGCTTTTGACCAGCTACCTGAGACAGGTGACCTGAAATTGAGACCTAGATTCCCCACCGCTAGTCCTTGTGTGTGGTGTTGTTCCCTGGGGGGTTGGAAGAAGGGCAGTTTGGATAAAGGATAATGACATGGTGGGGACCCAGGAATTGGGGATTGACTTATTTTGATCTTTCTGCTCCCAGGGACCCTCTTGCTTGGACATTTTGCTCTTTGTGGAGGAGAAGGGTTGGGAGTCCACAGTTGGAAGGAATCATAACTCACTCCCTCATTCTTAAAACGAATCTGTATGTGTCGGACTTGCTCACCTATTTCCCTTCATTTATTGTGCTGAGCAGAAGGCTCATTTTCTTTTTAGCAAACAGCTCACCCATCTAGCTTTTAAAATATTAGAATGCAAAAAGTGGAGTAAGCCCTCTTAGTCAGCACAAAGGGCTGAAGGGGGTGTCTGATGACCACTGGGCAAAGGCTGGCTTGCCAGGTCCCAGTCCACTGACTGACCTGGCTCCTTGTCCCTTTGAAAGTTGCACAAGACAAGCAAGCTCTGAATATAGCCCTAGCACACTGTAGCCATCACAGGCAGGAAGTCTCTATTGAAACTAATCAGAACAAGGGCTGGAGAGATAGCCTAGTGGTTAAGAGTGCCGTCTGCTCTTGCAGAGGACCGGGGTTTGATCCCCAGCACCCACATGGCGGCTAAGAACCGTCTGTAACTCCAATTCCAGGAGAACTCCAGTTCCAGGGGAATCCCAGACCCTCTTCTGACCTCTGTGGCATTGCACAACACGGGTGCACAATCCTACATGCAGACAGTACATTCATACACATACAAAAATAAATACAAAAATAAATAAATAAATAAATAAAAGAAACTAATCAGAACAGAAAAATTCAGGAAAGATAATTCAGAGAAATGATGGTTACGCCTGTAAGACAGAGTGGGATTCAACACTTTCAGCAATGGAAGGTGACAGATACCATCTCAAGGTAGTGGAAGGGAAGCTCCTAGAGGAGGGAAATAAGACATGAAGCTGCTTAGAACTAGTTTCACCTCATTTAGGATACTGTGCCGTTTGAAGATTGTGTCCCCCTTTATTTGATACTAAATGCATTTTGGAAGGAGTCTGGTGGTGACTCTCAGCAAAACCTGTCTGAATGCAATATATGCAATAATATTTGAAGATTTCTTGGGAGGCTCTAGTTTAGGTTTAAACCTTGATTTCTTCATACTCTGTATTTTCCCAGGAAACTATAAACTACGTTTCCTGCCCAATAACCCACATCTGCACACCTGGAGGTAGAACTAACTGACCCCACAGGATAGGACCCCAACTTCAGTCCTTCAGCTGTGACGGAACGAGGGCAGGCAGCTGGGATTGTGAGACCTGGGGAAGCTTTCAGCTCCTAGTAGACGTTTATGAGGAGGCTCACATGAACAAAGGCCTGGAGCATGACTGGATGAGCCTACATTCCCTCCCCTTCAAGGAGTAACCAGTTACAGGATAAATAGCGAGAAGATCGCTGTCACGTACGATAAAACCTGGGTAGATGAAGCACTGTGGGAATGAAGCTTACATTTTTCTGTTTAGTTCATAGATATTAATTACACAAGAGAATGGGGCCTGTCAGGACATTTCCAGACATGAATATAATGTACTTGGATCATAGTCACTCCATTACCATTAAATTTATTTTTTAATTTTATGAATATGAATGTGTGCTTGAATATATGTATGTGTATCACATGTATGTCAGGTGTCTGCAGAGGCCAGAAAATGGTTTCAGATCCCTTAGAACAGTAGTTATAGACCACTGTGTACCACCACCATGTGGGTGCTGGGAACAGAACCCAGGTCCCCTGCAAGAGCAAGTGCTCTTAAATGCTGAGCCATCTCTCCAAGCACCCTCTCCCACCCCTCTCTTGGCCCCTCCCCACTCCTCCTGATCCCTGTGTTCTTCCCCAATAGTCCTTCTTTTACTTTCATGTTTTTTCTTTTGGTGGCCCATGAGTTTAAGTAGGGTTGCTTGTATGAACATGAGTGCAGGATTATTTACAGAAGCCTGAGCCTCTTACCCATGCCTATACTGCTGAGGAAAGGTCTCTCTCCCCCAGCAACTGCACATGGCCTCAGGGGTCCCTCCCCCAGGTGTTACCTGCCTGTAAACCTTCAAGGAGCAGTAGGGCCTTGGTGAGCCCCTCTCTTCCCACCATCCATGACGGGGTGCCAGTGGGTCTTGGCTTTTGTGCAAGTCACCACATCTGTTGAGAGTTCAGAAGTATACTGTAATGTCATGTACAGAAGTCAGTATTCCACAGCCCTGCACTCCTCACTCTCCTCTCACAGGCTTTCTGCCCGATCTTCCTCAGTACTCCCCCAGAGGGAGGGACTTAGTGTAGTCAATCCCCCAGGCCCGCCGGGGAATTTTGTGGTCCAACCGTGAACAAAAGGGGGTGAGAGGCACAGAGTCAAGATGCAGACCCTGGGAATCAGGTGAATGCAAGCAGAGGGTGAGCTGCCACAGATTCGCTTACTGGGGGCAAGGTTAGGGTTCGCATTCCGCTCTCCTCTTAATGCAGTCATCAAGTCACCTTGTGATTGGCCCAGGTCTGCAACTCAGCTGCTTGTATGGTCTCGCCTGCCTAGGGCAGGTTAGGTTGATGAGGGACAACCTCTGTGCAGGTTCACTGTGTAATTCTCGGCATACTATCTACTATAACGTAGAGCACTCTCCCCCAGAGGGGGTGACATAGAACACTCTCCAGTCCCCTATCCTCAGCTCTGACCACTTGTGAGTCTGTGCAGGTAACAGTGCCCACTTCAAGGGCTTTAACACTCTTCTTGCAGCTTCTCCTAAGACTGAAAACTAAGATATATTCCAGAAGAGACTGTTTTCTGAGGGACAGCAAAAATAATACATTAGTACACGGTATGTTTTTCAAAAGCTGCTTATATTAGCATCAGTTATGAATATACAAAAGAGAAAACTTACAGAATTTTTCTTTGATGAATTACTGTGCAGCTGTTTAACAGGTATATATGATAATGTTCAGCCAGAGGGAAAAATCATAAGATGTTAGTACTAAAATTGGGTTTGACAATTAGGCTGAACAACATTTCATCACAGATGCAGCGGGGACCACGAGGTTCCACCTCTCCGAGGGGCAATTGGCAATTCATGTCTGTACTGTAACCACTCCAGTAAAATATCTCCCAACCATGCAAGCAACCCTAATTAAACTCAATGGATCACAGAGAAAAGCCAGGAAAGTAAGGGAGGCATTGCTGGGAAGAAGAGTTTTGGGGGGAAGAGAGGGGGAAAGGGGGAGGAGGGGAAAAGAGGGCCTAGGAACAGGGAAGGAGAGGGAGAAGGAGAGAGGAAAGAGAGGGGGAAGAGAAAGGGAAAGGAGTAGGGAGGGGGAGAGAGGGGGGAAGGACAGAGGGCATTGGAGGAGAAAAACATCTAAAATTCATTGTACACATGTATGAAAATACCAATGAATAAATTAAAATGAAGCAAAATACATTAAAAATCAGGCCTGAAAGAATTATTTCCATGAGTGGTGGTGTGAAGCAGCGTGCTGGAGGCAATATGCCCAAACTGGTAAGACGAGCAGTGCTCAGCCGAGCTGCAGAACTGCCGGTGCTGCTCTCGCTGTGACTCTTCTCTCCAAGCTTTGTACACTAGCCTGTATGACTTTTGTGCCACTATAAAAAACAATCAATTTTGACAAAAGTCACTGTACCATTGTCCTGGTCTTAATGTTCTCTTCCTGTAGTAGTTACTCTTCTGTAGCTGTGATAAAACACTGTGACCAAGGAGACTTATAAAATGTTTGTGCTGGGTGTGGTGGCGCACATCTTTAATCCCACTCAGGAGGCAGAGGCAGCTAGATCTCTGTGAGTTCAAAGCTAGCCTGGTCTGCATAGTGATCTCCAGGCAAGCTGGGATTAAAAGGAGATACTATCTCAAAAAAGACAAACAAAAACAAAAACAAACACAAACAAACAAAATCTTGTTTGAGCTTGTGGCTCCAGAGGAACTGGAGTCCATCATGGCTGGGAGACATGGTGGTAGGCAGTAGCAGAACAGACAAAGGAGCATTCCCATCTTCAAGCAGGCACGGGAAGCAGACTGTGACTGGGGATCCAGCAAAGCTTAGGAGCTCTCTCCGCCCCCCCCCCCCCCCCCAGCTAGGTGCTTCCTTGAGCATGACCTCCAAAACAGCTCCACCAACTGGGGACAAAATGTCTGAATACTTGGAGCCCATGGGGGCATCCTTATTTAAACCAGCACACCTCTGATGACACAGAGGGTGCTAGCACGCAACAACTCCCAAGATCACTTTTTCCCTCTCTTCTACCCAGTCCGCTTTGATGTGGCAGTGATTGAACCCAGACTGGAAAAGCCTGGTTTGGTCGATTCTTCCTAGATGTCACTTGAGTTTTCACTGTCGGATGTTTCTTATGGAAATTTTCTCTCTTGGCTCTGTTTAGATATTTGTATGGTTGGGTCATAGTTGGCAACCAGGTTTCTCTGAACACCTGTCTTAGGGACAGCAGGATGAGGCTACAGATGGCCATGGAGTGAGACTCTCGTCAGGCCAGGCCAACCCAGGGTGGTATTGATGCCAGGCCAGCCTGGCTGGAGGCCCAGGAGGTGCTGTGGTGGCGGTGTGTGTCACTGCTGTGTCCCTTCCCCTGGCTCCCCCTTCTGTCTCATCCTGTGCCCGGCTCACCACCACTGAGCTTCCAGGTGTCCTGCACAAGGTAAAATCCTTGATGGTTATATCCTTCGTAGTCAACCTTGTGTTTGACAGAGTCAGCTGCATGGGACTAACAGGGTTGTTTTGTCTTTGCATTGCATGGACCCAGAGCATGAACTTTGTAGATGAAAACGTCATGTTGACAAGCCTGTGGTCATTCTCAAGTCTAATGTTTCTCCAGGGCAGAAGAATGAAGTACAGGAGGCAGAGTTTGGTGGCCCTGAGTAGGAAGAGATGGAGAAACACTGAACTAAATCCTTAGAATGAATTACCATCAGGCAGTCTCCCAGGTCTGTTGGGAGAGCAGCAGGCTCCTCAGTACCCCACATGGGGGGACACCAGCAGCACCCACCTGGGGAACATCAGGCCCCAAGCACCCACTTGACAATACCACCAGCACCACACTGGCATTGAGAATTCTCTTGCCTATATAATCTCACTTTGTTACTGATCAAAAGGCATCCCTTTAGGCATTGTGATTGATCCTGGTTTATTTTAATGAGACACTAAGGAAACAGGATGAAAATATGACTTCAAAATGCAGCAAGCTCCATGCTGAACAAAGAACAAGGCGGGCACCCAAGAAAGTTCTCATGGATGTGACATTTGGGCTACAATGTGAAGAAGGAATTTTTGCAGCTAATCCAAAGTCTTTTCCAGGCAAAGGCAACAATCTGTTCTGTGACTATCCACCCAAGATGTGGCACCAGGGACAGACCGCAGGGCAGGTTCCACCAAGGATAGCTCAGTGAACAAGTGGGTTTATTGAGATTGTTTGTAGGAATATGGGAGAGGGGTTGCTCACCAAAGACAGCTACATCACTGAAACACCCACCCCGCCCTGAGGAGCCTAGATGATGACTCACGACAGCTGCATCCCTCCAGCTCCCTGCAAACTTGGAGGCAGTTCCTCAGCCCAAACAGTTGTTTTTACAATTTTGGAGGGGCGCCTCAAGGGTCTTGTGACTTTCTGGACTTCCCAAGACCTGTCAATTGAGTCTTTTTTTTTTTTTAATAATGAATGGAATTTAATGTAACTGTCACACACACGGGGTGAGGGCAGGGTGGCTAGTGCCCACCTGGGCACCCTTGAGGGCAGGCTAAGGCTACGACCCGTCAGGAAACACTGAAGTGGCTGAGGGCTGCTGTGGAGGTACAGCTGGCCTTGGGTGGCACCCAAGACTCCACAGATGGCCATCTGGGAATGGGCCAGTGTGGGAGGGGACAGCTGCCCTCACTAAAAGCTGCAGGGAGCCACACAAAAATGGCAAAGCAACGGTGCCCTGGCCTGGGCGAGATTGGAGCCTGGTACAGCCAGGACTTCGGGCTCTGCTGTTGAGCTGGAAGAGCAGGCGCTGGCAGGCAGTGGCACCAGGAGCTGGGAAGGGATCCGCAGGTCCCTGCCGGCCTGCAGGGGTTGGTGAGTGGCTGAGTGTCCAGGGCCATGCTGTGGCTTCGGTGGACATGGCAGGTTGTGCTGAGGCCAGGCAGGCTGCTGGGCTGTGGCCCGTCACTGGGTCCAGAGCTGGCGATCTCCGTTCTGAGTGATGTAGCGCACCCAGGGCAGTGCCTGGTAGCCACTCTTCTCGATGATCTTAAGGTAGCGCACCTGGAAACAGGGGGGCGGGGGGGCTGAGCACACACGCCGCCCCCCAAAACCCTCCATTCCTCAGGGGACAAGGATGAGGGGTCAGAGCTGGCACAGAGTGTGGGGCTGTGTGACACTGCCAGGAGCCGACTGCACGGGTTTCCATGGAGACCCCAGGCCCCCAGAGCATGTACCTCACCCCAATGCTTTCTATTCCCAGGGGCCCTGGGATGTACCTGGATGCCAGAGGTAGTGAAGTAGGAGATCTCGAACTTGACACTGATGGGGGGCTTGCCTTCTTTGTCCTCAGCCTCTACACTGGGCAGTCCAAAGTGGGCCCGCATCAGGTACTCCTTGCCACCCAGAAAGGACTTGATAGACCACACAATCTCACTGTTCTCAGGGACCCACTTGACGCTGCCCACAGTCGTCTTGAACTTGGGTGAGTCGGCGTCGTTGGGGACTGGGATGTGGATCTCCACGTTATTGGCCGTAGATCATCGCTTGAACTGACTCTTGGCCTTGATCATGTACTCAATGTGGCTGTGGGAATGTTTCTCAATCACAGACTCAATCCAGATCAGGGGCTTCACGTGGGTGTTGAGACAGTACGACATGAGCTCAAACTCGCCATCAGGAGGGATGAAAGAGATAGCGCAGTCGTTCTCGAAGCATGACAGCCGCACGCACTGGTGGAACTTCACGTCCTCCAGCTCCACGGACTTGCTCTTGCCACGACCCGTGTTGCCGAAAAGGACCTTGTCATTAAGGCCCAGGTGCAGTTCAGGCATGCCTGAGAGGAAGACCCGCATCTTGATGGAGCCCACAATCTCGCTGCACAGCACGTTGCCATTGGCACTGACCAAGAGGTTTACAGCCTCAATGAGATCCAGGAACACCTCGTTCTTCCGGTACTTAATGCCCTCCGAGCACCAGGACACAGCATTGGTGACAGTGGCTGGTGGCTGTGGGGCCCCCGTTTCCCGCTTGTGGCCTTCCTGAGTGATATACTCCTGCAGGATCTTGCTGTCAGTGGTCTGCGGGCAGCCAAAGTCCATCAACTCGTCCAGCAGCTCGTATATGATGACAAAGTTGTCTCGGATGCTCTCCTCCTCCAGCTCCTTGAAGTATTCAGAGAAGACCTGCACCACCTTGTACAGGAAGAACACCAGCACACACACACGCATTCTTCTTGGAGGTGGCGACCAAGTACACGTTGTTGTGTTTGATCCACATGAAGCGCACGCCACCATGGGCCAGGATGGGAGACAGCATGCCCTCCTCCTCCTTCTCCATTAGGATGGGCACGAAGTGCTCTACCTCTGACATGTCCACATCACCTCGGTAGTGGCTGCAGATGAGCACCTAGCCCTTCAGATCCAGCACGTAGACGGCTCTGGCGGACATGGCAGCTGTGAAAGGCTTCAGCAGTAGCCGAGGGCCGCGGCAACTGCAGGAACTGCCGGAGTTGAGCAAGGCCCGGCGAGTCCTGCAACACTTCCTTTCCACTTCCGGTCCATGGAGCAGCATGCAGACCGTTATGTCCTGTCGGAGGCGGAGGACCCCAGTTGAGTCTTATGAGCATCTCTCCTCCTTCCAAGTCAGAGCATTCCAGTTTGGAGGAGTTTAGAACCACCCCGTGTGGATATGGAAAAGGAAAGTACACACAAAAAGAAATGGACATAGTGTTGCTGCAATGTTGGCAAGTGGCCATCGTTCACAAAAGCACAAACTAAATGCCAGGAAGATTTCTAAGTTCAAGGATAAAGCTATATTTTGGATACTTCAAAAAACTTTCTTTGGCGAGGTACAACTTAATATGTGAGAGTTGTAAAACAGCTCTTGCAATAGTCAGAACTCTCCTGTTGTTTGTTTTTTCTCATTTATATTCAGACTTTGAAAATTTTGAAGGCCATTTTCCCTATCTTTCTGATTATATTAATTTTTTCTTTATACCAACTTTGTGGTTTGTGCTTGTAGGATTTTTCACCGAGTTCCCCTTCTACCACCACCTGTGATAATGGGGCAACATGCCATCCTCCATCCTCCGGGACGCTCTGCAAGACCCTGTTCTGTCCTGTCTGCTACCATGAAGGCTCCTTTATCTCTGCCAAGCGCACATTACTTTAATGTGGCCCTGAAAGCAGTTTTGTAATCTGAAGAATAAACAGATTGCTTGTCAGTTTCTCTTTGTCTCTCCCATAGTGACCTGGTAACATTTACACTGCTTTGCAGAAACATGGCAAAAGGACTGGCCGCCTGCATCAACAATATCCACTGCTGGAGAATGCGATTGTGACGGCTTTCAGGCAAAAGGTGCCACCCCCACCTCAAGGCCATCCTGGACAAAGGCAATGAGCCTGAACGCTTAGTAGTTATTCACAACTTTGAATCATTTTAGAACATTCCTTTGAGAGAATGGATAGATAGATGAGACTTTTAAAACAAACCCTCCTCATCGTGTTTGGATAGTTGTTGAACATGCATTTCTAAGTATCCACAATCTTTAACCAGCAGAGGCTGTGGATGTAGGATGTAGACAAATGTGTATTCAGGGTTCCTGCAGTGGCTTCAAGAGGTCGTCACACAGTGCCTCTCCTCAGCACCATCCTGTCCTCTCCAGACTCAGAGCCATGTGGCCTTTCAAGGAACCCAGCACACTTTGGGCAAAATAAATAGCCAGAGAATGCCTCCTGACATGCAGGCAGAGTCTGCCTTTGTTTAACATCCACTGGCCACACATCTGTTTTCCAGAAGGTGAGCCTGATGCTTAATTTTCTCAAACACTGCTCAAGAAAGAATAAGGACACAATTTTTCCAGGCTCAATTTCTTTTTTTTTAGCATTGCTGATATTTCTTTTTTTTATTGATGCTTTATGTATTTCATACATCATTTTCCAATTCAGTTCAGGCATATTTCCCTTTCCCTTCTCCCCCATCCCACCCCACCCCATCCCAGATCATGCATTCTGCCATAACTGTCCTGCATCTTTCTCTCGTTTTTTTTTTTCATTTTTTAGCAATAAGTGATAATTTATGTGTACAAGCATCCCTCATGTAAAACCAATTTGCAGGCTGTTGTGCCCAAACCCCCCCAACCCCACCATCCAGCGGGGGGAGGGGCTGTATGTTCAATCAAGTTGATCAAATGATTGTCCAGACTATATTGCTGTAGTTTCACCTTTCACCCCAATCGCAGCCCTTACATTCTACCACGCCCCCTCTTCCGCAGATTGTTCCCTAGGCTTAGAAAAGGGGCACAGGTGGATGAGAAGTAAAACACTCCTCTCTCTCTGGAGCTGTTGACTTGGATTCTGGTCAATTCTGGCTGTTTCCTTTCATGGGCTGACAGTTTGTTCAGGAGTAACCTTTCGATCCTACTAATGAAGCACAAGCAATTAGATATATAGGTATTTAAGCAGCACTAATAGTTATGGTAGGTTACTTTGGCATAGACACATATGTTTGGATGATATGTTAATTCATGAATTACATTTTTACCCCCTGATAAATATAACAGGGTCTTACTGTGGCTTATGACATCTCCTAACCTGTAGAGGATGTAGGCTTGTGGCATCAGCCATGGGTTATTCCTCCAAGGAGAGAGCCAATAGCCAATTAGATTTGGGATATACAGGCATATGGCTGCCTCTGCTGCACAGTATTTCCAGGCAGGTGAGGTGTAGCTGGTGCTGACTGTGGAGTCTTGCTTGACTCAAGGAGACCCGTATTTGCTTTATTGGTTTAGTGGCCTTTGGTAACTCTCTGGTATTCCAGAGGCTATCTGTACACTTGCATGTGTGGTCTCAATACATCTTTCCCATGTTAATGTCAGGTCTTCGGCAGCATAGCCTTATCACCTCTCTTCTTGCAGGTATCCCAGTGTAGAGGCAAGGAGCCTTTACCTTTTGTGGGGGCTTGGATCCCCTGGCCAACATCTCCTTGGTAGAATAATCCATTGCTGATGTCAGAGCTCCTGTATTGATATATTTTGCTTAAGTGCATAGCTTAAGGACTTTAGTATTATATTTGGTTCTGAATAGAGAATAATCCTTTTCACAGTTCTTATGTCTATTAGTCAATTAAAGAAGCCAGTAAAACCTTTATAATAGTTGTCTCAAATTTACAGTTGGAGAACGACCTCATCATCATTATATTTCTCCTTGTTCTATGGTGGGGAGGCAAGAAAGTCTCTCGTATTAAAACCTTTGTGGCACCTAGAAGGTAAGTTTCGTAAGGACTCATTATAAATAGTTGTTACAGGTAGGATCCACAGAGGGGTTCGATGTTTGAAGGAATCTGAGGCTTTTCTCCCTTTCAATGTTCAGATGGGTCAACCTTTCAGTTGGCACTTTCCGGTACAACCTACTCAATGCAAAGCTGTATCTTTTCTTTCTCAGCCGTTGTTGGTGACATTTTGACCTGTTGGAACATACAAATCTTTTCCTGTAGTTAGTTTTAAGATTTGAATGCAAGGTTTTTGATGAAGAGGTTTCATGCCTATCTGTATTCTCCCCCCCCCCTTTTTTTTTAACCCATGAGTCTCCGGAAGACAGTTGTATTATACATACCTATAGGGTGGAATCAAGGCACAGATTTCATCAAATTCACCCATGCTGTTTTGGGTGACTATATATATTTAACTTGGGAAGCAAACTTAATTTTTATGTTAAATCATCTTATAGGTGAAAGAGAATGCTACAACATGATACTGTACAACAGAGACATTATAGAGAACATTTGTATGTGCCAATCCCAAAGTTATTGTTCTACAGATTTTATGTAAAACAAATCTGGACAACAGCCATTTATATCTCCATTTAACTCAGATGCATTACCGTTTTTATCAGAGATCAGGCTCAAATTTTGAAACAGCTGGTTCATGGACCCTTTCTCCCTCACTGAAAAAAAAATATTTATGATTTTTTTAAGCCCATTTAAATTTTTTACAATTTCCAAACATTTTATTATTAAGCAATGTCTCCATGAAGAAAGCAGATTTAATCTTAATGGCTTTAGGTGGAAAATGATCACTTTTCTGAATATAGTGGGGGTTGGTATGTCTTTTCCTGATTACATGTTGGAATTTTAATACTGTGACCAGGTAGAATGTGTGGAGAGAACAGTGAAATCCCATGACCTCTAACCGCTGCAGCTTTGTCTCTTCTTGCTAACACCTGCTGACTAGGTCCATCCCCCCAGGACCTGAGTCACTGTGCCAGTAGGTACCCGCTTAGCCTCCCGATTACCAGCATTGTCCTCCATTAGGAGCTCTGTCTTCTCAGCAAAACAGAATCCTGGAGATAATCTGACCTCATGACGGAGGGGAGCCAAACTAGATCACAGAACATCTGGACTGTCGGAGCAGCAGTGTCTGCTCCCCTGCTCCACGTGAGGCTCTGCTTCCTGAGTCCTGTGTAGACTTGAAGTAATTTAACAAGACCCAGGGACATATTATCAGGAAGCTGAGGACTGGGTCTGAAGGGCTCTGTCTCCAAACTGCCATTGCTGGCATCCCCCCCATCTCAGGTTTACACCCACAAAGGAGATGCCAAGACCGTTCCCTGAAGAGTGACGGTCTCCCCTGCCTCCAGCAGCCTCCAGGTAGCAATTTGCCACATCCTCTGCATTTTTGATAGAGGGCTAGGAATTAGAGGAGGTGTCTGGCTTCCCTGTCACTTGTCTCCTCACAGTATAATTATCTGAGTTTCTAGGTGCCACAGTGATACATGAAGAAATCTGAAGAAGAAATACAATATGTCTGCATTGTGCTTCGTCATTAACCCTAGATTAAGTATTTCTTACCCTGGGCTCAGGTAAGAGGCAAGGAGCTGCAAGGCCACCATCAGATGTTCTCTCTCCTGAGGGGGAACCAGCTGAATGTCTTTGGGCAAGGCACATAATATCCCCGAGTCTTGATGCTTTGCTCTATAGAATGTGATGGTAAAGTGAGCTATTGATGAATTTTCTCCTGAAGCTGAACTTTCAAAAGTTCTGTAACTATAATTTATATGCCATATCATAGTGGGAAAATATTCTTATTACCCACTGACAGTGGTTAAAGTCAATAAATTAGATAATATGGCTAATAAGATATTTCTAATTTTTGCTTACACTCTGGAAACAGTGTTAGGAGGGTTATGAGAATTCAAGCAACACATTTTATGTAAACATGGTATTTGGACATTTTTCAAAACATTAAGTGCTCCTCCTGGGAACTTGTCTAAATCAACTCAGGCTCAGTCTTTATAATTAAATTTTGTGACGTTTACAAACTTATGTGTGGTCATTCCATCGGGGCATACATTAAAAGTAGTAAGACTAACTTTTAAAAGCAGCATCCCTGGAAAGCTGCCCTTTCCACAGACAGTCCTGTCTTGAGTGTGGCTGGGATACGCTGGGTCATCTATTCCTCTCATGAAAAACCAGATCAAATCACAGCAGAATGTTCTCGAATGGGATACAGACCCCAGGAGATGCTATCTTTCCATATTTGTGTATATTTGCATGGTATTTAAAAATTAAAGCATTTTCACATCAGTTAATTAGCCCCTCCCACAATCTTTCTTTGTTACGAGGTGGGGTGGCACCCATTTTGTGAGTGATGGAAAGAAAGTTTAAAAGAGACAAGTCCTCAGACTGAGAAACCTCAGGCTGTGTCTGCAGGCTAAGAAAACTGGACTTCTTTTTGAACAGACACAGCATTTACAGTATATTGAATTTCCTGAGGTGGAATTAGCCCTGGGTCTTAAGCGGGGATTGTGATAATTGTCATGGTATCAATTATAACAAATTCTAAGTTTAGGGAGTTTAAAATAATTTTTTCTATGTGTGTGGGTGAATATGTGTGCACATATGTTTCCATATGTGGAAGCCAGAGAACAACCTCGTCTGTGGTTCCTCAGGACACCATGCACCTTGTTTTGTGAGAAAGTCTCTCTCATTGGCCTGTTAGACTAGGCTGGCCAGCAAGCTCCAGAGATCCCCTGCTTCTGCCTCCCAAGCGAAGGGACTCCCAATGCACCCTCACGCCTGGCTTCCTTCTTACTGGCACTCAGGTTCTGGATATTGAACTCAGATCCTCACACTTGAACAGCCAGCACTTTACTAAGCCATCTTCCAAGCCCTCAAAAAGGAGTATTTTTATAACCCTGATTGTGCCTAAAAATAACAGCCTCCACTGGAATGTACGGAAATGCTGGCCAAATTTCCAATGAGGGTTTGGACAGTGACTGATATCTTGCACATTTCCTAAGATCTAATTTTGTGTAAAGAATAGCTTTAATACATAAAAATGTATAGCACCTTCCGTTAAGAGCCGAGACCTCTCTTTCCTCCTTGAATTTAGGGTTGACCAATGAGTGACACATGTCACATGAACATGGGTCAGAATCTCTCTTTGAGCTCAAGAGAGCCTGGGCCTGAGCAGCAGGAAGGTCAGGCTGACTGTCACAGCATAAGCTCTCACAAGTGTAATCCTCCAGCTTGAAGAGGCGACTCCTATCATTGAGTGACCCCCATGCGCCTCTCCCGCTTCACCTTACATACTTCCTAGCTTGAGGCCTTGTAGAATCCATGCAAGCTGTGAAGTGATTCCTTTCCATAAAACCCTGGAACAAAGAGAGGCGCCCCCTGCCTTCTGGTCAGCCTTGCTGAGCACCTAGAATTGCTTTAGCTCCACAGCCTTGGGACTTTGGCAAACGGTAGAATTTCTTTCAAATGAAGGTCACAGCAAGCAAAGCTTACTACCGTTATCTCTCTCTCTCTCTCTCTCTCTCTCTCTCTCTCTCTCTCTCTCTCTCTCCTCCATGAATGTTTCAAGGCTTTGGAGGCAGAAAAAAAATCCAGGTTTGCAGGTCAGTAGTAACAACTTTGGACAAAACTTCTTCAGTAGAGCCGCCACCATTTGATTAGCTATTTGAAAGCAACAGCTTGCAGAGACAAGCACAGTCTTGCAGAACCTGACGTCTGTTCAGCTTTGGCACCCGATTTCTTAGGAAAATACCAAGACTTTTCAGATTTTAACACCCTCTGTCTCACAGTACTTTATTTAGTCAAGTAAAATATTTCAGAAAATTTGTCCCAGGAGAATCCCATCTTTGAGATTTATCCAGTACAAGTGGATACAGTTCTGAGAGCTTGACTGATGTGGCTGAACAGAGACTGGACTTCACCGTGCAACCTCGGGTTCGGAGTCCTCGGGAGCTTCAGGTGGGGAAATGGGCTGGCTTGATTTCTTGGACTGTATCAAACTGGCAAATACTTGCAGTATGGGTATGAGTCACGCTCCCTTCTACTTACAAGGGTCCTTTGTAGTTCAATTTCCTATGGCTACAGGTATCTCTACTCAAAAGTCTGCCCTGTGGAGGAAACAGAAGAGAGTCAAACCCACGGGTATCAGAGAAGAGCAGTTGTGTGAGAGTGGACACAGCAAAAAAGCCCCGGAAGGTCAAATGGAGTGAGAGAAGAGCAAAAACGAGAGCTGGGGTTTTGCTTTGGGGACAGGCAGAGGATCTTAGGGGATCCGTGTGGAAGGACTCTTAGTTAGAAGCCACCAGGCAGAAGTAACAAAGACAGAAGCAGCTAGGGGATATGGACTGGGGTCACCAGAAGGCAGGCACTCTCTCCACCAGACCAAGCCCTCTTCTGCGCCACAGGACAGCCAGGCTCTGGGTAGCTCCATGACCATGCTCTTCCTAAAGTAAAATGGCGACCTGAACAAACAAGTAAGTGCCAGTGAACAGGAATGCTGTGCAAGATAAGCATGAGGGCTGGGGTTTCGGGTCTGCCGGAAAGCACCGGACTGAGTTGAAGACGCAGCAGCTACGTCTACAACTTGGTGCGGGACAGTAGTGGATTTCAAATCAGCAGGGCTAGGACAGCTCATCTGAGAAGTAACAGGCAGGTACATTTCTAGTTATTTACCATATGAGCTTTGACTTCTGTATTCTTTGAAACAAGACAAATGCCAGATAGATTACACATCTAATCACTGAAACTATTGCTTTGTTTTGTTTTGACAGAGTCTCGTGTAGTCCAGGCGGCCTTGAACTCCCAATCCTACTGCTTCAGCATCTCTAGTGTTGGGATTACTCTTGGAAGCCACCACACTAGGCTCTCCATTAAATCTTTAAAGTATGGTTTAGGGAAGACAGAGGTGTTATATGAAACTTAGAACCATAAAAGAAAGAAATGGGTTTAATTAAAATCTAATTAAAAGTGTTTTATAGAAATATAAAGATTTAAATTCAAGTAAACAAAATTGCTGCCATATAAAAATATCTTGTAAAAGTCAAAAGACAAAGTACAAATTAGATGATAATATTTATAACACCTGTGATAGCAAAGTGCTAATTTTCTTAATATGTAAAGGACTCTTAGAAATAAATAAAAAGATAAAAAAAAATATAATTTTAAAATTTAAAAATAAATGAAATGCCTACACAGGGTCAATAAACATAGAATAATAGACTGGAATATGAATTAAAGCAATGGTAAGATTCATTTTTACATGTGAAATACTGAAAGATTTGGAAATGCTGACTTGGCAAAGGGGCAAAGAAACAGATAATTAGAGAAGGGCAAGGTAAGAATGATTGATAGAAAGGAGAACCCTGAAAATTCAGAACCAGGGGTCCCCACGGGGAACCTCAGTTCAGAGATCCCAGAACAGATGTACAAAGAACTATCAAGAACATTTACCAGAGCCTTTTTGTAATAAAAATGTTAAAAGCGCTTTTTATCAATACAAAATCATGTGCTTCAGTATTCAAAAAAAGAACTAAATGAAACTGTGATACATACATGCTGTAGCTATTACAGAATGATTAATAAAGATAAGACGTAAGATGTGGATTAGATTATGGAAATATAACCAGAGATCTTCAGTCATACAAACAAGGCTGTGGAGATGGCGAGATGGTTCAGTGGAAAAAATGCTTGCTGCCAAGCCCAAGGATCCAAGTTCAAACCTGCAAGTTGTCCTCTGACCGCCACACAGGAGCCACCCATGGTGCACATACCCACATATGTCCAATAAACACACAATAAACACATAATAATCAATAAATAAATCCCCTTGATCCACACATCATGTTACTTTTAGTGGAAATTATGTTTTCTCAAATCTTGACCTTCATTAGATGTTTCCAGCTTCCAAACTGGCTTCAAACTCTTTTTGTAGCTAAGAATGGCCTGAACCCCTAGTCCTTCTGCCTCCACCTCCCCCTTGCTGACAGTAGAGACAGGTACCACCACATCTGATTTATGGAGTGCTGAGGATGGAACCTTGGCCTCTGTGTGTGCTAGGTGAGTACTCTACCAACTGAGGTATGACCCCAGCTTGTTTATTTGAATTTTCACTGAAATGTCCAGATTAATACATTTCACCACAACAAGTGCCCACAATCACGGACACTTCAGTTCATCTTGTAAAAAAAAAAAAATTTAAAGAAATTTGAATCTAAATATGCTATTGCAGACCATGTGAGTCAAAGGAAATTGAAACTGTTGCTTCCTTCAGTTTTTATGGTTTTAGTCTTTATTTCTTA
Organism: Rhizomys pruinosus; assembly: GCA_009823505.1. NCBI lineage: Eukaryota > Metazoa > Chordata > Mammalia > Rodentia > Spalacidae > Rhizomys > Rhizomys pruinosus. Next base: position 1,516,236 of record VZQC01014822.1, read on the forward strand.
TATACAACATGATGTTTTGATCCATATAAGCAGCACAAGTTCTATATTCAATGCAAACTAACACATCTGCCACCTGTGTGCATGTGTGCGTGAATGCATAAAATACTTCTGGCAGGTGGATCTTTGTGAGTTCAAGGCCAGCCCGGTCTACAGAGTGAGTTCCAGGACATCTGGGGCTACAGGGAGACCCTGTCTCAAAAAGACAGAAAAATAAAATAAAATAAAATAAATAAAATAATAATATAAAATAATAAAATACTTCTCAAAGGACTCTTCAGTTCACAGCACAGTGCTCCAAGTGTGTTCTACCTGAACATGAAAACTCTTGAAAGATCTGTCATGAGGATGGCAAGTCTCTCCCCTTTGACCAGCACCTCCTGATCCCTCTCCTCCTGGTTTCTGAAGTCACCATCTTCTATGAACTTGACTTCTTTAGATTTCTCATATGAGTGACTAAAGTGATATCATGAAGTATTGTCTCCTCTGGCTTACTTCACTGTGTATAACAACTTGTAAGGTCATCTACACTGCTGCAAATGACAGTAGGGAGGGAGGGAAGGAGAGAAAGAAGGGGAGAGAGAGAGAGAGAGAGAGAGAGAGAGAGAGAGAGAACAATTTCTTATCTGTTTATCTATCCATGAACATGGGTTTTGTCCCTATCTTGGCTATGGAAACAGCACTGCAGTGAATGTGTGGATGTCTTTCTGAGGAACTGATAGGTATGGACCCATCAGAGAATTGGTACATCATGTACTTTTGAGAATTTCTTTTTAGGTCCTGCATTTTGTGTTCCATATATCTGGAGTAATCCACATTCCCTTTCTCCATACTCTCATCGATACTTGTTATCACGCATTCATTTGGTAATAACCCTCCTGACAAGATGGAGACTTCCTTATTTTGGGTACTGTATTCTAATGATGTAAGCTAAGTTACATTTATTTTTTTTTAATAATGACATGTCGACTCATTAATATCAATTAGGTTTTCAATATTTAGATATATACTTCCAAGTTCTATTGGTAGAGATTTGCTTTTTATAATCTCAAATGTTAGAATTAATATTTATCCCTAACAAATGAAGTTCAAATCTGTTCAAATCTCTCTCTCTCTCTCTCTCTCTCTCTCTCTCTCTCTCTCTCTCTCTTTCCCTCTCTCTTTGTAGAGCTCAGAAGTCAACATTTAGTGCCTTTTCTTGATTGCTTTCCATCTTGTTTTTTGAAAACAGGATTTCTCACTGAACCTGGAGCTAGATTGCTTCCCAGAAAACTCCAGATATCCTCCTGCCTCTGCCTCTTCAGCCCCGAGATTACCGACACGTGCTCCAGCACCCAGCTTTTTATTCGGATGCTGGGGATCTGAACTCTGGTGCTCGCGCTGGCATGGCAAGTGTTTCACTGATTGAACCATCTTCCTAGCCCAAGATGGCTTTGAATTTGATGTTTTTTTTACCACTACATTATTCATACTTGCATTAATCAGAATGTCTTAGATAAGATCATTCACTCAACTTGTTGTTTGAGGCCCTGTAATGATCAAAGATTAGATGCTAAATAATTCAGAACATAATCTCTTCCATCAGTACAAATGGGTCCCATGTTTTCTATGTAGTAAGAGGCCAAGATGAGGCTGACATTAGAAGCCTTGAAGTAGCAAGACCCTTCATGTTTATTATGTAGCTTGGGCTGGGCTAGAACTCACAACCCTGAGCCTCAGCCACCACCTGAGTGGATGCATATGCACCACCCACCTGACCTTGTTCTTGCAGTTAGTTTTTATAAAGTTTTATTAGTACTTTGTTTAGTTGTGGTTATTTTGTGTATACTGGTCTCTTATGAATGGCTTTTGTCTCTTCTATCATGCAGAACGTCAGGCTCCTACTATAAGAGGGTCTGGGTAAATTTGTACCCAATCACCATGTAGAATTCTGTTTGGGGTTCTACTGCAAATTTTTCTGACATCTAGTTATAACTTTACCATAGAAAATGTTGGTTACTTTGAAGAATTTTTGTTTCTTATTTAAAATAATAGTTCTTTGCTACTACTAGATCAAAAAATAAATATTTCTGGTCACAGTTTAAATGGACCAATAGAATTTAATTTAATTTTTTTTAAATCTTGGGGGCAGATCCTTGTCAATGCAGATGCATCTATGCATGTGGAGATCAGAGGAGAACCTTGGGGGGGGGTGGCCCTCATCTCCACCTTATTTGAGACAGAACCTCCTGTTATACAGCAGCACATATACCAGGCTAGCTGGCCTGCCAGCTTGGGAGGACTCTCCTTTCTCCACGTCTTTCTTCCCTGGGTGTACTGGGATTGCAGGTGTTTGTTGCCATGTCTGACTTTACATGGGAACTGGGGATCTGAATTCTGATGCCCAGGCTTGGACAGAAAGTGCTTCTCCCTCTGAATCATCTCCCCAAATGCACCAGAGGAATTTACAGAGTGCTCAAGACCAGGAGTCTGTCTATTAAGCCATCTTTGAATTTAAAAAACATCTTAGCATCTCATTATTTTAGAAATTGAAAAGAATCAACTTTTTAGTCCAAATCAGCTTTCTGCCTCAAACTGTGTTAATGTGCTGTCCATGATTGTCTTGGAGGCATTGGCTGAGTAATACTGCAAGCCAATTTACAGGCCCCAGCTAAAGCTGGTGTGTGGAGCAGAAACAGAACCATTCTGCTGTGCAGTGACCTGCTGTGCAGGACTCTTCAGCTTGAAGCCTTCTCATTAGTATTTTCTGGGAGAAAAAGCTAGGGGTAATGTCTTCCGAGATGTATTTTTTATTAAGCAGAATTTAAACTCTTAAAGAATCAGCTGACTTACTGAAAACTTCAAATTAAAAAAAAAACTTAATAAGGAAAGGAAAGGAAAACATAAGCAAAAATAACAACACAAAGATTTCAAAACACTATTATCCATTTTCTCAAAGGATTCTGTCCCTCACCAGTATAGCGGTCCTTTCAGGAAGTTTGGGCAGGTGGCGACCCTGCAGCCACACTTAGTCCTTATTTCCAAGCCCCCGCTCTGCCCTTTCCCTCATTCAAACATCCTGGGTGTGTCTTCCACACTCACTGTCTTCTCCATTCCAACTATCCTGTAACAAAAACCCAAATAAAGAGGTTTCCACTGGGAGAGAGAGCTCAGTGGAGAAAGCATTTACTGAACGAGCATGTGTACTAGAATGCCTAGCCCCACATCAGTGTAGAGGAACACCATGGCTTTGACCCCAGCTCTGTGGAAGCAGAGACAGCGAGTCCCCAGGCAAGAAGCTAGCTAATAAGAATAACCAGAATTGGCTTCAGGTTCAGGGAGAGACTCCGCCTCAGCTTTGGAGTCAACATCAACTTGACATCAACTTTGGCACTCCACATGCGCGCGTGCGTGCGCGCACACACACATGCATGCACATCTCCACACATTCATACGCACACAATAAAACACATACACAAGTGTATGCACCCCCATACACTGCAATAAACAAACAAATGAATAAATAAATAAAAGAAGTTGCTACCAGCCAACTACACATACTTTAGTATGAATTTTTAAACATTCTTCTTCCATAAAACATGTATATGTAAGCTATTAATGGTCCTATGAAATGATATTGTTTAATAGAACTAGGATCCCTTCCAAAAGGTTCCTCCTTCACTAGAACTAATAGTGCTTTGTTAATTAGTTCTGAAGAGTTCTTACATAAGTTTCTAAAGTAATGGTGAATTATAAATTTATTTATTTTTTAAAAGCAGGGTCTGGTGTATCCTAGACTGGCTTAAAACTTGCTATGTAGCTAAAAAAGACCTTGAACTCTTGAACTCTCCTGTCTCCACCTCGAGTGCTGAGATCACAGCCATGCACCACCACACTCAGTGTATACAGTGCTGAGGATCAAACTCAGGGCCTGGTGTATGCCAGGTAAGCACTCTAGCTACACTTTCAGTCCTGGATAAATTATGAATTCATTTCAAAAGAGAATTAAAGAAAAGAAACTTGGACTTAGGAATGTTACCCAGAAAAAATGTTATTGAGAAAGAGAGAGAGAGAGAGAGAGAGAGAGAGAGAGAGAGAGAGAGAACAGACCCAACCTTGTGTCACAAATTCTTTCAAAAGGGGGGTAAAGAGAGCAGCACCAGAATTACTGGACGTCATCAGCATTCGGACTCCACCCCCGGCCGAGTCTGTGTCACGTAGCCTTTCATAGCAGACTCGAGAGCAGCACTTAGGTCTGCATATTCTCTATATTGGTTTTGAGGATTTTCATACTTTTGCTTACTCACTGAGCATTCCCAAAGGTCTTCTGGATCCAGGGATCTCTCTGTGGTTGTAGAATGGAGCTGTGAAGAACATGGGCCTACTCCCAGGCATCCTTGGGCATGGAATGACTGCGATCACTTGGTCACAACCATGGGTCAAGAGCGGTTCCTTGGTCACTGCACAGAACCTGCCTGACCTGCACTGCTGCTGGTGAGGAAACTTCCAAGGAACTCCAACCAGCATAGTGCTTATCAAGGGCTTAGTAGTCGATGACAGAAGTGCTTTCTCACGGGAGATTTCAGCAGAAGTTCAACTCCTGCATTTCTGACTCACTGGAAGTCTAAGTATCTGCCAGGCTGTTAGGACAGGAAGACTTGAAATCCAAGCTTCTTCTGTCCCAGCTATGCTTTGAAAGGGCAGTGACCCACACAGTCTACCAACAAAGAGGAAACTAGAATCACAATAGATTCTTTTCTGTCGTGTGTGTGTGTGTGTGTGTGTGTGTGTGTGTGTGTGTGTGTGACTGTAGAAGACAGAAGACAACCTCCGTGTCATTTCTCAGGAGCCATCCACCTTGTTTATGAGAGAGGATCTCTTACTCGACTAAGTAGGCTAGACCAGCAGGCCTAGGAATCTGCTTGTCTTTTCCCAGAACTGGAATTACATGCACAAAACCCCACATAGGGCTTTTTTATGTGGGTTCGGAGGATCAGAGTAAGATCTTTAAGCATACAGGCCAGCCAGCTTCGCTACTCACCCAGTGAGTTGCAGGTTCCTTGGAGACCCCATCTATAAACCAAGTGGGAAGACCTACATGCCTTCCAGCTGCTCCACATCCACACAGGATTATTCAAAGAGCTGGGTGTGGTGGTGCATGACTTTAATCCTAGCACTCCAGAGACAGAGTCAGGTGGATCTCTGTAAGTTCAAGGCCAGCCTGGTCTACATAGTGAGTTCCAGGCCAGCTGGGGCTGTAAGGAAACCCTGTGTCAAAATAAATAGATAGATAGATGATAGATAGATAGATAGATAGATAGATAGATAGATAAATAGATGATAGATAAATAAAATTTTTAAATGTGTATTCTGTTGTTTAAGATCTGGGACTGGACATTTTGAATTTTTTTCCATGCAGGTGACAGAATAATTTGAACTTTCATTCATATTTTATGATAAAATAGCTATACCCCTTAGCTGATGTATGCATACAAGTTAGATTATTTGATGCATTACAGTTGAATGAATTTGAAGGTGACTATTACTATAGAGCTAGCTCTTCTTCCCAGTGGAAGTGGAGTGGAGCTTTATTATATAACTCAAAGCCCCCCAAACACACAAAAGCAGGATAACTTAAAGTACTTACCAGACAGTACCAAGTTCAGAATGAAAGTAGAGTGTCTTAAGGTTCAGTTTCAACCAAGCTTTACCAACTCATACTTGGTACTCCATGCTGTTTTGCAGCTCTCCATGAATTTCCTTATTTGGGTCTCAAGGGAATCATGTGAAATAGATTATACAGATGAACAAACCAAGTTCTGATAGGGATACTGGGTGCCTTGCCCAGGGTCACACTCTTAAGGGCCCCAGTCCTCAGTCAGAGGTCACTTTCTCTGAAAGAAAGAACTTAAGCTTTCTGCTTAATACTGCAGTGTAAGATAGCATGCTTGATTAAGGACCTCCTGGAAGCTCAGAGGAGCCAAAAATGTTCTCAGGACCAACTGCCATGGCCTGTGGGGAGTGTCCTTTGTCTGCCACGTTGTCATTTGTCTTTCCCAAGTGTCTGTGTGGACAGTCATTCCCAACTACCTGCACTCCCCCAAGCAAGATCACCAATTACCAAGAGTCTTTTCTAGTGTCATGAAAGTCAGCAAAAGATACTGGTTAATAGCAACTCTGAAACAAGTACTGTCCACTGTGCTCTTAAGTAAACTTTTTTACATATTGAGAATGTCACTGTGTAGTTTTTTTTAATTTTTTAATTTATTTTTGTATGTGTATGAATGTACTGTCTGCATGTAGGTTTGTGCACCCGTGTCGTGCAATGCCTCGGAGGTAAGAAGAGGGTGTCAGATTCCCCTGGAACTGGAGTTCTCCTGGAATTGGAGTTACAGACAGTTCTTAGCCACCATGTGGGTGTTGGGGATCAAACCCAGGTCCTCTGCAAGAGCAGTTGGTGCTCTTAACTGCTAGGCTATCTCTCCAAACCCCATTGTATAGTTTTGTAGCTAAACAAAGCCTGCATCTTATTGCAAGCAATAGAAGTTATTTATACTTGATATCCTTTGAAAAGTGGTGGCACTTTGACTATTGAAGCAGAAAGTCTTCTCTAAATCATTCAGAAGAACTGACACAAAATTGTCAGGTAGCAAGACATATTTCAATATTAGCCTGACTTGTGTTTGAGTCGTGATCAAGCATCTTGGTGTTAAGAGGTCATATCTAAAAATCCAAGGATCACCAGGTCCTGGGACCAGCAGGACAGGTCCTCTTCTGTAGCTCTGTGACTAGCTTGCAGCTGCAGTGGCGAGTCTGGGTCACCCATATTTGCACATCATTCTTCATATTTAGCTTTGCACTTTGGTGAGTCACTGCTACCTGCCACCAAGGCTTCCTGTGGTGAACACTGGGTATGTTTCCTGACATCTCAGACAATCTTGTTAGGTGACAATCATATCTGCTTTTTTTCCATTTGCAGATAGGTAGGACTGTCCATATGTAAACTTTGTTTTGCTTTTCATAAAGCCCAGCCAATAAGAAAGCCCCAACTTTGGGAAAACTGTTCACAAAACTTACAAATGATCCCTAGGTCAATGTCCATTCACTATTCTGACACATCCCACCTGTGGTCCTGGATTCTGTGCATGACCTATGTAGTATGTGATGGTGAATCAGGCACTCCTTTTCTATAGTTTTTCTTTCCTTCTATAAGATGTTAGTCATCAGAGATATGTGTCCTGCTTCTGTCCTTCCTGTGCCCGCAGAAGATGTAACTATCCAAACACCAAACACCTTCCAGAAAAGCGTGGGATGGCTACAGCATCCCTGACACACAGTGGAGATGACAGGTTATCAAAATTACTTGGGAAGGGGGACTTCTATCATCTTTCTTCTACAGTTGAAGTCTTTCAGAAGCTATTTGGACTTTCATATTTCAAACTTTTAGAGAGTAAAATGAGAGGCACCAGTGGATAGCACTCTATGAAAGTCCCCCCAGTGGTCTAGACTTATACCAGTTACCTGGGTGGAATCTTCAGAAAGCCAACAGGCAGAAGGAATGACAACTTGTGATGCTTTCTTATGATTAATCTGGAATCTTGGATTTTTAATGCTGTCTGGACTGAAAGTCTTGCATTGCATTTATTGCAAAGATGAGAGGTAGGGTTTGGAAAACATTTTGTTTGGTTTGTTATCAAACATTTCAGCATTTACCAAATGTCCTGCTCTCACCTGAGCATGTTTCAGATATTAATTCAATTAATCATCAGGATAATCCATTGATGTGGGTTCTATTGATGTTCTCATTTTACAGATGATGAAACCAAGATTCACGGTGCTTAGGTAACAGCTGGCAAAGGGTGTGGCTGGGATTTAAATCCATAATTTCACACTTGGGTGAATTTCTTTACCAACACTCTCTTCCCCCCTTCATGTCATAAAAAACAAGACTCGACCTGTCTAGGGGGCCATTTGGCAAAGGATAAGAGTTTGTTTTCTCCAAGAGACCACCCATACCATAATAATAATAATCTTATAATTAAATCAAATGAAGGACTGACTAAACGAGTAGATGTGTAATCTAAGGTGCCACTTTCTGCCTTGTTTTTCCCAGTAAAGATTACCATGATACCCGAGCCCAGGAGAAAATCAAGGAGGATTTGTCTAAAAAAATAAAAGGGTTGTATGCTATATTCTGAAATGGCTGGTTAAATAAATAATGTAGAAATCAAAGAAATGAACAAAAGCAATAATTTGGAGGAAGCAGAAAATGAAATCAATTATGTATTGAAGTACAGTGGTGTGTAATCACCTGATAGTCTAAAACCCAAAGGTTTGCTTCACTTCCTCCACAGACCCCCTCATCCTCTTGATGTAGAGATACTGACATTTCTTTTTATTTGACTTGATGTTTCTCAGGGGTCTTCTCCCTTTGACTCCCAGGCATCTTTTTCTTGAAGGCAGCCCCAGCTTCTGGGAGCTCAAAGGTTCTCCTGACAGGATGGAGCTGCTCTGATCTATTTCACCTATGTCTTTCTCCGGAGCACACATCATCCATTGACTGAGCTTCCTTTGTAAGTGGCGCTACTGAGCTCAGAACATCTTGATAATTCCTGGTTTTGTCTGACCAAAAGAAGGGTTCACAATAAGACTGGAAGAGGGACTTGGATTTTGAATGAAGGAGGAAATCTGAGGATGTACTAGACTAGGGAGACAGGGAGTGACAAGTAAAGATGGGGTCATAGAGAGATAGGGGTTTATCCTTGTCTGTATAACTTGATGTGACAGAAGGTGAACTATATACAGAGAAAGAAGAAAGAAGAAGAAGAATAAGAAGAAGAAGAAGAAGAAGAAGAAGAAGAAGAAGAAGAAGAAGAAGAAGAAAAGGAAAAGGAGGAGGAGAAGAAGGAGGAGGAGGAAAAGGAGGAGAGAGAGAGAGAGAGAGAGAGAGAGAGAGAGAGAGAGAGAAGGTTGAGAGGCAGAAAGAGGAAAGATAGAGGGAAGGAAATTGTAGTTGGCTTGCATGTTGGAGGCGGTGAGGATGGGGTGACGCATCTCACACATCACCTTGACCTGAGGCCACATGATGCCCCAAACTCTGATGCAGTTATGTCTTTTCTATTGGCCAAGCCTCTGACTTTGTTGTAGAGAAATCATTTTAAAGGCAGAGTTATAGGACAGATGAGAGATGAGCAATTAGAAGCTGAGCTAAAAAAAATGTTGACTGCTGCTGTTCTAAAGGAAGTTCTGTTGGACTCTGGCAGAGACAGCTATGTGACAGGACCCAGAAGCATTACTCAGATCAGGAATATGAGGAGGGAGAAGTTGAAGAGAACTGCTAAGGTCTAGCCTCAGGTAAAAGCTGGGCCTATCGTTGAGACAGAAAGGTAAGAAGTTCTGCAGGAAAACATGTATAAACTTAAATTTGAATTGCCTTGGAACACCCAGTCACAGATGTCTAGTTTGCTGTTGGGTTCACAAAGCCTGAGTTGAAATTCCAGTCTGTGCTAGAAATACAAACACAGAATTCACCAAAGCAGAAGGACCACAGGGGACTGAAGCATTGGAGTCAAGGAGATGAAGAGAGCCATCAGTGAAGAAGAAAAAAAGAAAAAAAGACACAGTTGCCATGAAAATAAGGGAAATGAAGTTCTCTGTGAAATTAAATAAAAGATACAAAATGTCCACAGAGTGTAACAAACAAAAAGGCCACTATCATACCAAGTCTAGGGTGGACTCTGTGGCTTCAGCAATTAGATATGAAAAGAAGAATCTCGAGTACAGATCCAGTCATGTACATTAATGTATGTACTCTTCACCTGTAAGAGATGGACACAAGCCAAGCACACCTGAGAAATAATGATAAAAATATGCTAATCCTTATATACCCAGAGCTAATTTATTCAGAGACAGTTAAGCTTTTTTCAGAAAAGTGTTTTATATTCCAAAGTGTGTAATCAAGATCAGAGGACCATGTTAAAACATACATGTACCCATCACATATGACTTTATTAAAACATACATGTACCCATCACGTATGAGTGGGCTTATCACCATTCTTCCTCATCTATGCTCTTAGCCTGATAATGACTATAACTGTATCCTGTTTCTGGAGTCTCCTTGCCACTAGAATGACTTCAACTCTCCACTCAGTGGCTTGACATAGAAGAAGGCCTTGCTCAATAGCAGTTGTCAGCTAATGACCCTGTGCTGTTGAAAGCATCTCTTGAGTTTCTCCCTCTATTCTCTCTTCCTTTGAATCCAGAATGCTAATGGCAACTACCTGAAAGATGGCCACTTCATCCAACTTGTCCATCTTTTAGTGCTGACTGCAATCCTTCCCAGGCTCTCTGGGAGGAAAAGTCTGCCAGCAACAGCAGCAGAGCCCACAATTCCCATGACATCATAGGTGCTGGCTTAAGTTACAGATTATTTGAGTGCATTGCAATCCTCTGTTCCTCAGCTTTAGACATGACCAGAGTTTTAAAATCTCCAAATATTCCCAATAGAAACTTCTCCTGAGCATGTCTGGCCTTTTAACATTGTGACACTGTATTGTCATCCACAAAGTTCACACTCAAGGAGTGCACAATAGAATTACAAAACACAAAAACAAACCTCATAATATTTTAAGTAAGTTTATGATCCTGTGTTAGCCCACATTCATTTCCTTGGCTGCAGGCAACCATGCCTGCAGGTTGGACAAATCTGAATCTTTAGACCAAATTAAAACTTCCCATGGTGTATGTTAGATTGTTGGAAATAAAACGGACCCTATCTTCTCCCTTTTTTCCACACAGCTCTGGCTTGTGAAATCTGAGTTCTGACCACACCATTCCTTGTTTCTTCCTTTTTATGGAACAGGAGCAGTGCAGTAGAAAAACAAGCAGAAGTCACTTTCTGCAGTATCTGCTGTTGTCAGTGTTCACCATCAATGGCCGGTTGTCTCTGTGGGGCATGTGTGACTGAGGCCCAGCAATTACCCTTTCCACAGCCTCTGCCCCCAAGCAGGGCAGCTCTAGGGTTACTAAAGGCCTCACAACAAGCCTGACTTTGTTCTCTTAACTATCTTCTCTCAGTGCTGTCTCATTAAGGTCAATTGCCAGGGAGAGCCCCCCTGACAGTGCTCCCATTTCTAACCTGGTCTGATTTGGCCTGGTGAAATTTCTTGTTGAGTGAGCTAAATATTTCAAAGTAATTTAACAGACAAGCATGACACCACCTGTCATGTTGTTGCCCACATTAAGAACTTGGTACTCATACAAACCACTCATCTTTGGTATCATCATCCACTCCAGTAATTCATTTCTTGTCCTTTAGTTTTATGTGTAACCTAAGCTTAAAATAAGCCAGATTGAGGTGCAGAGGAACATTAGTATCTAGAAACATCGGGGGCCACAGGGACACTATGTGTTAAGACTTTTGTGGAAATCTTTGGGGACTAAACCTTTTTGAGAAATTGTTATTAAAGAGCAATAAATTAAATATTCTGCACCTCAATACATAAAGATCAATAAAAGTTCTGATATGCAAAATGTAATCATGTTTCTTAGGGTTTCAAATGGAGTGAGTGACAGGAGTGAGAGCGGCATGCACTCAGTGTAACTGCCCGCCCAGGACTGTGACAGACAGAAGCGCGTTCCCATGGGGGAGATGCTGCTGCGGTCACAGGAATGCTTCACGCATGCCTCTCCACGTACAATGACACCGCAGACGGAGACTAGGGAGGGGATCAGAACATCATTTTGCTCCTTCCCTGGGGGACTCCAGGTGTCCACGCTGTATCTGTATTTCCCAGATCTCTTGGAAGAGAAAAAAGATAAAGACCAATTAAAATAAAACTATCGCTGGGTGTGGTGGCACACGCCTTTAATCCTAGCATTTGGGAGGCAGAGGCAGGCAGATCTCTCTGAGTTCAAGGCCAGCCTGGTCTACATAGGGAGTTCCAGTACTGCTGGGACTGCAGAGAGACCCTGTCTCAAAAAGACAAAAAATAATAATAATAATAATAAATCACAAATAAAACTATTTAGGAAGAGGAAAAGTTTGAGGAGCAGTTTCTTTCCTAGACACAAGTTCCCAAATCTATCCATTCACTTACTGCTCTATCTATCTATCTATCTATCTATCTATCTATCTATCTATCTCTCTTTATCTCTTTTTATTCATTCATTCATTTACCTTTATTGAGGAGTCCAGGTGGGTTGTAAAGCACTAAACATGTGAACTGTCTTGGCTTCAACCCTCAGCCCCACCACTGGGTCACCTTAAGGCCATGGGATGCAAAGTCGAATCCTGTCCCTTGTCTTCCCTATGCTCCATTTGCAAGTGGGTTGGAGATTAGCAGGGTAGTCCATATCCAGCAGTTAAAATAATGTTTGACACATGGCCAATGCCCACCAATCATAGAGATTATCATTCTTCTGGGTATCTATGTGTTTGTGTGCATGCACATGGGTAAGAGGGAGTGGCAATGCCCATGCTTGTGCACATGCATTTAGAGGCCAGAAATTGACATTAAGTGTCTTTCTTGACCACTTTGCTCTATTATTTGAAACAGGATCTCTCACTGAACTCAGAGGTTATTGATCAAGTTAGTCTGGTTTGCCAATAAGCCTCAGTGTTCCTCCTGGCCCTGTCTTCCTTCCCCTGCACTGAGATCTGAGGTGCTTTTACATGGGTCCTGGAGACTGTTTGTTAAGCACTTCATCAACTGACCCATTTCCCCAGCTCCTGATGATCGTTCCTATCTTATAGAAAGAGTTGTGGGGGCTGGAGAGATGGCTCAGCAGTTAAGAGCACCAACTGAGGACCAGGGTTGGATTCCCAGCACCCACATGGCAGCTAAGAACCGTCTTTAACTCCAATTCCAAGGGAATCCGATGCCGTCTTCTGACCTCCGAGGCATTGCATGACACAGGTGCACCAACCTACATGCAGACAGTACACTCAGACACATAAAAAAATAAATTAAAAAAAATAAAAAAGAAAGAGTTCTGGAAAATTGCAGTAACATATCTGCCCAAGAAAACCCTCTATGTTTGCCTATAATCTATGCAAACAAGTTATATGAACTTAAGTCTCCCTAGAGGAGCTGATGAGAAACGTGAAAAGGCTTAAAACCTACAGAAAGGGGTGGAAGGGCTAGGGGGATGGCTCAGTGGTTAGGAGCCCTGGCTGCTCTGCCAGAGGACCCAGGTTTGATTCCTAGCACCCAAATGGTGCTAACAATTGTCCTAACTCCATTTCCAGGGGATCCAACATCTTTTTCTGACCTCTAGGGACAATGCATGACACAGATGCACTTACATACATGTAGGCCATGTACTCATACACACACTCATACACACACACACACACACACACACACAAAACAAAAAAAAATAATAAAAAAGTTGAACTGATACCCAAATGCTTTGTAATGGTGCATGTAAACTGCTGGGCTTCTGGCAACCTGTTTAACGACCACCTTCCTGTCTAGAGAACCAGCCTCCGTTTCAAAGGAGTGGAGTGTGGAGGGACCAGCTGCCTCCCTAACCCCTTGAGGATACAAGATGCAATCTTGTGCTCTGAACTGTGAATGCTACTGATGGATTCTTCTGTGTTTCCAAAGCTTGCTGGTGCCCTGATATGTGTGCCTCTCTCGATGCACAGATAAGGTGTTCTGCCTGCACAGGTGCAGTGGCCAGAAGTCCTGTGTGCCTCTGCTTTGATTTCCAGAAACATATTTGCATCCGCCTCACATGGGACTCCCCACTGCCTGCCCTGCTGACACTTCCATTGACAAATAAAGGAAATAAATTAGAAGCACGAGTAAAGGAACATTGAATTTTCCCATCTACATGTCCAGCCACAAGGGAGCCAAGCAACGCCAACAGGCAACTTCCATCTTTTTTGTGATTTATTTTTAATTTTGGGAGACAGATCTCATACTGCTCAGGCTTGCTTCAAACTCACTGTATAGCTGATGTTGACCTTGAATCCATGATCCTCCTGCCTCTATATCCCAAGCACACCACCATGCCTGGCTTCTTCCTGCCATCCTAGGAGTCCTTTTCTGGTAGTTTCTGATGTCTTGGTTTTGTGGGAACACCCACAGCAAGAGGAAGCAACAGGAAGATGAATATTGGCAGCTCGGCCTGACCAGCAACAAAGGGGAACTTGCTGCTTCTTCCAGAATATTCAATGGTGTGGGATTCAGTTATCTGAACAATGATTTTATTATGTTTTCAACAATGAAGACACCATTGTCCCAAGTTGCATGGTGATGCATGAATCTAACCCTGCCTTGCAAACAGTTCCCTCAGACTCCAAGGACTAAATTCTACCTGTATTTACAAAATACTTACATTTTGGATATTTTAAATTTGTTATTATTTTTATTTTATATGTCAGTGTATTGCCTGTACTTGCACAAGTCACCCATCCTGTGCAATGTCCTCAGACTTAGAAGAAGGTATTAGATTCCCCTGGAACTGAGGTTACAAATGGTTGTTAGCTGGGAACTGAACGTGAATCCTCTGCAAAAACAACCAGTGCTCTTAACTGCTGAGCCATCTCTCCAGCCCCACATTTTGCATTTTTAAAACTTAATTTACATTCACAACTAATAGTTCATCATAAATAAACAGAGAAAAAGCATGTGTACATCTTTGGGGAGGAAAGAAAGCCAGCACATGGCTGAACAGAGGAAGCACTAGCCAGGTCCCTGCCTCAGCCAGCCTGGGCCCAGTTCAGAGCAGACATTAAGAGTCAGCTTTGAAAAAATGCAGTTGAGGGGCTGGGGATAGAATATAGTTTAGTTGTCACAATGTTCACCTAACATGCATGAGGCCTGGTGCTCTACCACGTCTTACACTCCATTTGCACATCAACATACAGTAGCCCCCAAACTGAACACCAAGCATTGCTTAGCTGGGCCAGAACCTGACAGCTGGGGAAACGGTAAACAAAGACACAAATAACCATCAACAAAGATGACAGCACCTTCCCATACAAGGAACACCACCCACGACTCAAGACCAGGTGCCTGGGTCTCCTTGAAAAAAAATACAATCAATATGACTAACCAACATAATATGTCTACTACAGAAATTAGCACCCCATCATAATGGTTCCTGAGAATGGAAGCCTACCCAGTGTATAAGACAATGATTACAAAGCAGAAATTATAAATATATTCAAGGAACTCAAAGAGAATAAGAATAAAAGACTAAATGAAGACCATAAAACATAAACCATTGAATGAAATAACTAAAACAATTCTATAAAGAGATGATCTCTGAAGAAAAGCCAAACTAAAACAAAATAGGACATAAAAAACTCAGAAACTCAAACAAAGAACCTAGAGGAAAAAAGCAAAAAAGAAGCACAGGAAATGGACTATCAGATCTTCAAGACGAGCTTGGGAAAATGGGTTATTCAAAAACATAAATTAAAAAAAGTCAAATCTAGGCCGGGTGTGGTGATGCATGCCTTTAATCCCAGCACTCAGGAGGCAGAGCCAGGCAGATTTCTGGGAGTTCAAGGCCAGCCATGTCTACAGAGCAAGCTCCAGGTCAGCTGGGAGTAAAGGGAAACCGTGTCTCAAAAACAAACAAACAAACAAAAATGTCAAATCTAAAATCAGCCAGGAAAGGAATATGTAAGAGCTCTAAGACACTGTGAAAAAATAAACCTACAAGTCATAGGTGTACAAGAAGGAGAAGAAACATAGGTCAAAGGCACAGAAAATATATTTTAATTTTTTAAAAATATTTTATATGTGTATGACTGTATTACCTGCACATGTGTAAGTGCACTCATCCCATGCAATGCCTGCTTAGCTCAGAAGAAGATGTCAAATCCCCTGAAACTGGAGTTACAGATGGTAACTGTAATTCCTGGGAATCAAACTCCCAGTCCTCTGTGAGAGTAGCCAGGGCTGTGAGCTGCTGTTCCATCTCTCCAGCACCTACTTGTTATTTTTATTTTTTATTGTACTTTTATTGAATTTTTGTATATTTCATACATAACATCTCTTTCAGTCTTAATTGCTTTACACCCCCTTCTCCACTGGCACCCTCCCGCCCTCTCTCGAGTTTATACATTCTGTCATCCATGTTAGGCCTATTGTGCCAAATTACTCGCCCCAGCCATTCCTCAGCGCCAGTTCATCCACTGAGCTCTACTCAGCCTCAGAAAGTGACTTTCTTGATTAAAAAAGGCAAGTTCTTCCTCACTCAACCATAATCAGCTGCCAATATTTCTTCAGCTAGGATGGAGTTCTGCTACCCATTTCTGCAGTTCCACGCTAGGTTTTTGTTCAGCCAAGCTTGCATGGGCCTTGTGCATGCTGATACCAGTGTTCTAGGTTCCTATGCGCAAGGTCCCAGGAGCTGTAGGATCTATTTCCATATGCTTTTGCATCACCTCCCTGGCTCTTACAATCTTTCCACCCCCTCTTCCGCAATTGTCCTTGAGTGAAGGGGTGACTGAAGCTGAATATAGGTGACCTGTCCATAGTCCCACACTTTGTAGTGACCTGTCCATAGTCCCACACTTTGTAGTGACCTGTCCATAGTCCCACACTTTGTAGTGAGTGAAGCTGAATATAAGTGACCTGTCCATGGTCCCACACTTTGTAGTGACCTGTCCATAGTCCCACACTTTGTAGTGAGTGAAGCTGAATATAGGTGACCTGTCCATGGTCCCACACTTTGTAGTGACCTGTCCATAGTCCCACGCTTTGTAGTGAGTGAACTGAATATAGGTGACCTGTCCATAGTCCCACACTTTGTAGTGACCTGTCCATAGTTCCACACTTTGTAGTGACCTGTCCATAGTCCCACACTTTGTAGTGACCTGTCCATAGTCCCACACTTTGTAATGAGTGGAGCTGAATATAGGTGACCTGTCCATGGTCCCACACTTTGTAGACTCCTCATCTCCATGGTTTGGCCACTCACCTGAACATGGCCAATCTCATCTGACAGAAAATATTTTTAATAAAATCACAGAAGAAAATTTTCCAAAACTAGGGAGATACTTACCAAGGTACAAGAGCACCAGACAAGTGGGACTAGAAAAGAAGCTCCCTCATGCCATAGAGCAGTAAAAATCTCTAAATGTACGGAACAAAGAAAAGATATTGACAGCCGTGAGAAAGAACACATAGCGTATAAAAGCAGGCCTGTCGGAAAAATGCCTGACTTTTCAGTGGAGACCAGGAAAACCAGAAGCACTTTGACCAATGTCCTGCAAGTCATGGGTGAGCATAGGTTTGAGCCCAGATCACTATACCCAGAAAAACTATCAACTTTCCATGTTAAAAACATATTTAAGGACTTCATGCCCATGAAACCAGCTCTACAGAGAATACTTGATGGAATATTTTAGTCAGAAGGAAATATTGAACACTCTTATGGGGCACAAAGAATAAATAAATTACCCCAGATCAATGAAAGAAAACAGCACTGTGGCACGAGCAGAAGAGCAATCAATGAACACTGGTCAATAACCACTCTTAATAGTAATGGTCTCAACTCCCCAATAAAGAGATACAAACTGACTGAATTCAAAAACAGGATCCAGATGGTCATGGTTGAATATGCCTTTACAGGCAGATCTCTGTGAGTTCAAGGCCAGTCTGGTCTACATGGTAAACTTGAAGCCATCTTGGGTTACAGTGAAACCCTGTGTCAAAAAGACCAAGAAAATAATAATAATAATAATAATAATAATAATAATAATATATTAAAATAATAAATAAAAAGCAAGACCCATAGTTTTTCTGCCTCCAATAAACACACATCAACAACAATGCTTGACACCATTTTAAGATTTATGCGTCCATCGACTCTCAGTAGAGACGACTCCTTATCCAGCAGCAGGTGGTGACTAACACCGAGATCCATATCTGGCCAGGCTATAAAGAACAAGAGGCTGCAGAGTGCTGTCCCTGAATAGGACACCTAGACTGAACTTCTGCCTCCCAAGGCTCAGGGGTCTCTTTGGAAAAGGGGTAGAAAGATTGTAAGAACCAGAGGAAGTGGATGTCACAAGGAAAGAATTTTCCAGACAGCTGGTCGGTTGCTCATATGAACTCAGAGCAATGCTGTCACTCCACCAATGGCACGGACAAGTCCCACATAAACTCAAGCCAAACAAAATCTCAGCATAGACCCCATCTGAGGAACTACTGGCAATTGATGACTAGTAGGAAGGGGAGCTTCAGTCTCATTTGAAGGTGAGACTATTAATAGGTTGACTAGGCTCCAGTGGACCCACACTGAAGGGCATTTGAGGGCACAACATAGGCACACATGCATGCATGCATGTGTGCATGTGTGCATGTGTGTATAGAAATTTGATGTGGAGATACAGGGGTCTAAATATGATCAAATTATATTGTATCAAACTCACAAGATATTTAAATGAAAATTTTTTTTAAAGCCTAAAGTAAGTGCCTAAGAACAACTTTGACTGGCTGCTATTCTCATTCATAGAAATAAGCAAAAGTATTGCTGGTGATGGACAGAGAATAATAAGGGTAAGGAGTATCATAAAGGAAGTAACAGAGCCCTCAGGGTGGTGCACACTTGTAGTCCAAGTATTCAGGAGACAGAGGCAGGAGGATAATGATTTTGAGGTCAGCTGGTCTGAGTTACTTGAGACACTGAGAAAGAAAGAAAGAAAGAAAGAAAGAAAGAAAGAAAGAAAGAAAGAAAGAAAGAAGAAAGGAAGGAAGGAAGGAAGGAGAGTGAAAAGAAAGGAAAAGAAAGGAAAGGGGAAGAGAAAGAAAGGAAAAGGAAAGAAAGGAAGGGGAGAGGATGGAAGGAAAGGGGAAGGAAGGGAAGGGAAGGGGAAGAAAGGGAAAGGAAGGGGAAGGAAGGGAAGGGAAGGAAGGCAGGAGGGAAGGAAGGAAGGAAGGAAGGAAGGAAGGAAGGAAGGAAGGAAGGAAGGAAGGAAGGAAGGAAGGAAGGAAGGAAGAAGCAGCTCCACTGCTCTAGGCTGAAGCCATCATCCTTGTGAGGACGGCGGAGGAAGCCCTACTGGGCCTGGCCTGCTGATGCCCACTCAAGCTGCCAGTGTCCAGATGGTGACTGCCCCCTGTCTGATGTCAGCCCATCTGTTGGCTGTCTCTGTCCATCTGCAGGTGCACTCAGTGTGACAGATATAGTGTCTGGTATGAGGAGAGTCATGGCTCCCACTCTGAAATGCCACAGGGCAGAATGGTGGCAAAAATAACACTCAAACACACTGACAGGGCACTCTCCTGGTAACAGCTCAGGTCCTGTCCTCCACAGCCCCAGGAGAGGGTGGAAGGTGGGGGTTTCATGGGATCCTTGGTGCACAAAGACTCTGAGGTTTTACGTAAAAGTCTGTTTGTAGACAATAAAAATGGCTCAAATTGGTTCTTTAACATAAAGAAAAGCCAAGACTCCATAGAAGTAAGGCTCTAGGGACTCCAAAAAAGAAAAAAAAATGAAGAGTGGAGAACACTGGGCCATGGTTACAGCCAACGCTGTCTGCCTGATGTTCAAGTGTGTGCAGGTTAACTGTGATAGGACACCAAGGAGAGGCACTTACCAGCGTGTCTCTTCAATTTGAAAGGAAATGAATCAAAGACCGCTTTATATTCTATAGACCTCCTTTTAAACCCACAATGGAAATATGTCTCCTTTGCATTTCCTGTTGCTACTGTTTCTTACAAAAAACTTAGATTTGTTGAAGTAAAACTTCTACAAGTGTCCACTTGGGTCTAGCAGTGAGCACAGCATGCTGGAGTCCAAAACAAAAAACAGGGAGGGACTGCCTGGGGTTGTTATAATGAGATACAGTGAAGCATGCATTTGGTAAGGTATTGTTGATCATACAAACTTTAAAGTGCTGATGTTTGGGGTTGACATCACCTAATAAAGATTCCATTTTTCCCTTCAAATGGCTGAAGATACAAATTTCTCTTAAGCAGATTTGTGGTTCTTCCCAAGATTGGATTAGCATTTCCAAAACCTCACAGTCCCAGCTCACCCCTGCATAGGTCTATTTTCATTTCTGCCTTTTTCTGGGTTCACTCAGTAGACATCGTGTGTCTGTGCCTCCCTGTTACATGAGTCCTTCCAACAGTGACACAGTAGACACTGAGCATAAAGGGACAAGAGCCTGGTGGCGCCTGTGCATTCCAAGAGCGCTGTCCTCTTGACTAGCAGAGCGGCCACTGGCTGCAGGGACAGCGCACCATTCAGATGAGAAGCAGCAGCTCCCTGGAGGAGTGCAAGAGAAGGTTGAACTCCAAGGGAATGTTGGGAAGTATTTTGAAAGTGTCTTTTTTCTTATGAAAGTACAGTATAGCGTGTTGATTTTTGTGTGTGTGAAGTTAATAGGTGATTTCATGTGCATGTGCTCACGTGTACTGGGCTACATTTGTGCAAGGAGGCCAGAGGACGCCTGGTATTGTTCAACCGCAGGTACCAGACACCATTTTTCTGAGACTGTGTCTCTCCCTGGCCTGGATCACCAGCCAGCCTCATCTTCCCCTACTATTTCAGCCTCCCTATCACCAGCCAATCCATGCCTGAGTTCCGAACTCCATTCTTGGTGCTTGCACATCCAGTGTTTCACTGACTAAGCCACCTCCTTAGCCCAATAAACTACCTTTTTAAGAGTAGTTTCAAGTTTATAGAAAATCGGCCAGAATACAGCCTTCTCCCATAGGTCTTGCCTCTCCTTCCATCCCAAAACTTTCCTTAGGTTCAGTTTCCAGCACACACATGACAGCTGACAACTGTCCATAACTTCAGTTCTAGGGGATCCAACACCCTCTTCTGGCCACATTGGGCATTGCATGATACTGGAGCACTTACATACACACAAGTAAAATACTCATACACAAAATTAAAATAAATAATCTAAAAAGAAAAGTTAATCTAGTTAGGCCAATAACTTGGCCATGGGACCACCCCTCAGGAAAGCAAATGCACCTTAAGTTATGCTAAAGAGATAGGAGGCATAATTATCCTTGTATTCTGATATTGTAATTTTCCTTTCTGGAATTCCTGCCCCCAAAAACAGTCCTTACAAGTTGGCACGAGGTCCTGCTAGGTCTGTGTGTCTGAGCCCTGACTCAGAAAAGCAGAACTTTTTCTTTCTTCTTTTCTGTTTTCCTTCCTTCCTTCCTTCCTTCCTTCCTTCCTTCCTTCCTTCCTTCCTTCCTTCCTTCCTTCCTTTCTCTCTCTCTCTCTCTCTCTCTCTCTCTCTCTCTCTCTCTCTCTCTCTCTCTCTCTCTCTCTCTCTCTCTCTCTCTCTCTCTCTCTTTCCTTTCTTTTCTTTCTTCTCATACTGGCCAGAGCCAAGTATTCGTTCTCCAGAACTCCGGGATTTTCCACTCTTTCTCTGAAGCTGCCCTCTCCACAAAGTAGCTGTTTAACTGCCAGATCAACATGACCTGCAGCAATTTTCTGTTTTGTTTTGTTTTCTCTTTCTTTGCTCCATCTTCCTCTTTCCTGGCAGGAATTTACCCCAGCCTGTCATGGGGGTTTTCTTTTAAACTGTAATAAAATTGTCTTTGAGTTTCCATTTGAATCTATTCTTAAATTCCTTTATCAATGAGACTAAGAGCCCAGGAGGAGACCCCAACTTTCCAATTACATATAATGACTGTGGTGGGATTTCCCCCAATTCTCTGTAACAGTGTTAACGTGCCACAAGTGTTATGACTGAAGAACCCATATTGGTACATCGCTGTGAGCCACCTTCTACGGTTTACACCAGAGCTCCCTCCTGGTTCCGAGTTCTGACACGCTGCCCTGTGTCCAGCATTACACTATCCTGAATATCAGCTTCCAGTGTGAAAATGTCTCCAGCTGCCTGCCACAAATCCCTCCTCCCCTTTCCCTGAGCTCCTGGCCACCAGGGATCTTTTTTCCCTGCCTTTTCCTGAATGCTGCACCGCTGGGTCCCACAGCATTTGGGCTTTAAGTTGGCTTCTTGCACTTAGTGATGTGCATACAAGGGTCTTGTGTTTTGACAGCCATGTCCACTTTTTTATACATAGGATTAAAGCTTATCATCCAGAATCTTAGGGGTGGACCCCGTGAACAATTGGATACATTCTTCCCATCTTTTTTTTCACAGATGAGAGAGGTGTCAATGTTCATAGTGCTTCCATAAGTCAAGGTCTTTTACTCAATAGTTAATCAAAAATCTGTATTATTCAACATGAGCTCGTAAACTAAAAATGCTAGTTGCATTTGGAGAGTCTCTCATTTCTGGATATGGCATT
Source organism: Rhizomys pruinosus (assembly GCA_009823505.1). Taxonomy (NCBI): domain Eukaryota; kingdom Metazoa; phylum Chordata; class Mammalia; order Rodentia; family Spalacidae; genus Rhizomys; species Rhizomys pruinosus. Next base: position 1,538,473 of record VZQC01014822.1, read on the forward strand.
TATGAACTTGGCCTCCATCTGGGGGAAGGAAGGTTGCTGCAGACTTTCTGCTGCTGTGTATGATCCTAGGTGAACACCCTTCCCCCAATCTTATCACCATATCTTCAGAAGAATGATTAGGAATGCAACCATACTGCATGGGACATGGCACTTTCAGGCTTTTCCAAGGGATGACTGAGATCCCCTCTAAAAGGTCTGTAAAGTCCTTGTCCTCTGCCTTAGGGGATCCTCACAGACGCATTCCACACTTTAGTAAAGCATGGTGATTTCCTTTGGAGCAGTGTTTAAAGCAGGAGGTATTTGGTATGGATTTATGGGGTGCTGAAGGCTAGGAAGGGGAGATAGCACGTGGGACCAGTGGGAACAGAGCTATGGGGAGAGTGGGTAAGGTCATGGTCCGTTCTTCAGATGCTTCAGTGGCTGAAGTACAGGGTGGCGGAACACAGGGTGGTAGAGTACAGGGGGGTGGAGTACAGGATGGTGGAGGACAGAACAGGGGGGTGGAGTACAGGATGGTGGAGGACAGAACAGGGGGGTGGAGTACAGGATGGTGGAGCACAGGGGGGTGGAGTACAGGGGGGTGGAGGATAGGATGGTGGAGGATAGGACAGGGGGGTGGAGTACAGGATGGTGGAGGGCAGGGGAGTGGAGGACGGGGGGTGGAGGACAGGGGAGTGGAGGACAGGGTGGTGGAGGACAGGGGAGTGGACAGGGTGGTGGAGTACAGGGGGGTGGAGGACGGGGGGGGGAGGATAGGATGGTGGAGGACAGGGGGGGGGAGGACAGGGGGGTGGAGGACAGGGCAGTGGAGGACAGGATGGTGGAGGACAGGATGGTGGAGGACAGGGGGGTGGAGGACAGGGGGGTGGAGGACAGGATGGTGGAGGACAGGATGGTGGAGGACAGGATGGTGGAGGACAGGGGGGTGGAGGACAGGGGGGTGGAGGACAGGATGGTGGAGGACAGGATGGTGGAGGACAGGATGGTGAAGGACAGGGGGGTGGAGTACAGGATGGTGGAGGACGGGGGGTGGAGGACAGGATGGTGGAGGATAGGATGGTGGAGGACCCAGGGTTTGAGGATAGGGGAGTGGAGGACAGGATGGTGGAGGACAGGGGTTGGAGGACAGGATGGTGGAGGACAGGATGGTGGAGGATAGGGGGTTAGAGGACAGGGGGATGGAGGACAAGATGGTGGAGTACAGGGGGGTGGATGACAGGATGGTGGAGGACAGGATGGTGGAGGATAGGGGGGTGGAGGACAGGGGGATGGAGGACAGGATGGTGGAGTACAGGGGGGTGGATGACAGGATGGTGGAGGACAGGGGGGTGGAGGACAGGGCGGTGGTAGAAAGTCAGAGGGTAAAGCAGCATGTGTTAAGACCCCAAAAGTAGGTCCCCAAGGACCTATTCTCTTCTCTCTCTCTCTCTCTCTCTCTCTCTCTCTCTCTCTCTCTCTCTCTCCAGCTGACCGAAGTTTCCAACTTAAAGATTGTTGCTTTAATATGGGAGCTTTGAGGATGCAAAGTAAAAAATAAAAAAATTTCATTTTGCGTCATTATTTTTCAGTAGTGAGAATGTCTTAAACAGGATTTTAGTGGCATTTGACACAGGCAATAATTTTTGAAAAGTCTGCTGAGGACTCTTTTGTGGTCACCATTACATAAGGAGCAGTTCTGGCCTTGTTCATTTGTATGAGAAGATATGTGTGGATAGAAAATAGAAATCATATTTAGCTACACACCCAATAAAACTGACTCAGGCTGGGGGAGGTAGTTCAGTAGGTAGAGGGGCTGCCTGCCTAGGTTGCCGAGGTTGTGCGGTTCCATCCTCAGCACTGCATAAGGCGGGGATTGTCTGCCATCACACACTCAGAGGTGGAGACAGGAAGAACAGAAGTTCAAAGTCATCTTTAGTTACATAGTAAGTTTGTAGTAGGCTACATCAGATCCTGTCTCACAAACAAACAAAAATAGCAAAACGAAATAAAAGTGATACTATTAAAACAAATGTAACTGCATGATATTGAGACTGTAGCCAAATTTTGTGGTGTTTGGTAAGGGACATTACAATGCCAGTCCCAGGAGTGTCCATGGAATTTGCAAATAGATTAGAGAACCTAGGTCCAGAGGGAAGGACTAAAAGAAAGCATGCTTGGAATGCACAATCGAATGTCCAGCTATGGTTGTCAATGGCAATGCAACCCAAGATACCTGTTCCCATCCTTGAGCTATGTACAAATCCACAACTGTCACAGCTGTAAGAAATCTTAATATATTCTTAAAACTAAATTTTGGATTCTGTCAGATAGTCATATAGAAGAAAGGAGAGCCGCACTGAACATTCTGTCAACATGGCAGTGTCCGCATTCATAGACACCTTTATGCTTGGCCTACTGTAATCTACTGGCCCTTTGACAAGATTGTTTTGTATTCGCTCACTAATAATATGTGTGCGCGTCTCCATGTGATTCCTTCTATGTCGTTGTTCTGTCTTCTGTTATATAAGATCTTACTGCTGTCTTCAACGTGATCACACTTCGACAGCCAAAAAAAAAAAAAAAAAAAAAAAAGATATTTCAGGTGTCAGAGATGAAGGAGGTTGCGTGAGTTTAACCTTCCTTGGTGTCCTTGTGAGCTTTCTGTATTTAATACTTGTTTTATCTGAAGCCTGTGGAGGTTCTAAACTATTAGAAGACATACTTTCTGAGAACTACCTTTCTAGTAGCCTGAAGATATGCCATTGATGTTGGGCAACAAAGTTATTCTCTGTAATCCTCTTGATGTCGTAAATGAAAAAGAAGATGGAGCTAGGCATCTGAACTTTGGGCAAACCATTTGCTCAAAAGGATCATCAAAGGACCTGGTCCTGCCAAAATAATATTTTTTAAAAATCCAGCAGAAAAAGAAAACATTGAGGAGCACACACAAAAATGAAATTGGTGCAAATTACCTCCAATGTGATAGGAGAGAGAGACAAAACAAACTCCCACCACAGCCGGAAAGGAAAGCCACACAAGGTAGATTGAAGCTGCTCCCTCCCAGTAGCCATCTTTTAACAGCTTTCTTTCTTCAATGCGTTAACCTAAAAAAGAAGAAAAGAAAGAAAAAGGAAAAAAGAAAAAGAAGAAAAAAGAAAAGCAGCAATCCTCCCCATTGTTAGGCTCCCTATTCATCCTTCATTCAAAGTCATTCACCATGCATTAATTACCACCTTCTCCCAGGTACAGGAGCTCCCAAACACATCTTGTTTTTAAAGAGGCATACTCCCAGCCTCTGCTATTTATATGCAGAGCCTGCTGAAATTCTCATTCTAATACTCCGAGATTCCTCCTAATTTCTGCATACTGTAATTTTTCATTAGAAAAAGAAAAGACAAAAGAATGAGTGCTTCCCGGAAGGACAGTTGTTTGCAGGGCTTTAGTTTTTTCTTTCCAGCTGTGATGGCAGGTGGCCCGCCTGCCCTCTGATAATTTCCAACTTCCCTTGTCTTACTTTCATGTCCACACATTTACAGGGGCATATTCTGTTCTGTTGCCTGCTGCTGGTTCCCCCTTTCTAATATCGATTTTATAACTGGATTTTCCCTCAGTTTTCTTTCCTCACTGGAAGGAGAGGGACAAGTTAAGAGTTCGAGACCTCATCTGGACATTTTAATTATGCAGCCATTGTGTCTCCAGGGCCCACTTTCCTTTCCTTCTGGTCATTGATGATTCGGAGACACTGCGAACAGTTCAGGGTTGGTTAATAGCAAACGAGGACAGAGCTGGTGTGTCCAGCTCCCACCTTTGATTTCCTAACGCTTAAATGGCGTCATCAGCCTGGGACAGGTGGGCTGATTCTACAACTGAACTGCAATAACTAATACTTAAATAGGAAATATTTTATGTCATTTCAGATACATAAACTTGTGATTTCCAACCTTTTTCTCTATACAATAACATTTATGTGGTTTTAAGGAAGCAAAAGGGAATTAGATAAAATGTATCTAGTTACAGGAATGCAATTAGTTCAGGCAAATTGCACAGCCAAATGCTGGGTCAGGGCTACGGCTTTCTCCTTTCTGCCTTTTCCTTTCTTTTTATTTTTAAAAAACTGTTGAAAAATCTGAAGGCTAGATTGATGGTGACTTTCCACTGTCAACTGGACTGGTAGAAGGTTCCAGTCTTGTGTGTGGATGGTGACATGTCCCCCTGGCAAGCCTGCTGCTGCCCAGCGTTGACATCGTCTCTGAGCACTTGAGCTGCACAGTAGCAGCATGTGGCTGTCTCCCTGGTTCCTGGCTCCTTCTCAAGACTGTGGTTTCCTGAGGTCAAGCTTCCAGACCACAGCCTACATGCGAGAAATAGAGTGGGTGCTTCAAAACTGATTATTGTTATCAGTGTAGGTAGAGCCCCTGTGGTACAGTTTTCACCAAGACGAGCGTTCACCTTTATGAACATATGATGGTTCTATACCGAAGGTCATTTGTAGCACACATACACATGCATACACACTGTGAGTGTGTATAAATATAATGTATGTGTGTATATACATAATTTATGTATATATTCAGATAACATATCATATGTGCAAGTCAGTAATACCATAATCAGGGTCTCTTCCAAGTGAAGTGGATTAGAAAATATAAATTATAATAGTAGAAGCTCAGAGCTGCAAAGGAGTGCACAGGTTATCTGAATCTATCCCACCTCCCATTGATAGAACTCTCCCTGTCCATGCATAGATTTTGTACATTAAACAATACAGGGAGTCTCAGGACTCTGAACACAATTTGAGAAGAAATGAATCCTATGAACAATAACCACTGTTTTTAAGTCATTTGTTCAAAACAAACTGGATATGATTATTTCTAATACGTACCAGCAACGTGCCAGGTTAAATATTTGCATTAACTCTACTTTAGCATATGACTTAACAGAGGCTACAAGGAGATCACTGCTGAGCAAGTAAATATCAGAAATGACAACAGGACATAGACTTGTGGCCCTCAGTGCAAGCTCATGTCCTTGGCCTCTGACACCTAGATTCTTTGTGCAGATGACAATTGCTCCAGAATTCTGAAGCAATTCATTCCATTCCTTTTCTCCTTTTCTTTTTCTATGAGTTACTGTGTTATATTATCCATCAAAGGGCAAGCTTATCTCTGAAGTGCTATACCACACTTCTAGCTTGCGTGGACACCAGGTCCTGGACCATTTTACAGGTTCATCCCATGGAAGCTTTGGTGTGCAGGTGAAAGGCTACTTGATGTGTACAGCAGATTTGAAGTCCATGACTGATCCCTGGCATTAACACTACATAGGACCCTGCACCAGGAGACACCAAAGTCCTTGCCACTTTCTGCTCAGCTGAGGCCACCCCCGCCCCTGCACTTTGATGCCCTGCTTTGGAGTGGTACTGTTAATCCCTCCCTTGTCTTCCTCCTGCAGTGGGAACAGCCCAAAGCGGGCTACAAGATCCTGTGGATCACAGTACAAGTTGTTGAGTTGCGTGATGAGTAGTGGTTTGTGTATGAAATCTCTGAAGAACTCTCATTCTGAAGTACAACAAAAGAAAAACCACTATCAGTTTTGGTTTCTTAAAACAGATATAGAAAGGCACCTTTTGTCTTATTCTGTGTGTTTTTTAAAGATAATCTTTATTTAAAATTAGGAGAAAAAAATCCTCAAACCCATGATGTTTGAAATGTAATTCCATTTTCCAGGCATTTATGACACCATTCTTGATTTTCAACTATGGGAAAGTAATCAACGGATGACATGGGTCACAGACTTCAGGTTGGAACAAGGATTATGAGAGACAACGTAGACCCTCCCCGCAGCTGACTCCGGGGACAGAGGGGCAGGGAAAGGAGTGTGTAGGCTCACACGCCCTGACCGAGAGCACTGGCCAGCGTAGGCTCACCATGCCCTGACCGAGAGCACTGGCCAGCGGCTTCTGACTCCAGTTCTTTGTGTCCTTCACAGGCCTGTGTTCCTACCCTGGAGGACACCTGAGCACCTACATCCACTTTGCTAGGCTGCAAACAGGGTCAAATATTTATCTTCAATCAGACAGCCTTTACAGTATGAAGGTTTCCAGGAGGCCACAGAAGGGCAAGCTGCACTCTAAGGCCATGAGTGTATGTGTGTGTGTGTGTGTGTGTGTGTGTGTGTGTGTGTGTGTGTCTGGGTATATCCATGTGTCTATGTGGATGTCTGTAGGTGCATATGCACCTATGCATTATAGATATGTATGTATGTGTCTGTATGTGCATGTGTGTACATGTGTATGAATGTATGTCTTTATATGTGCATGTGTGTATATGTTTCTTTGGGTGTGCATACATGTGTGTATCTGTGTATATGTCTCTGTATGTCTTTGCATGTGCATGTGTCTGTGTGTACATGTTTCTGTATGTATGTATGTGTTTGTGTGCATGCCTGTTTTGTCTGTGTATATGAATGTTTTGTGTTCTGTGTATGTGCAGGCATGTGTGTGTCTGTGTGTTTATAAATTTCTATGAGTTGTATGTATATTTCTCTCTGTGCATATGTCTGTGTGTGCATGTATATCTGTGTGTATCTGTGTGTGTGTATGTCTCTCTGTGTATATGTATGTTTCTTTGTGTGTGTATATGTCCATGTGTGGGATCTCTCTGTGTATATGTGTGTATGTGTGTATGCAGCAGTGTGTCACCCACACATGCCCAAAGCACATGCACCAGTTGTGGTGAGCAGAGGCATCACAGGAAGGATTTCTAACAAAAACTGAAAGGAGATTATCTGCTGCTGTAGCTCCAACAGTACGCCCCTCATCAAACAGCACAGTGACTAATGCTTAGGATGGAACAGGCAGAGCTCCCACCAGGCCCCTCTCCTCTCCCATAGAGCATGCTGACTTCTATGCTGCTTTCTTTTCATGACAACGTCCCCAAATCACAACGTGAGTTTCAGGAATGGCACAACATGTCTCTCACATGACAACTCAGAGCACATGGCCTTTGAAATTTTAAGTGCCATAAGAGAGAGAATAAATTGTTTTTAAAATACTTGGAATTTGAAGAAACTGAATTTTATAAACCTCACTAATTCTTTTCAGGAAAGCACAGAAGTTGGGAAGATATCTAAGCACAAAACTGTAGTTAGCAGTCTGAGGTGTAAGCACAGGCAAATAAAAAATCCACTGTAAATGTTAAATATTGGGGTGTGTTGCTTTTTCACATTGGTATGTTATACTAAAAGTTGCCATTGGTCTGCATTTTAACATTAAGATTAGATAAAGTATAAGCTTTCATCGAAGTCCAGTTTTTACTTCATGTCTTTTACCTCAGTATCCAAGAGCCTTATATGCAAAGCTCACCTCCCACCTCTGCCAGGGAACCTTCCTGAACATACTGGATTTGCACTTTGCCGAATCTCTTCTCGGATGGACACTTGCATAGCAGTAGCAGGTGATAGTGGTAACTCTTTTGAGTTTCCAAGCAGGAAGAGAGTCCTCTGTCAGATGTTTATTTTCTAGAATGTTTCCTTACTTCCTTGTCATATGAGAATTTTTATTCATCAAGGATTATTAAGCTCTTAAAGGAAGTATAACCACCCATTAACGTCAGTCTTCTATAAAAATGCTGGTTTCTAACATTGTGTTTTTTACATAACTCTGTAATGCTAAATAAGAAAATTTTCTGGGTGTACTTCACTTTGCAAGGCACTATTAAAATGCAGTTTTATTAAAATTTGTTAAGCCATAGAGCAAAACTGGTTTTCATATGGTTCAGCCTAAACTCCTAATGAAATCTGTATCTGTGTATATGTCTCTGTATGTCCTATGTCCATGTATGTGTATGATACAGGTCTTTGCATGTGCATGTGTCTGTGTGTATATGTTTCTGTATGTATGTATGTGTGCTTGTATGCATGCCTGTTTTGTCTGTGTATATGAATGTTTTGTGTTCTGTGTATGTGCAGGCATGTGTGTGTCTGTGTGCTTATAAATTTCTATGAGTTGTATGTATATTTCTCTCTGTGCATATGTCTGTGTGTGCATGTATATCTGTGTGTATCTGTATGCGTGTGTATGTCTCTCTGTGTATATGTATGGTTTTTTGTGTGTGTATATGTCCATGTGTGGACACATTTAAATGTCTGTGTTATGCAAAGGACCAGTTTTCCCCTATGATTCTCTGTCCCCAACTCCTAAGAGCTCCTCAGTACCTGCCAGTTTCCACAGATTCACAGATATTTCATTGAAATCACTAGTGGTTATGCCAAAATGGAGAAGAGGAATTTCACAATAGAATACAAGACAATTTTATCTTAAGCATTGGCAACTATCTTACTATTAAGAACTCCGAAGAGGGGCTCGTGAGATGGCTCAGTAGTTAAGAGCACTGACTGCTCTTGCAAAGGAACTGGGTTCAATTCCCAGCACCCACATGGTGGCTAACGACTGTCCCTAAATCCAGTTCCAGAGGATTTGACACCTTCTTCTCATCTCTGAGGGTATTACACAACTCAGGCACACTTATACAGATGCAGGCAATACACTCATATACATAAAATAAAAATAATAAATAAAAATTTAAAAAGAACTCTGAAGAAAAAACTGAGTTTATTCTTAACACTCTAAACTTGTAATGTGGATTGTTGGTTTGTGTGTTTTACAGAGTTAGTAACAAAGAAAGTTAACTGTGCCATGTGATTAAAACGTGCAGTAATAATATTTAAAAGGTTTGGAAAATCCTCTAGACAGATTTTTGTGATCAGTCAAAAGTTCTCTGAAGTGGGTCTGGAGAGATGGCTTAGCAGTAAGAGTGCTGGCTGCTCCTGCAGAGGACCAAGTGCTGGTTTTGTTTTCATTGTTTATTCCATCTTCCCACAGTCTCTGGTAGCAGAAGTGCTTTTACTTATGTTTATATGCTAGTTTCTGGCACATCAGGAGGGAATGTCGAGTCTCCAGCATTTTCATAAGAAGCATGTCGTGCTTCTGAACTGGTTCTAAATAGAACTCGGAAATGCCCTGTCCTCGTCCTCACAATGCTGTTCAAAATTCACACATAACAGAGCACTGAGGAGATAACAGAGCACTGAGGAAGGAATACAGTAACTCAAGCATAACAGAGCACTGAGGAGTACAGTAACTTAAATTCAAACATAGCAGAGCACTGAGGAAGGAGTACAGTAACTCAAGCATAACAGAGCACTGAGTACAGTAACTTAAATTCAAACATAACAGAGCACTGAGGAAGGAGTACAGTAACTCAAGCATAACAAAGCACTGAGGAATACAGTAACTTAAAAAAATGTTTTCTCAAAGATTCCCAGGTTGGAGGGGTAAGGTCCCCCTGATTGTAGCTTCGTCCTGCTCCCACACAGGGCAAGGCACTCAGAAGCTCCCTCCCCACCCACTAAAGATGGAGGGCCATGCCGTGGGTCACACCTGTGACTGAGGCTCAGGAAGATGTCCAGCTTATTTTATGGGCAGCATCTTGACGCGTGTCGCCTCTCCTTTAAGGAAGGCAACAGCTTGTCCTTGGAAAGCAAATTTGCTCCAATGCCTGCTGCATTACCCCTTTAAGACGCGTGAAAAAAAAAAAGAGGGTGGACTTGGTCAGCGAAGCTGACTCTCTGACCTCCCAGGTACTCCCTCACCTGTGGCATTTCTCAGCAGGCACACACGGCTTGCTCTGCCTGTGCTGTGCTGTTTGTTTTGCCCACACTGCTGTGTTTGCACTGGACACAGCTAGAACTCCTTCACCACAGGGCCTCTGAGCTGAGGAGTAAACAGCATCTGAGAGGCAAGTCCTCCACAGGCTGCCTGATTTGCATTGGGGAGTGAAGTGTTAATCTGCTGACTCTTCAATAGAGCCTGGTTTAGCCAAACACAACTTTCAGGTGTGTACTGTGCTTTCCTTCCACAAGCCTTATTTCAAGAGCTCTCTCCTTCCACTTGGAATTGGCTGTGTGCAAACCCCACTTTGTCACTGATACAGCCAAGCCGAAGCCTAGGATGCCAAAATTTTTTTTTTGTTTTGAGTCTGAGGTTGAGCCCTGAGATTCCAAGATTCCAGGGGAATAGGTCCAAGGTCAAATATTTATTCATTTATTAATGCTGAAACAAATTATTTGAGTGATATAATAGCATGAAATAGAACTATGATTTTTTTCCTAAGGGTGGTATAGCTTTTCTGTGTCCTGAATAAACTTGCAAATAAAAAATAAGGGGGGGGGTTGGGAGATAGCTCAGTCAGTGAAGTGCTTGCCTTGGAAGCATGAGGACCTGAATTGGCACCCCAGAACTCAGCTAAAAAGTCAGACATGGTAGTGTTTGCTTGCAGTCCCAGCACTGGGTACACAGAGCCCTGAGTAGTCCTGAGTTGGCTGAGTTGCTGGCCAAGCCTAACTGATGAGCTCCACGACAGTGAGGGACACTGTCTACAAACAAACAAACAAACAAACAAGAAGAGATAAAAAATATCCCACAAGATATTGTTCAATAGCTGAAGAACGACACCTAAGTTTGACCTCTCACCTCTATACGGATGTGCACAGCTGTGCATTGCACACGCATGCACATGCACATGCACTGCACACGCATGAATATTTTCTAAGCAGTGCATTAGCTGTAAATTAGCACCTTAGATACTCAGCTTCTGCTCTGGACTTGTTCTCGCAGCACAGCCTGAACCCAGACAAAGGCTGGACAATGTTCTCTGTATATTTAATTGCTCGGCCGTGCCAAATTCTTGGCTTGTGTTTATGATCTGTCTTTATGTTTGTGTCTCATTAAAACTCCTGCTCACCATGGCTTCAAGGCTCACAGAAAATACAACCCACTTCCTCAAAGGTTCTGTGCTGTTGGTTAGAAGAATTAATTTGTGAAATTAATTAATTTTACCATTTGAGGGGCTAAAGAGATGGCTCAACGGTTATGACTGCTCTTCCAGAGGACCCGGGTTCAATTCCCAGCACCCACATGGCAGCTAAGAACCATCTTTAAGCTGGGCATGGTGGTGCACTCTTTTAATCCTAGCACTTGGGAGGCAGAGGTAGGTGGATCTCTGTGAGTTCAAGGCCAGCCTGGTCTACAGAGTTAGTTCCAGGCCAGCTAGGGCTATAGGGAGACCCTGTCTCGAAAAAACAAACAAACAAACAAAAATTACCATTTTAAAATGGGCAGATATTTAAGATTTGTCTGTCTCATTAAAAGTCAAACCAGGGATCCTGCTAAAGTTGATAAAAGTTATTTCTTTCCTAATACTGAGTCTGGAAAATCCTACATGTCAGAGGAGGACAGGATGGCTGACAGTGAGACACAGTCCCTACTTCATGGATGGTTTTTGATTAGCTATCTTATCTGTCTGAGCCTCAGGTTCCTTGGTCCTTGTGGGCACTAGCAGAAAGGAGTAGACTTCTGGGGGTTCTGGTGTTCTCAGGCTTGCAGACTCCTGTACAAGAAAAAGCTCCCTTCCTTCTCTCGTGTGGCTACCTGGCCCTCAGCGCACACGGGGAGCCCCCTTTCCTTCTCTTGTGTGGCTGCCTGGCCCTCAGCGCACACGGGGAGCCCCCCTTCCTTCTCTTGTGTGGCTGGCTGGCCCTCAGCGCACACGGGGAGCCCCCCTTCCTTCTCTAGTGTGGCTGGCTGGCCCTCAGCGCACACGTGGAGCGCCCCTTCCTTCTCTTGTGTGGCTGCCTGACCCTCAGCGCACACGGGGAGCCCCCCTTCCTTCTCTTGTGTGGCTGCCTGGCCCTCAGCGCACACGTGGAGCCTCCCTTCTTTCTCTTGTGTGGCTGCCTGGCCCTCAGCGCACACGTGAGCTACTGCCTTTGATGCTTCCCTGGGCTCTTCCCACAATGCCCTGAACCCTTCCCACAATGCATGGGCAGCCGGGTCCCAGATCCCTCATGGGAGATAAGCAGGAAACTGTTCAAAAAGCTTGTGTCTCAACTATCCAGGCTCTGCTGGTGGTCTTTAGGGGTGGCAGACATGCCCACTGTCCACACAGCTGTCATTGTCATCATCACACAAAACCACCGTGGCCACGACGATCAACACCAAGAGCATTTTATCAGCTAGCTCTTCTATCACAAAAGTGAAAACAAAACATCTCCAAAGCAGCAGGTATAAAACCACCGTGAGTCGCATGTGGGACTGATACGGTCCTATTTGATGACATAATGCTTTTAAGTTGCTCATTGCTACTATTCTTGTTGTATGACAGAAAAAACCCAATGCCTTCCTCAGTTGAGTGACAGAGACAATCTCCATGGATGAGCCACCGGTCCTAACACTTGTCTTCCCTCTAGTTTACCCAGCGATGGCAGTATGCATCCCAAGCATCCCGTTGTAATTATTAATTTTTTTAAAAGAAATTCTAAGGGACTGGGGGATAAAAATGTCCAGATAAGTAATTCAAATTTTGCTTCCAAAATGGTGGTGTGTTTCAACAGCCCTCTTCACAGCGTTCTCCAGCTGGTGGCTGCCTACCATTCATTTGACTCTCTTGCTCTGAAAGAGCTACAGGCCATCTATTTTTAAATGAAACAAAACTAATTTCACCTCATGAATTCTTTGGAACATTTCATGACATTCGTTGAGATAATTGGGGCCATCCTGGAGTGTCACAAAACCAAGGTTGGGAATCAGTGCTCTGAGGTCTGAAGAAGCAAATTAAATTTTCTCTCTGGTTTTCTTCAGATAACTCTATGCGTCTCTACTCAACCTTCTGAGGCTTTCATTATGTGTTTTGACTTCCTTTTCCTTGTTATCCTTTCTCTCCTTTATTTATTGTGTATAGACTACTGCATGGCTTGTCAGTATGCCTTCTAACCTAATTAGCTTTCTTCCGATGAAACAATACCCCTGGCTGTAAGAACGGGCAGGATTTTAGAGCCAGGAAGGAGGCTGTGACCTTGTGAACTGCTCTGCTGTCAGGCTGTGCACAGGTGACTCATGAAACACTTATCCAGGTACAGGAAAAAAAACAGCACAGCAAGACAGTGCCCCCATCTTAATAATAGGAAAAATGTGTTTTCAAAGAGTTATGCTAGGCTGCTTTTGAAGGCTCTGCTCATGATTTTGAAGGGCTGTGACCTGACCCGATTGGATTCTGGGATAAGCAGAGCTTCAGCCGAGGACCTTCATGCTCTCCTCAGGATGTGTTTATAGGCAAAGCCCAAATGGTTCTCAGGGAAGACGAAACGTTAAGTCCCTCATTCAGCAGAGCCCATTTAAAGGATGAATCTCAAAATGTAATGGCTCCCACATGACTCTGAAGCCTGTCTCTGCTTATCAGTAACAACTTTCTTGTTCACTCACAGCCTTTCCAATGACTTCTTCCTTTACAGGTCGGGTATTCAGTATGCACACATTCACTCATGCATTCACTTGATTTGCACTGAATGGGCACTCCAGGGTAGCAGTGTGAAGTTCTTAAGACTTTCTCAATATGCTTTCCCACGAGTCAGCTCTGCCTCTTTGGGGAAGTCTTCGAACCACTCTGAATTCAGTTTCTATAACTGATAGGCACTGGACAGAGTCTAAACAAAGCCTGAATTCATGATATGGGTATGGAACTCAATATATTCATTCAAGGTAAGAAACAAGTGCACAATCTCTCATCAAATAGTTTGCTGTAACAGCTTTATTATCCATGAATGAAAATATAGACCCAATACAGTTATGACCACAAAACTTCTGACATGGAAGGGCCCTAAGTGTCTCAGAAACCCATGAAACAAACGTGGTTTTAACAGTTTCATTTGTTTGTTACTTAAACATTCCTGACACTGAGCTCCCTGCTTAGAAAGCAGTGTATGGCAACTTCATGCTTCATGTTCCTATGGACTCAGAAATAGAACAGACTGTTGATCAAACTAGAGCAAACTGTGTCAAAGTTCACTATACCTCCCCAGTGTCTGCTCTCCTGTTTCTGTGTTTAAGAACAAGGACTCTGTTTTCAGTTATGTACTGATTGCCCATCTGGTGTCTTTGTTTCCCAGACTCCCTTGCAGCTAGGTATACCATGAGGCTCCCTTGCAGCTAGGTATACCATGAGGCTGCATTCCAGCTAGAGAGATGTGCCATCTCTTTAATGATAACTCACTTGCCACACTTTTCCTCTTCATATCACCTTGACATAACCCCAGGGGAAAGGCTGCTACAGGTAAATCGGAACTGCTGTGCCCGCAGCTCTACTTAACTAACCCTGTGTGGAAGGGAAGCAAGGGGAGCACCTTGTCATTTGACATTAAAAAAAATCCTAAATTTGGGGAAAAAATTCCCTTTTGGAATTTTCTTGAAAACAATTTTAAACCTTTAAGACAATTAGAACCTATAATATCATCAGAAAAAAAGAATTAAAAATTGACCATCAGTCTGTACAGAAATGCATGCAAGTGAGCATGGCACCATCACAGCCCATCTACCCAGACAGTCATCATCCGTCTGCAGCTACTTTGCCTGAATGTTGGGTACCAGCATTTGAGGGGTGGGATGGGGTTCCACTGGTAGAGCACTTGCCTAGCATGCATGAAGTCAGGGTTCTATCTCCAGTACCACATGAACTGAGCATGGTAGTATATTCCTGTATCCTGGTACCCAGCTATATAGCAAGTTTGGACCCAGCCTGGGGTACATGTGGCCCTGTCTCAAAGAATAAATATACCCAGATAAGTAAAAATAAAGCTTATGTAAGCTTTATGTAAGCGTTTACAGCAACTAATCATCCTGTTTAACAGGGTTGACTTTCTGACCAGCACAGCTCTGTCCTCTTTCCAAATACTTCTCCACAAACATTCACTGAGTTTTCCATGAGTTTCTCTGCTAAGGGTCATCCTTCCTTGCTCAAGTGAGGAGAGAGGCTTCACTTCCATGTCACAGACAGCACAGGTCACTGGTCAGCAGCTGACGGAGTCAGAGCTCCTTCCCTTGTTCCCGTGGTCTGGTACTAATGATGTCCCACTGGTTTGGAGGATAGTCTTCTCTTTGCCACTAACTGAAAGAAGGTATAGTTGTCTCTACAACCAGGGCTGCCCAGCTGGAGTTGCGCCTTAATTATCAATGGTACATACTGCTCTTGCAGAGGCCCTGAGTTCAGTTCCCAGCACCTCCCTGGTGGCTCACAACAGCCTGTAACTCCACCTGATTGAGCACCCTCTTTGACCTTCAGAGGCACCTGCACAGGTGTACACAAACACACACACACACACACACACACATACACACACACACACACACTCTCAATGTAAATCTTCTCTTGATCCTTGTAGTCAGTGCTGCACATGAGGATGATTGGACAATTAAGTGACTGGCTTGTCCCTTTGTGCTGCAGACAGGCTTTGGGTCTGTGAGCAACTGCAGCTTTGGAGGCTAATTAGCATTAGAGAAATTTCGGGGCTGTGGAAATCGCCTTTGGGTTTTAGCACTAAACCAGAATGAGCTACTAGACACAGCACAGAAAAAGACAGCAGAGGAGCCAACTCTCCTCTAAGAAGTGGGGTAGATCTAGACCGCAAACTTGTCCCGTGCTAGTCTTTCTAGTGCTCTATGGTGCTGCATCTGAATGCACTCATCTCGTGGGAAGTGTGGCACTTGACTGAGCCCTCATCTCTTTACTGCACACACATGGAACTGTCTCGGGACTTTCTGCTCCTGTTTCCAGGTCACCTTCCAAATAGCCCACAGAATATGTAAGCCCAGAAAATTGATAGGCTGAGGCAGGAAGGACTGCAGTTTTGAGGCCAGGCTGGGCAACAATAATGAGACTCTATCTCAAAGGTAGGGAATGGTCCTAGCATGTGTAGGCCTTGGGCTCAATCCCCAGTACCACAGAAAGGGGAAAAAAACAAACAAACCCAGTTTCATTATCATCCCATAAAATGCAGGATAGAGTTTTAGTCCAAGGATAACCTTATTCAAGTAGGCACTAAATGCTGAGTCATGACTCAGACCAGGGCTGTCTGATTCCAGAGCCAAGTGGCCAAATAGATGCAGCAATGCCTTCACCCATACTGCTCTGAGACAGAAAACATAGTTCTCAGATCAGCGAGAGCCACTGCTGCATTCCTCATGGGACCCATGGGAAACCAGTAACTCAGACCTTGAGCCAACAAACGGGCCACTTCCTGGAGGACATGAGCCTGGATTACTGAGGGGAAGACCGGGCAGCAAGTGTGCTCAAGAAGTGAGGACTGGGGATTGCAAGAAAGGAGACCCAGACCAGGAATGGTCACCATGTTGCAGTTTGAAAAATGCTCTCCTGAGCCGGGTGTGGTGGCACACGCCTTTTATCCTAGCACTTGGGAGGCAGAGGCAGGCGGATCTTTGTGAGTTCAAGGCCAGCCTGGTCTACAGAGTGAGTTTCAGGACAGCTGGGGCTACAGGGAGACCCTGTCTCAAAAAGACAAAAATAATAAATAAATAAATAAATAAATAAATAAATAAATAAATAAATAAGAAAAAAATGCTCTCCTTCTAATTATGGACTGCAGGCACTTGAGGGCTCAGCAGGATTGAAGAACAGATTCAGTTTGCTGAGCATGCCCAAGCTAAATGACTGCAGTGACCTGGTCCTGGGGGAAGGCAGTATGGCATGGCATGGCTCAGAATCTGCATGCAGGCACTCTCTTGTCAGTCTGCCAGCCTGGCAGTGGGGGCTGTTTCCCACTGGGTAGAACTGGAATTGCCATTTGCCACTGGGTGCTGCTGGAATTGTCAGGTTTGGGTTCAAAGTCTGACACCGCAACTGCATGAAGAGGGACAGATTGAGGCACCAAAATGAGTCCATTCTGTCCCAGCAGACCAAAGCGCACAAAATACTCAGCAGTACAGGCAAACAGCGGGATGTGATGCAAAGCCGGGGAGGAAGTTAGGTCGACATTTGCCCTCCTGTGACTTCTTCCCTGGGGCCATTTCAAAACCTTCATTAGCCAGAACAGACGTGGATGGTGTCCTTGCTCCTATACGTCTTCATGCATTCACTGCTTGATCTTATAGGGGGAAATGAAAAGGTTTCCGAAAGCCAGCCTTACACTGTCTAGCTGTGTGGCCTTGGGTGAGTGGCTGATCAGTATATTTACAATAGGGTACTAAGGCAGAGTTTGAATGACCTGCCAAGGATTAGGCCGTAATATATGCAAAGCACCTAGCTCGCCCTTCTGTGGGGTAATTAATATTAAGATCATACTGACATTTAAAAGAGAATTTTTTTAGTGCCTTCACTCAAATTTTGAATGACCCTGAGCCTTTGAAACTGTGGGAGATTGATCATTGTCTGAATTGAAAATAGTTTAAACTCACTAAGGACTCGTCAATTACAGCAACCCTAGAGCTAAGCAACCATATTTCTGAACCAAGAACAGTGGACCCCCTTATCTGATTAGTAAGTTTATAGAGAAAGAAAAGAACATTTGAAAAGTTGATGCACAGCCTAACAAAAATCCAGTATGTATAGTTTCTAAACCTGTGGTTTTGATTCTTTCAAGAAAATAGACCTGGTGATTGAGTTTTTTTGTTGTTGTAGTAGTTGTTTTGTTTTCTTAGTACCAGAAGCTTTCTTGTTTCCAATCAACCAAGTGCACTGGGGCTAAGAAATCAGATTAGTAATTGGGAAGAAAGAAGTTAGGCTTTCACTCTTTGGAAATAGAGCAAACCAGGTAAGGGTGCTGGACTTATGCAAGGAGAAATCCCTGCCAAGGCAGAGCTCTTAAGAGACCAGATGACAAGAAGAGACAAGGGTGAATGAGAAGTCCCAGCTAGCTGTAGGATAGCACAGTGGGGTAAAATGCATCCTTCCTTAGGCTTAATTCAGTAGGGAATCACCAGGCATTAAACCATTCAGAAATGGATGGTAGAGTCCATTTTCTATCGATGACCACGAGTTGAATGAATTCAATAATTATTTGGTATTCCATTTTCAGACATGTTCTGAAATTATAAAAGCTAAGAACTTTGACTTTTCAAATGCTAAATGTAATAATATTAACTAAAGTTGTGACAAATGCACATTAAGTAGAGTAAATTTCATAGGAGGAAAGCTATCTTGGCATCCAAACTTTGGAGTCTTAGAATATTAATGGCAACTTTAGCAGCTACTGGTGAGGGTGCACCTGTCAATTGTGACTAAAAGAAGCTTGCTCAATTATATTGCTCTGAAAACCAAAACATACTTCACATAAAAAGCAATCTTCTAGGGGTCATATAAGTATTTCATTACTTAAGTGTGTTTACAGGCTTCATTTGAAAAAATATAAATCACTTACCTTATTTTAAACCATCCATGTTTCCCCTAATGGTGTTTACTAAGTCTGAAAGGCATTTATTTAAAATAAGTAGAGTAACTTGTACATTGATTAAACTGTCTATCTCCCGGGTAGATCATGGAATTGCAATTTAGCATACAGAGTTGAAGAGAGCATCAATTAAAGATATAGAAAGGCTGAGTCAGGTGCTCATCAGAGGAGATGGGATTAAAGAGAGGTTACAAAACACATACCCCGACATATGCAAAACCTAAACGCAGTAATATAATGAAAGCACAAAATCAAACCAATTGAGATAAAAATGAAGCATTTACCTGGTGTGATCACCTGAGAAGAGAGGCAAATCCCTGCAAATTGCAGAGTTCACATTGCAGAGTGTTCAGCAATACTTGTGTGGGTCTGCAGAGAACCCGGCAAACCCTGCAAGACCTTGCAAAGCCCTTACCCTGGTACCCAGCACTTCTGAGCCAAACGGTACCCAATGCTCCTTGGTGGTCCAAATCACACACCTACTGGGCTTCAAGTAATAAAGAAGTGTGCCCCGGAGAGTGGGAGCACTGGCGTTGAAGGCTGCATGTGGGCCCAAGATAAAGAAAAAAAAAAAAAGCAAAGCAAAACAAAACAACACAAAAAACCAGCACCCAGAAGTACAGTGGATGCCAAAAACACAAAATACAAGAAAAGGTCTTCTGATTATTTTTTAAAATATTTGCTTCTAAAAGGGACAGACTCTCCTAACCTCTCACCAAACAATGGAAGAAAAATTTTAAAAGGGGATGATCTCCAACTGCTCCAAATCTGCATAAATAAAAATCTAACAAATCCCCACACAATGAAGCTACTGAACAGAAAGGATAAAGGGCCAGGCCAATCCTAGCAGCAGTGAAGTCTGCAGCTCCCAAGTACCACCAGGGTCGCTAACCTGCCCTTACAGTCTAGGCTGCACAAACCCATAGGCAACTGATACACTAGACAAAAATTAGGGCTCAAATCAATTCACTGCCGAATCCAATTTAGACAACTCTCAGTTTGCACAGTTTTGGTTGATCAAATTCAAAACCAGGATTCGATTCATATTTCAGTAATGAAGTTCAGGAACTGATATATTGAAAGGTGTATTTTTCCATTTCTTCTCCATATAAAACATTCATGGATCCCATGTTCTACAGTGTACTCTGACAGTGTAACAGCTGCCAAAAGCCTGGTACCTGAAGCTACTTTTACATCAATAAATTATCGAAGGTTACATCTGTAGCAAGATAGCTTTATCGGGCCACACGAATAATACCAAGTGAATAACAGTTTTCCCAGCTTTTGTTCCCTTGCGGCAAGGACTACTGTTACACCAAGTGCTGCAAAGCATGCTGGGAAATGCTGACCAACCAGCAAGATTCAAGAAGGAAAACATTTGCCCCTGCTCGGATGGAGGCACAAGGAGTCAGACTTGACAAGGTGTGTAATTGTGAGGACACACGTCTCTAAGACTTAGCTTGTCCAGGATATAAACACATGCTGTTCTGTGCTCCTAAGGGCTGCTGTGTTCCATAAATAGGCAGTTTTGTCGATGGCCTGCCATATAGAAGAAATCGGGTAACACCATGTAAGATGCTGCCTTCTCAGTCTGCACCAAACAGCAGCAAAACTCCCAGTATTGAATCAGTCACAAGCTGAGTCCTAGAGGTCTCTCTCCCTTTAAGAAGAGGCAGCTCAGTTCACAGACTGCCTGCTTATCATGGACAAAGCACTGAGTTCGATTCCCAGCACCATGTAAAACCAGGTGCAGCGTCACAGCTACCTGTAACCCTGGCACTCAAGAGAGGAAGGCAAGTGCATCAAAGTTCAAGATCATACCAGGTTCCATAGTGGTTTTGGGGCAGCCTGTGCTGCATGAGACTTAACAACAAAGGAAGGCTGACTGAATGTAGAAACTCAGTTTCCTGAAGTTCTGAAGAAGTTGGGGGATTATTGTTTTATTTTATGTTTATGAGTGTATTACAGGCAGGTATGTAAGCACCCCCGTGTGGTGCAATGCCTGTAGAGGTCAGAAGGGAGCATCAGATTCTCTGGAACTGGAGTTATGGACAGGTGTCAGGTACCATGTGGGTTCTAGGAACGCAACCGGGGTCCTCTGCAAGAGCAGCCAGTGCTAGTAGCTGCTGAGCTCTCTCATCAGACCCTGACATAGCTGTTCCTTTGCCATCTCCTAAGTTTCACATCTCTCCCTCTTGGCCTGAAGGTGATCCTGAATCCCAGTAACAACCATGAAACCTCTGCTCTAATCAGACTTTGACTTGTGTCTGGAAAGTCTTTCACTAAGATCTCTTGTTTTGTTTTTCAGTTATAAAATTATACATGAAAGCAAGTGGGCAGCCTTGTACCAACAGCCGCAGGGAATTCTGGTGTACCACATGGGTTCACACTTGGCTTTGAAGCTCAGGATCCACTGACTGATGCTTCGATTAAATGTAAGAAGGTGCTCGGAAAGCAAAGCCTTGATTTCTTCACGCAAGGCAGAACTTTGTGTGAGCTTCAAAGTGTGTGCCTAAATGGCCTTTGCAAAATAAGGACCAATAAAAAATTCTTGCAAACCTAATTCACTGATTTCTAAAATTAATCTTAAATTTAAAAGCTCAATGTATTGGTTCTGTTGATTGCTACTTAGGATTCTAGTCTTTTTAAATACATTGTGTCTAATCCTAACAAATCTGGTATTTTAAACTCAGTTTATAGTTGTGGAGATTGAGGCAGAGAGGTTTAGTCTTTCCTGTCTCTATATGTCTAGGTGAACTGAATCCAGTCCAGTAGTTCCAGGATCTGCACCACGCTTCTTCTAGGTGTCAATTAATGCTTCCTTGGGTTGATCTATTGATACAGAAACATCATTATTCAAGGGATGCTCTGCCTTATGTTAGCAACCACTGAGGCCCTTTGATGAACACATCTCCCTGACTTAACCCAGAAAATCCATAGCAAAGGCTCTTGACCTTGGAAAACGCCCTCTGAGCATCAAGACATAAAACCCACCAAGTGCACGCAGCAGACTCTTTAGGAGTTTCCATTTGGGAGAAATGGGTATTTTTCCCATTGGCATGTCAATGAGGAGCCTCTGCAGGGACACAGGGCTGCCCCAGGGTGACTCAGGTCAGTGTCATGAAAGCATTGGCTTCTTTCCTGTCTGACAGAAGTGATGGCCCTCGGGGGCAGGGTCTGCCATGACCCTGAGAAATGACCGAGGCTCTGAAGAGTCATCGGATGAACAAAAAACAGCATTTTCAGGGGCTGAATGCTTTGCCTGTGTAGCATCCTGGAGCCCTGGCAGCCTCACACCCTCCATACCCAGGTGTGTGAGTGAGTGGCTCCATCCTCCAGGGAGACTCCAAGTCCCCTCACTTGAGTTCTGAGCACAACACTATGGCCTCCCTCACCCTTCCCACTCCTTTACCAACTGGGTCAAATGTCTGCATGCCACGAATCTGGAAAACACATCCAGCTAAGAAAGCCTTCCATGCAGGCATGTCTCCTGTTTCACTGGCGACTTGTTCCACATTTGCCTTCGGTGAGAAAGGCTGTTCACTGGCCAGGTTGATTAATGAGAAATGTTTCAATAGTACCATTTAATAACCTGGAATGTCCTTTGGAGAAGGCCAAATTAATGTGATTTCTACCTTAAGAAGCTTAGAAACATAGCTGCCTCTAACTCAATAATTACATTGTACTGCCAGCAACAATTCAATATTTTTTTCTCGCCTGAGGGTTACAACACATTTGCACTGTGGGGAAGCTTTTTCTCTTTACATCTCAAAACTGTACCACAAACTCTTCTTTTATTCATACCAGTGAGATCTCCAGCTGAGATAGGCACTTTTGTGTTGCTCTAGATGACAGTTTTCTGTGTTCTTTCCAAGCACAGGGGTTTAATAAACATATCTGGCAGGCCTTCCATAGCTGGAGGGCCTGGGATGACACTGTGTGCAAACAGTGTGCTTGCGCTGGGGGGGAAACAAGCTTATTCAATTATTCAATTAATAGATTACAGTCAAGATACTTGTTATCCTACAATGAAAAATGGGGTAAGAACTCCCAAGAATTAGGGAAGGCCCCAGGATTAGCAGTAACAGGCAATATGGCATGTATAGACTGTAGTGTCTGGCCAAATGTGTGAAGACATACCCACCAGCCATTCAAAGACATGCAGACACCCTTATCTGTGCCTCCAGAAAGGGGAGTTGGGCTGGGCTCCCAGAAGTACTCACCACAAAGCACTAAAAACTCATGGCATCTCTTAGTACATTTGAGCTTGAGTTTAGAGCGTGGAATGGGTGAGGACTAGAAGAGGATGCTGGTGCCAGCGGAGTAGCAGGGAAATTCTATGCGAGTTCTAGAAAGAAAACTGGGGTTTAGTGAGTAGCTGCTCCAGGGAAGACCCTTCCTCAGTGCAGAACATCTTAGAATGTCCCCTGTGCCTTTACATTTCACTTAAGTAACTCTTGGTATGGGAGTAAAATTCAAGTTTGTTAAGGAAGTTAACTTGAGTGCTGAGACGTGCTCGAATGCTGGGAGGGAGCCACTTGTCCAACATAATTGTGTTGGCAAATTTTCAGATTTCAATGAACAAATGTTAATAGAAAATCACTCCTGGAAGAGTTAAAAGACCCAAGGCTACAGGACTACTGGGGAAGCTGAAGACTCTGAGGTCAGTGAAGGAACTCTGGTCTGGTGCTGTGTGTAGCAGAGTCACTGAGGGCTTATGAAGAGTTGTCCTATTTTCTGCATCCTGCTCCAACCAGACTTTTAAATCCCTGGGTTTTATTCAGCAGTTTTGGAAGTAAAGAGTTAAGACACCATTCAAATGCACTGGACAACCTATGAATGTGGTGGTGTGGCGTGGCTTCTAGGAGATACAAAAGTTCCCATTTCAGCAAAAACTGCTAGGGAAACAGTTCTTTAATGTTCCAATCTGGAGATACTATTGCAGAATTCTGCTCTTTAGGTTGATATAACTCATTCACTTTGGGCCGCCATACCTTGGCTCAAGACAACTATAAGAGATGATGATGATGATGGTGATGACTTGTGAGGTGCTAAGGAGATCATCTCTACTTTACTGAGTGGAAGAGGATGCCAATAAAAGTAGTGAAGAGTTTCCCAAAAATGACTAAGAGATAAGACAGGAAATGTATCTCCAGTTCATGGAAACTTCTGGTCCTTTCAGGAGATACTGGAAAGAACCCTGGGCATCTTTACTCTTTCCCTCTGTGAGATCTGGCCATATGGGAGGTAGACAGTGTTCCCAGCAAGCAGGTGGGCACAAGGAGCCAAGCAGTTGATGTCTTTCAGTTACTAAGTATGCTAGCCAAGGCAAGGGCCTAGAGTTGAAAATTAAAGGCCCTGATTCTCAAGGAAAGTGTGTTCCTCAGTTCATGGCTGTCTCCCGGAACATGATCAAGACTGGTTTATGTCTATCAGTTGTGATCCATATCTTGCTGCTGAGGTCACAGTGCTTAGCCACTTCTTATCCCATCCCTGTCTATCTTTGGGCCAGTCCAGAGCAGGAAAACCCTTGGCCTGTCCAGAGTCCAGCCTTGAATGAGATTGAAGGGCACCTTGGCCAATGCTCTGGGTACCTTTCTAAGAGTTTCAGGCACTGCTTTAAGCTAAGTTTATGTTTGTGGGGTGAAGATCATGTTTAATCATGTACATGTGTACAGAGCTGAACCTTAAAAGACAATTCAGATAAAGTACTTTAAAAAGATGAGAAGAAACATATATACAGAACTAGAGCTATCAGGGGTGCAGAATCCAAACAAAAGGGGAGTGGGGGAAGCTTGGTGTATCCCGAGTCCAGAGCTGTCACCTTGGCTGGTGCTTCCTGTCAAGATAACCATGTGGTCAGTCTATTTCAAAGGGACAGAACCAGAAATAAGGGGACAGGCCCAGGTGACCAGCTGATGGGTTCCAAAATGAGTGCTGTTACCTAATGCATGTTAGCCCAGGCATGCATCTGGCCTCTGAATGGGGGCCTTTTCTGAGAGTCCAGGCTCACATCTGGCCTTTTCTGTCTTTATTCCCTTGACCTAAGCTGTTGTTTCTTTTTCTAATAAGACTTGAGCCCAAATGATTCTCTTCTTCCTAAGAACGCTGATGACTGAGTCCTCCTCTTGCTTGGCATCGTGTTTAAAGTGGAGTGATTTCCTGAAAGTGTGAGGCATCCTCTGCTGTTCAGTGACAACTCTTGTTTCTAACTTCCAACCCACTGGCCTGCTCCAGCACTGGCACTTGATCGGATGGTGTCTCCATGCATGGTGCATGTGGACACACTGAGACCCTGCGGAGCCAGTCTTCCTGCCGTTAGCGTCAGCTTCCCTCAACCCCACCCGCTGCTGCTCGCTGTCCCCTCCTGTCCTTCGCAGAGCGCAGCTGAGGCACCAGCCAAATCAGCACTTCCTGGATGCCTTGGGCTACTCCACTGTCATAAACATGACAGCTTGGTTCCATTCTCAGAGAGCCTTAAAGAGTCATTCCTCAGAGAAGGCTCACAGTTCACAGACCTTGAAAGAAGAGTGCTTTGAAAACTTAATGAGTCTGTATAACTGATAGCATTACTGACAGCAGAGGGAGACATGGATATGTCTGAAGGGAAAGCCCCATACAGAGCATCTCAACTCTAACAAGGACTGTGGAAAGCCATCACAGATACTCCTGTGCACAGATAAGGCAGTTAGGTGTTAGGAAGATTAAAGGACTGGCTAGCTCAATCCACTTATGAATGGTGTATCTGAGATTTCAACTCAGATCTGCCCATCTCAAAAACTTACCCATCTCAAAAACTCACTGTTGTTAATGGGAACTACCTCTGTGTACCCACTAGCATTGGGGGATTTTGAAACAGCAGACATAGACATAAGAATGCATACAAAGATGTTGTTATAATCACATATGATGATGAATTGCTAAGCAGTCTGGCAAAAATAAAGAGCAGCATGATGGAGTAGCTTCATGAGTCTCCCACAGGAAGAGGGCCACAAGGTGAATTTTGAAAATTAGCAGAAAAGGGTAAGTATCTCTGGGAAGGGCTCAGTGGGTGGAATGTATCCTGAGAAAGCCTGCACGGCATTTTGAGTAGGGCTGAAAAGCAGGGGAATGCTCAAAACTAAGACAGAATCGTACACCCAGGGGACAGGAGCCAATGTTATGTGGGGGCTGACTTAGAGCGGCTTCACGTGATGTTGAATGCTTTCCACGGTGAGGGAGAAGGTGGCGGCTAGCCCAGGCCCTGGTCTCAGAACCCTCTCCTGCCATGTTCATTTTCATGAATTGCTCATAGGGTTAAAGTTTGAGCTCTGAAAGAGACACTGTCACAAATCTTATGCTTTGTACACCATGTTGCCAAAACTGATTGTTTTCCTCCAATACAGCTTGGGTAGAACTTTACTCACTCATTTATTTATTTATTTTTATTAATTTTATTTATTTCTCTATGTGTATGAACGTACTGCCTGCATGCAAGTTTGTACACCTGTGTCAGGCAATGCCGCGGAGGTCAAAAGAGGGTGTCGGATTCCCCTGGAACTGGAGTTCTCCTGGAATTGGAGTTTCAGATGGTTCTCAGCCGCCATGTGGGTGCTGGGGATCGAAAACCGGGTCCGCTGTAAGAGCGGTCGGCGCTCTTAACCACTAGGCCATCTCTCCAGCCCCTCATTTATTTTTTAGAATTGCATTTTTATTGAATATTTGTGAGTCTCCGGTAATATATTTTAATCATATTTTGACCCTTCCCTTATCTGCATCCCCACAGAACCCCACCAGATGTCATACACTCTGTCCTGTGTGTCAAGGCCTATGCAGTCAAACTTGTTTCCACACACATCCTCTGATGTGCATCCATCCACTACAGCCTGATTAACCTATTTGGTGTTACACTCTTTTTTGTTAAGTTTTATTACATTATCTTTCTTTTATGTATATGACTGTATTGCCTGCATCTGTGTAAGTGTGCCCATGTTGTACAATGCTTGTAGAAGTGAGAAAGGGGCAAGAGATCTCCTGGAACTGGAGTTATAGATGGTTGTTAGATTCCATGTGTGTGCTGGGAATCAAACCTAGGTCCTCTGCAAGAGCAGTTAGTGTTCTTAACCGCTGAGCCATCTCTCCAACCCCAGTGTTACACTCAGAGGAAACCAGCTCTCCCCTCTCCCAGCAGTTACCAGGTGGTAGTAGCTCCTTAGCTAAGATTGGAGCTTCTTACCCACTTTTCCACATCTATGCTTAGATTTTTGTCTGGCTTCAGCTTATGTGGGGCTTGTGCATGCTGTCATCATTGATGTGAGTTCCTATGAAGAACTTCCCAGCTGCTAGGAAACTGTTTCCTTGTGGTCACCAACACTCTAGCTTTTACAATCTTTCTGCCTCTCCTTCCACAATGATCCCTGAGCCTCAGCTGGCAGAGGTTTCATACAGGCATCTTTTTCAGGGAGAAGTAACCTGTGGCCTCTTATTCCCTGCACTTTAACCAGTTGTAGCTTTCTAGGTTGATCACCATCTGTTGCACCAGGAAGCTTTTCTGGTGAGAGTTGAGAGATGCATTAATATTCCTTCTGCCGCCTGATCTGAGATGTTCCCTGAGCCTTAGGTGTGGAAGAGGTGACATTGTAGATGCGTCACTTAGGGCTGGGCACCTCACAACACTTATTCTCTGTGACCAGTTGTGGAACTTCATATCCTCCACCTTTCACAAAAAGAAGCTTCGTCGATGAGTAGTGAGAGGTACATTTGTCAGGCTCGTCAGCAGCTCTCTGGCAGCACAAACCAGCCCAGGCTCAGAGCAGAATGATGACTCACCCACGTGTTATTGACCAAAGCTAGGATTTCTCACTGGTAAAAACTGACTCTTAAGTCTTTTACTGCCTCTAGCAACAAACTCAGTGTCAGTGTTGGAGAAAGCTGAAGGAAAGATGTGTAACAAGAGATAAACTGTTGAGTTTCATCTATGCTTAGAAAGTCTGAGTCAGGCTGGAGAGATGGCCTAGCGGTTAAGAGCGCCAACTGCTCTTGCAGTGGACCCGGGTTCGATCCCCAGCACCCACATGGTGGCTGAGAACCATCTGTAACTCCAGTTCCAGGGGAATCCGACACCCTCTTCTGACCTCCGAGGCATTGTATGACACGGGTGCACCAACCTGCATGCAGACAGTACATTCATACACATACGAAAATAAATAAAAATAAAATAAAATAAAATAAAAAAAGTCTGAGTCAGCCGAATACAATCTCGGCTCTCATTCAGAAGAATGTTTAGGTGTTCTAGTTCCTAAAGAAACAGTCAAAAGCTAGACGTGCACACAGCACATCAGTGTGCGTCCAGCACATGGCGTGAGCGGATTTCACCTATTGCCTGCACAACACCAGTGTGCAAAAGACCAGGTGAGCCCTACCTGCTTTGGTGCTTTGTGCACCCCTCTGCCCCATGGAGGCTTGGTATTACCTGGGCCCATCCAACCTTCGGGTTTCAGTGTGCAACACTGGCAGAGTTAGACGCACCCACAGCACAACACCAGCCTGTGCCCAGTATGTGGCATGAGTTGGCCAACAGGGTACCAGAACATGGACCAAGGTAGCAACTCCCACCCCAACCTGGTGGAGCAGTGGTGCAGAGGATCTAGCAGGCAGGCACAGTATTAGTGATTATAGTCTGTGTAACCAATGCTGAGGCACTACCATCCAAAGAAACAAATAAACAAATGAATCTACATGCCAAAGACAAAAAGAAAAAACAACATGGGAAAAGATCATAATAAATCCACACCGACCTCTACCAACACTACACAGGATTCCTACAATGAGATCTCCCTGGAAGGAAACCAAGACACGGACCTTAGAAGAACAATTGTAGACATATTCAAAGAAATTAGAGAACTAAGGGGAGAGAATGAAAAATTCAAGAAAGACCTAGAGGGAGATAATGACAAACGTTGGCAAGAACTAAAGGGAGAAAATGACAAACTCCACTTCCAAAAGGAAGTGGAAACACTGAAAAGATCCCAGGCTGAAATGAAAAAAGAAAATGACCACGAACCAAGGAGCTACAAGATGAGAATGACAGGCTCCAGAGGGAAGTGGAAAATCTGAAGAAATCACAGGATGAAATGAAAGGGGAGATTGAACATTCATCCAGTCAACAAGAAAGCATGGGAAAAAGCCTCAGAAGCAGAATGGAAAAAGCAGAAAAAAGAATATCAGACCTGCAGGATAACATGGAGCAACTAAAATGCTCAAGTAAAGGTTATGAAAAATTAAAAAAAAAAAAACAAGAGTGGAGCAACAAGGAAATGTGGGACACTATGAAAAAACCAAACCTCCACATCATAGGGATAGAGGAAGGAGAAGAATCCCAAGACAATGCTATTGACCAGATCTTCAACAGGATAATAGAAGAAAATTTCCCCAAACTGAAAAAAAGACAAACCCATACAAATACAAGAAGCACATAGAACACCAAACAGACAGGACCAGAAAAGAAATTCCCCACACCATACAATTGTTAAAACTCTAGATGCTCAAAACAAAGACAAAATACTGAAAGCCACAAGAGAAAAACAACAAGTTACATATAAGGGGAAACCTATCAGAATCACAGCTAACTTCTCAGTGCAAACTATGAAAGCTAGAAGAATGTGGACCAAAGTATTTCCAGTACTAAATGACTTTAGATGCCAACCCAGACTAATGTACCCAGCAAAAATGTCAATTACAGTTGAAGGAGAAAGAAAAATCTTTCACGACATGAACAAGATGAAAGAATACATGTCTAAGAAATCAACACTTCAGAAAATCCTTGAAGCAATCAAATGAACAGAGGAAGAAAGCAACTATCCCTAAGCAATTAAAGAGAGAAAGCAACAGAAGCATAACAGAGTAATACAAACCTAGACCAAGAATGCAAACAAAAAAATAAGGTAAAAGGAAGCAACACACATCTCTCAATAATAACATTAAATACTAATGGTCTAAACTCCCCAATCAAAAGGCATAGACAGGGAGAATGGATTAGGAAACTGAATCCTTCTATATGTTGTCTACAAGAAATCCATCTCACCCTCAAGGACAGACACCACCTTAGAGTGAAAAGATGGAAAAAAATATTCCAAGTGAATGGTACCAAGAAACAAGCTGGAGTGGCTATTCTAATATCAGACAAAATAGATCTCAGAGTAAAATTAATCAGAAGAGACAAAGAGGGCCATTACATCCTTGCCAAAGGAACAATTAACCGTGAAGGCTTCACAATCCTAAATATCCATGCACCAAACTCTGGTGTACCTAACTTTATAAACACTACTTGGCATGACCTCAAGACACAGATTAATCCTAGCACACTAATAGTGGGGGACTTCAACACCATACTGAGGCCCTTGGATAGATCAACAGGACAAAAAACAAATAGAGAGACATCAGAACTGGACAATACAATACACCAAATGGACCTCACAGACATTTACAGAATATTTCACCTAAGCACCAGAGAATATACTTTCTACTCAGCACCTCATGGAATATTCTCCAAAAGCAATCACATACTGGGACACAAAAGAAACCTCAACAAATACAAAATGATAGAAATTATTCCATGCATTCTATCAGACCACAGGGAAATAAAGCTCAATTTGAACACCAGAATAAGCCCAACTGCTTACAAGAACACATGGAGACTAAACAACACAATCCTGAATAATGCATTCATTATTGCATTATCATTTTTTTATAGATATAAATTTTTATTTTTAGAAAGAAACCCATTCTATTATCCAAAACTATACACTATAAGGCAATTTAGGATATCACATTAATTTTAAATTACAACATCTTTCAATCTCTAATAGATAATTATTCCTTGGCACATAGGTCATAAAGGAATAGCAACATAAAAGCCAATATTAACTCTGTTGCTAAAGAGTGAATTTCTATCCAACATTTGCTTTCAGGAATGACAGCTAGTAGGTAGGAAAAAAGGTGAGGTAAAAGTTTTTATAGACCAATTTAGCAACCGTTTGGTGGTAGGCAACACTTGACCCTAAGACAAAAATATTTCTTAAAAGAATTTAAATTTATCAGTAATAAAATGCTTATTGCATATGATTACAGTCTTTCAAGCCACTAATAAATTTTATACTCCAGAACCCATTAATTTAAAAATTCTTCAAAGCCAAATAGAGGGCCCTATCTATAGTGTAACTTGTGTAACTCACCTATATGTGCTTTACATTATGAAAATAAGTTCAGATTAGCTCAACCACTTGTGTATAGAATTATAGCACAAAATACAGTGAGACACATTTCAATTACTTTTAAAATGTAGAAAAATAGTCAATTATTTAAGAGGAGTTATCATTGCCTAATGAGGACAGCAGTTAAAAGGCTCTTAAAATTCTCAGTTTCTAGTACACAACATGATGTAATTGCACAAAAAATAGACATAATTAATAGTCATCCCTAGGCCTTGAGAAACTGTGAATAAATCACAGGCACTTAAAACTACAACTTGCTGCCTATGCTGCCCTATTAAAGCCCTAGAAAAGTAATTTATGTTAACAAACCTTAAAAAGCTTTAAAGAGTTTTCAGTAACATGAGTTGCTTATAAAAATACATTTTAGAAATTATTCTCACAGCTGAGGCTGGTTTTATGTGCTTCTTGCTTAACCTGAGGTGCTATCCAGGTTAAGTAGCATCATGCTAATGCTAGAATCAACCAACGAGCTCCTTAGGAATATTGACTCCAGGCCTTTCTCAAGGGTGGAGTTAGGAAGATGACCCTGACCTAGTCTCGGTTTTGGAATTATAAGGGAAAAATATGTATACAAGAGAAAAATAAATTAATATCACCTAATGGCTCTGCTCTAATTTAAGAGCATATTATATCAAAGAACTACAAATATAGTCTTCCAATCTTTAATGTATTGTCAGTAGTCAAAAACCAATGAAATAAATTTACTTTAGAAACAATTTCCAAACCCTTGTGGCTTTAGGCATCACCATTATTTAGTTTAAATTAAATTGTTACACAAATGGGTATTTTTTATTATAGAATTTTTATCATGAATTGGCTTAAAGATTTGATATAGAATTAAAATTATACAAGGTAAAATATAATACAATTGATTGTGGACTGAATATCAATAAAATTTTAATAATAGCTTGTACCAAATTTTAACATAAAAATATTGTACCATTGTTATTATAGGAAACTATTGTTTTCCTCAGTTTTCCTCAGTCAGGGAAGAAATAAAGAATGAAATAAAAGTATTCATGGAACTGAATGAAAAAGACAATACAACACAGCAAAACCTGTGGGATACTTTAAAAGCAGTCTTGAGAGGGAAATATATAGCCCTAAGTACCCACATCAAAAAAACAGAAAGGGAACAAATAAATGATCTAACACTGCAGCTAAAAACACTTGAGAGACAACAACATATGAACCATAAGCCCTACAGACAGGAAGAAATAACCGAAATCAATGAAATAGAAAAAAAGAAAACAATACATAGAATCAACAAATCCAAAAGCTGGTTCTTTGAAAAGATAACAAAAAACAAAATAGACAAACCTCTAGCCCAATTAACGAGAGAGAGAGAGAGAGAGAGAGAGAGAGANCCAAAAGGTAGTTGTTTGAAAATATAAACAAAATAGACAGATCTCTAGCCCAGTTAACCGAGAGAGAGAGAGAGAGAGAGAGAGAGAGAGAGAGAGAAAGCAACTCCAAATCAATAGTATTCATGATGAAGGGAGAAACATCACAACAGACAAAGAAAGGATCCAGACAATCATCCTGGAATACTTCAAAAACCTATTTTCCACTAAATTTGAAAACCTAAGAGAAATGGATGGATATCTGAAATCCTGGGAACCAACAAAGCTTAACCAAGAAGAGACTGACAGTTTAAACAGACCTGTAATATTTGAGGAAATTGAAGGTGTAATTAAAAACTTTCCAACTAAAAAAATCCCCATTCCAGATGGTTTCACAGCTGAATTCTATAACATTCAAAGAGGTCCTATAACATTGCTACTCAAACAGTTCAGAAGGATACAAACAGAGAGAAATCTCCCAAACAACTCCTAAGAAGCCGGATCACTCTAATTCCAAAACCAGGCAAAAATACAAGCAAAAAGTAAGCCATCGACCCATCTCATTAATGAACATAGATGCAAAAATTCTCATCAAAATATTTGAAAATAGCATACAGACCCACATCAAAAAGATCATTCATTATGCAGGGTTGGTTCAGCATACATAAGTCAATAAATATAATAAAACACATAAATGGACTGAAAGACAAAAACCACACAATCATCTCAATTGATGCAGAAAAAGCCTTTGACAAGATCCAGCATCCCTTCATGTTTAAAGTCCTAGAGGGAATAGGACTGAAAGGAACCTTCCTTAACATGATCAAAGCCATATGTAGCAAACCCACTGCTAACATCATCCTTAATGGAGAAAAATTGGAATCATTTCCCTTAAAGGTGGGAACTGGCAAGGTTGCCCCTTATCTCCACTCCTCTTCAACATAGTGCTTGAAATGCTTGCTAGGGCAATAAGACAAGAGAAGGAAATTAAAGGAGTACTAATCAGCAAAGAAGAAGTTACACTATCCCTTTTTGCAGATGATATGATAGTTTACCCAAGGGATGCTAAAAACTCCATGAGAAAACTTCTAGAAACAATTAAGAGTTTTACTATAGAGGCAGACATACAAAATTAACCTAGAAAAATCAGTAACCTTTCTTTACACCAATAATAAACAAGTGGAGAAGGAATATAAGAGGACCTTCCCACTCACAATAGCCTCAAAAATAATAAAGCATCTGGGAACAAACCTAATCAAAGATACCAAAGACCTCTACAACACAAACTTTGAACCCCTGAAGAAAGAGATTGAAAATGACATCAAAAAGTGGAAAGACTGCCCATGCTCATGGATTGGGAAAATTAACATAGTAAAAATGTCCATTTTACCCAAATTGATATACCGATTCAATGCAATCCCAATCAAAATCCTCATGAGCTTCTTCACAGACTTGGGAAAAAATCCTTAAATTCATATGGAAAAACAAAAGACCCCGAATAGCTAAAGCAACCCTGAGTGAAAAATGCAGTACAGGGGGATTGCTCTACCAGACTTTAAGGTATATTACAGGGCCATAGTCATAAAGATAGCCTGGTACTGGCACAAAAACATACCCACTGACCAATGGAACAAAATTGAAGATCCAAACTTGAGCTCATACAATTTCAACTACCTCATATTTGACAAAGGGGCAAAAAAAAAAAAAACCCTCAGTGGAGGAAGAATAGCATAGCATATTCAGCAAATGGTGCTGGCAAAATTGGATCATTTGTAGAAGAACAAAATTAAACCCCTACATCTTACCCTGTACAAAAATCAACTCCAAGTGGATCAAAGATCTCAACATGAAACCCAAAACTCTGAAGGTGATAGAAGAAAAAGTTGGTAACAACCTATAAGACATAGGTGTAGGAAAATACTTTCTAAATCAGACAGCAGTTGCTCAGGAAATAAGGTCAACAATCAACAAATGGGACCTCATCAAACTCAAAAGCTTCTGTACAGTGAAAGAAACAATCAAGGAAGTGAAGAGAAACCCCACAGAGTGGGAGGAAACCTTCACCAGTGATACATCTGACAGAGCATTAATGTCAAGAATATATAAACTACTCAAAAAACAAAGAAGAAAACAAATGACCTACTCAAAAGATGGAGTAAAGAGCTAAACAGAGACTTCACCAGTGAGGAATCAAAGATGGCTGAGAAACATCTTTAAAAAGTGTTCAGCATTATTAATAATTAAAGAAATGCAAATTAAAACCACTCTCAGATATCATCTCACTCCGATACAACTGGCTAAGATCAAAGAAAACAAAAGACACCAAATGCTGGAGAGGTTGTGGGGAAAGGGGAATACTCATCCACTGCTGGTAGGAATGTAAACTTATACAACCACTGTGAAAAGCAGTGTGGAGAACACTTAAAACACTCAAAATGAGCCTACCACTTGACCCAGTCATACCACTCCTGGGTATATACCCATGACACTCATCCTACCACAAAGATACATGCACATCTATGTTTCTTGCAGCTCTTCACAATAGCGAAGAGCTGGAACCAACCCAAATGCCCCTCAACAGACAAGTGGATGACAAAAATGTGATACATCTACACAATGGAATACTACTCAGTGGTAAAGAAAGACGACATTATGAACTCTGCAGGTAAATGGATGGAACTTGAAGCCATTATGCTGAGTGAAGTAACACAGTCCCAGAAAGTCAAAGGGAGAATGGTTTCCCTCATTTGTGGATGCTAACACCAAATCCCCAGTTGAAAGGCAAGCTGAATAACATTATTGTTATATTTCTGTTTATCTGAAAGCAACTATGATGTTATAATGTAAATCTCTCAATGGACTCTAGAATCCCCCCATCACTTATTTTCAGACTCTGTAATTACTGTATATGGGTAGAAAGTATGCATCCATATTTTAGAGTAATATGAAATTAATGGAGGAAAATGTGAATTCCTAAGCATAAAAAAAGACAGAAAGATGCAGGGCAGTTATGGCAGAATGCATGATCTGGGATGGTGTGGGGGGAAGGGAATGGGAAACATGCCTAAATTGAACTGAAAAATGATGTCTGAAATACACAAAACGTCAATAAAAGCATAAAAGAAGAAACTGTCTTACTGTCTGATCAAAACGGGTCAGCTTTACTTCTGGCTGTTGATGACAGAAGCAAGGCAAACATGAGTCCACTCCTGAAGCCCTTTCTAGGTGTAATGTTTTTGTCTAATGAATCAGTCCTGTACTCATGTGCTGGTGCTGCTAGAAATTGCCACCAGCTAGGTGGCTTACCCAGTGGGAAGTTTCTAGAAGCTGGATGTTCAAGGTGGCACTATTGGCAGGTCAGCATCTCCTTGGCCACAGATAACTGTCTTTTCCTGGATCTGCACAGGTGTCTCTTCTCACAGTTTGAATCCCTGGCACGTCATTATCTTCTAGTGGGGGCACCAGACCCTATGGGATTGGGAATCTATTTATGACTTCATTTAACACTAATCATCTTTTTTGAGCCCCTCTTTCCAAGTCTAGTCTCAAGTGAGGTTAGAACTTCAGCATATAAATAACAAGCCTTGTACCATGTTAATAGAAATAGGAAATCCTGGAAATATTAGACACAAATTCTCAGAGTATTTAAAATTCCTGGGTTCTAAAGTCAAGGGAGTTTTCTCCAAGTAACTTTGTAGTAAACAGGGCGTGGAGTGAAGGAGAAAAGTGTGGCAAAGGTCAGCATGAATACAAGACTTATGGACTGACTTCACATGTGACTACTTCTATATGTCAATATCCTTGTCTCTTATGAGAGGGCACCATTTATAACTGCAATACCTCTGATCTACTTCACTAAAAACTTAGTCAATCAAAAGCTAATCATGCAGAAAAGGCTACATGCACAGGTTCCATTTTGAAGCTGCTTTGATGAGAGAATACATTGCATTTTGTGCAGCAACAAGGTGGTTCATGTAAAGTAGAGGTGAGGTCTGGAGAGCAACAGAACATAGAGTCATGAGTTGGGGCCTAGCTTTTCAAAGTCGAAACCGGAGGCAAAACGGTAAATTTCCAATTCATTTCTTAATATGTGTGCATGGATTATGTGACAGTTCTTCACTTCCATTGGTGAAAGCAATATTTAAAAGACTTTGGCTACGTACATGCAAGACCAGATGTGTGTGTGGGGGGGGTATCTGTGTGTGTCTGTGTCTGTGTCTGTGTCTGTGTGTGTGGTGAGTTTTCTTACCTTTTGGAAGACATATGCCTTCAGATTAGCATATACTCACTGTATTTAATCAGCCTGCTTGGTTGAAAATATTTCCTTTCTGTGTGTGATAGCCACAGGTATCAAAAGTAATTGGTGATAAATGTATGTTAATGAAAGATTCACCAATATAATATAATGAAAGAAACTCTCCAGGGGCATGAGGATACTCAGTCAACCTACACTTCAGGCAAAATATAATTCTTGAAAGGAAGGAAGACAGAAAACTGAGATTATACATGTTCTAGATAAAATCACGGGATACTCTCTTAAGTCTGTTAACCATAATAATTTCACTGGAAAATATTCACTACTCTCTGGAAGTCATGAAGTTAACACGTTTAGTGTTATACTCACCATGTGATGGGAATTACGGTTACCCAGTGTTATGAATAGCAACTCACAAAGCTCCTGATACGGTAATTGACAGCTTAAAGTATATATGTTCTGAGAAATTTTAACATCTGTTCAAGAAGCACATGGGAAAATTGATCCTACAAATTAATTTCAAAACATAATATACCCCATAATATAATCCCCTTCCACATTGATATATCCCCTACTAGAATCCCCTTCCATACTGACATGTCCACACTAGAATCCCCTTCCATGCTGATAAGTCCCCAATAGAATTGCCTTCCATAATGATATTTCCCTACAACAAACCCCTTCCATATTGATATGTCCCTACTAGAATCCCCTTCCATACTGATATGTCCATACTACAGTCCCCTTTCCATACTGATATGTCCCTACTAGAATCCCCTTCCATACTGATATGTCCATACTACAGTCCCCTTTCCATACTGATATGTCCCTACTAGAATCCCCTTCCATACTGATATGTCCTAACTACAGTCCCCTTTCCATACTGATATGTCCCTACTAGAATCCCCTTCCATACTGATATGTCCCTACTACAGTCCCCTTTCCATACTGATATGTCCCTACTAGAATCCCCTTCCATACTGATATGTCCCGAATAGAATCCACTTCCATACTGATATGTCCCTACTAGAATCCCCTTCCATATTGATATGTCCCTACTAGAATCCCCTTCCATATTGATATGTCCCTACTAGAATCCCCTTCCATACTGACATGTCCCTACTAGAATCCCCTTCCATATTGATAAGTCCCTACAAGAATCCCCTTCCATATTGATATGTCCCTACTAGAATCCCTTTCCATACTGACATGTCACTACTAGAATCCCCTTCGATATTGATATGTCCCTACTAGAATCCCTTTCCATATTGATATGTCCCTACTAGAATCCCCTTCAATATTGATATATCCCTACTAGAATGCCTTCCACATTGATATGTCCCCACTAGAATACCCTTCCATGCTGATATGTCCCTACTAGAATCCCCTTCCTTATTGATATGTCCCCACTACAATCTCCTTCCATACTGATATGTCCCTACAAGAATCCCCTTCCATACTGACATGTCCCTACTAGAATCCCCTTCCATACTGAAATGTCCCTACTAGAATCCCCTTCCATACTGATATGTCCCTACTAGAATCCACTTCCATGCTGATATGTCCCCACTAGAATCCCCTTCCATACTGATATGTCCCTACTAGAATCCCCTTCCATATTGATATGTCCCTACTAGAATCCACTTCCATATTGATATGTCCCTACTAGAATCCACTTCCATGCTGATATTTCCCCACTAAAATCCCCTTCCATACTGATATGTCCCTATTAGAATCCCCTTCCATATTGATATGTCCCTACTAGAATCCCCTTCCATAATGATATGTCCTTACTAGAATCCCCTTCCATATTGAAATGTCCCTACGAGAATCCTCTTCCATACTGATATGTCCCTACTAGAATCCCCTTCCATACTGATATGTCCCTACTAGAATCCCTTTCCATGCTGACAGGTCCCCACTAGAATCCCCTTCCATATTGACATTTCTCTACTAGAATCCCCTCCCATGCTGATATGTAACTACTAGTGTCCTCTTCCATACTGATATGTCCCTACTAGAATATCCTTCCATGCTGATATGTCCCTAATAGAATCCCCTTCCATGCTGACATGTCCGTACTAGAATCCCCTGCCATGCTGATATGTCCCTACTAGAATCCCCTTCCACACTGATATGTCCCTACTAGAATCCCCTTCCATATTGATATGTCCCTACTAGAATCCTCTTCCCTATTGCTATGTCCCTACTAGAATCACCTTCCATACTGACATGTCCCTACTAGAATCCCCTTCCATATTGATATGTCCCTACTAGAATCCCCTTCCATATTGATATGTCCCTACTAGAATCCCCTTCCATATTGATATGTCCCTACTAGAATCCCCTTCCATGCTGATATGTCCCCACTCGAATCACTTTCCATACTGACATGTCCCTACTAGAATCCCCTTCCATGATGATATGTCCCTACTAGAATCCCCTTCCATACTCATATGTCCCTACTAGAATCCCCTTCCATATTGATATGTCCCTACTAGAATCCCCTTCCATGCTGATATGTCCCCATTAGAATCCCCTTCTATACTGATATGTCCCTACTAGAATCCCCTCCCATGGTGATATGACCCTACTAGCATCCTGTTCCATATTGATATGTCCCTACAAGAATCCCCTTCCATACTGACATGTCTCTACTAGAATCCCCTTCCATACTGACATGTCCCTACTAGAATCCCCTTCCATATTGATACGTCCCTACTAGAATCGCTTCCATACTGACATGTCCCTACTAGAATCCCCTTCTATACTGATATGCTGATATGTCCCTTCTAGAATCCACTTCTATACTGATATGTCCCTCCTAGAATCCCCTTCCATACTGATATGTCCCTACTAGAGTCTACTTCCACACTGACATGCCCATACTGGAATCCCCTTCCATACTGACATGTCCTCACTATAATCCCCTTCCATATTGATATGTCCCTACTAGAATCCCCTTCCATACTAATATGTCCCTACTAGAATCCCCATCCCTACTGATATGTCCCCACTAGAATCCCCTTCCTTACTGATGTGTCCCTACTAGAATCCCCCTCCATATTGATATGTCCGTTCTAGAATCCCCTTCCATGCTGATATGACCCAACTAGAATCCACTTCCATGCTGATATGTCCCTACTAGAATCTCCTTCGATGCTGATATATCCCTACTAGAATCCCCTTCCATATTGATATGTCCCTAATAGAATTCCCTTCCATACTGATATGTCTCTACTAGAATCCCCTTCCATACTGATATGTCCCCACTAGAATCCCCTTCCATGCTGATATATCCCTACTAGAATCCCCTTCCATTCTGATATGTCCCTACTAGAATCCCCTTCCCTATTAATATGTCCCTACAAGTATGCCCTTCCATACTGACATATCCCTACTAGAATCCCCTTCCATATTGATATGTCCCTACTAAAATCCCCTTCCCTACTGATATGTCCCTACTAGAATCCCTTTCCCTATTGATATGTCCCTACAAGAATCCCCTTCCATACTGACATGTCCCTACTAGAATCCCCTTCTATGCTGATATGTCCCTACTAGAATCCCCTTCCATACTGATAAGTCCCTACTAGAATCGCCTTCCATACTTATATGTCCCTACTAGAATCCCCTTCCATGCTGATATATCCCTACTAGAATCCCTTTCCATACTGATATATCCCTACTAGAATCCCCTTCCATACTTATATGTCCCTACTAGAATCCCCTTCCATATTGATATGTGCCTACTAGAATCCCCTTCCATGCTGATATGTCCCCACTAGAATCCCTTTCCATACTGACATGTCCCTACTAGAATGCCCTTCCATGCTGATATGTCCCTACTAGAATCCCCTTCCATACTGACATGTCCCTACTAGAATCCCCTTCCATGCTCATATGTCCCTATTAGAATCCCAATCCATGCTGATATATCCCCACTAGAATCCCCTTCCATACTGACATGTCCCTACTAGAATCCCCTTCCATGCTGATATGTCCCTACTAGAATCCCCTTCCATACTGATATGTCCCTACTAGAATCCCCTTCCATACTGACATGCCCATACTAGAATCCCCTTCCATGCTCATATGTCTCCACTAGAATCCCCTTCCATACTGATATGTCCACACTAGAATCCCCTTCCATGCTGATATGTCCCCACTAGAATCCCCTTCCATACTGATATGTCCCTACTAGAATCCCCTTTCATATTGATATGTCCCTACTAGTATCCCCTTCCATGCTGATATGTCCCTAGTAGAATTCCCTTCCATATTGATATGTCCCTACTAGAATCCCCTTCCGTGTTGATATGTCCCTACTAGAATCCCCTTCCATGCTGATATATCCCTACTAGAATCCCCTTCCATACTGATATGTCCCTACTAGAATCCCCTTCCCTATTAATATGTCCCTACTAGAATCCCCTTCCATACTGACATGTCCCTACTAGAATCCCCTTCCATATTGATATGTCCCTACTAGAATCCCCTTCCATACTGATATGTCCCTACTAGAATCCCCTTCCATACTGATATGTCCCTACTAGAGTCCCCTTCCACACTGACATGCCCATACTGGAATCCCCTTCCATACTGACATGTCCCCACTAGAATCCCCTTCCATATTGATATGTATCTACTAGAATCCCCTTCCATACTAATATGTCACTACTAGAATCCTCATCCCTACTGATATGTCCCCACTAGAATCCCCTTCCTTACTGATGTGTCCCTACTAGAATCCCCCTCCATATTGATATGTCCGTACTAGAATCCCCTTCCATGCTGATATGTCCCTACTAGAATCCCCTTTCATCTTGATATGTCCCTACTAGAATCCCCTTCCATACTGACATGTC
The DNA here is from genome assembly GCA_009823505.1 of Rhizomys pruinosus. Classification (NCBI taxonomy): domain Eukaryota; kingdom Metazoa; phylum Chordata; class Mammalia; order Rodentia; family Spalacidae; genus Rhizomys; species Rhizomys pruinosus. Next base: position 1,579,460 of record VZQC01014822.1, read on the forward strand.
CCTACTAGAATCCCCTTCCATACTGACATGTCCCCACTAGAATCCCCTTCCATATTGACATGTCCCTACTAGAATCCCCTTCCATACTGACATGTCCCCACTAGAATCCCCTTCCATATTGATATGCCCATACTAGAATCCCTTTCCATATTGACATGTCCCTACTAGAATCCCCTTCCATATTGATATGTCCCCTAATAGAGTCTTCTTAAATATGCAGCCCATTTATTATTCAGTTTTCCAATAAAAGGACATGCCATGCTGGCCACACTAAATAGTGAATAGAGAAATAAGCAAATCATAAATAATAATAATGAGGAAAACAGAACAAGACAGTGATAGACCATCAGCTCTCTGAGTTTGTGCTTTAAACTATATACCCTGGGATTTTTTAGAAATTCAATTTCCTGATGGATATGGTGGTTCTTCCCTTTAAGTCCAGCCATTTCGAAGCAGGTGGATCTCTGTTAGATCAGGATCACCATGTTCAATATAGTGAGGGTGTCTGTGACTAAAGAGACACTGTCAAATCAAACAAAACAACATTAAAACCCAAAGAAATAAAACTTCATGGGCCCCTCCTAAGATCTACTGAACCAGACTCCAAAACAGCAAGTTTCCATTCTCCAGGGAACATGAGACTCCGAAAAGCTTAGGAACTCCTGTGATGGTTGGGCTCATGAGATGAATACCTCAGCCAGAGAGTTGGGAAGAGGCTTCTCTGGATTACTGACTGATAGAGAGGTGGCTCAACCTGCTGTGGGCAGTCCCAACCCTGTGCTGGTGGGCCTGGGCTGTGTAAGTAAAGTAGCCAAGGTGCTAAAGAGATGGCTCAGTGGTTAAGAACATTGGCTGCTCTTGCAGAGGGTCCGGGTTCAATTTCCCAGCACCCTACATGATGATTGATAACAATTAGTAATCCAGCTCTAGCCTCTTTTGACCTCTGCAGGCCCTGCACACATGCGGCACACTTATATATATGCAGAGAAAACACTCATAAGCATTAGCTAAAAATAAATAAATAAATAAATAAATAATTTTAAAAAGAAATGGAGCTGTGCAAGCCTGTGGGAGCAAGCCAGTAAGAAGTGTTCCTCCATGGTCTCTGCTTCAGCTCCTGCCTCCAGGTTCTGCCTTGGCTTCCCTGGATGACAGATTGTGATGTGGAAGCATGAGCCAAATAAACCCTTTCTTCTTCAAATTGCTTTTTGTTAGAGTATTTTATCCTAGCAAGGAAGAAGCAAACTAGAACAGAACTGAATGATGCTAATAGCTGAGCCAGACTTGGAACAGATGCTTCCCAGGACTTACCTCCAAAGACACAGCTTTGAAACCTGTTAAGCCTGGAAACCATAGTTCAGCCATGTCTAGACTCTCACCCTCGGGAACTGTGAGGCAATACAAGTGGTCACCTAAGTGCTGGATTTACAGACATATTAGCCTGGATTCCAGAGAAACAGACAGTAGAGTTCAGCAGTGTTGCTACTCACATGTGATCTCAGCACAGAGGAGGCTGAGGCAGGAAGACTGTGAGCTAGATCCCAGCCTGGTCTATACAGAATGACCTGGTCAAAAAATAATAGTAACAACTCTGGGCCAATTTTAGAAATTGGCACTTGTGGTTTTGAACAGTCTCATGATCTGCCACCTGAAAACCTGGGAATCTCAAAGTTCAGCAGCACCATTAGATCCAAAGGTTTGAAAAAGAGTGGGTCAATGATATCAGATACCACTGAGTCTGAGGGCCTCAGAACTGGGAGTGTTGGGATGTAACACTGCTGGAGGGAGGCGCAGAGCCTAGAGACCCAAGAACCAGGAGTGTCTGATGTCTAAGGCCGAGCACGACATGTGTCTTAGCTCAAAAAATTGATGGATTTGGCTTTCTTCTGCCTTTTTGTTCGGTAGGAAAAATGGCAGCTTCCTATCCTGGTGAAGGCATAGCTTCTCTCAGGTGAATGAGTCAAAGGCTGATCTTTCCCAAAACAACCTCCCAGACCAGATGAAGCAATACTTTTCTAGCTGTGAGCACATGCCTTGGCTCAGTCACCTTTGTGCATAAATGAACCATCATAGCTGTTATGAGGAGGTAATGTGGTAGACAATTAGCAGAGATAGCAATTAGTTTGCATTAGTTGAGTGTTTTCTTGCTGTCAGATAGTATTCTGTTCATGTTAATAAACTTACATGTCAACACTATTATCTCATACATGAGAATGTGAAGTTATCAGTAAAAGACCTCTGATTCTATACCCAACCAAGATGCTCTAGTCCTGTCTCCTCCATTATCATGTTGCTGATACTTAGCTCTTTCGAATGTTGGGAATTTACATGTCAGAAAACCCATAATTAGTCCTCCAAGAAATAATGCATGATGCTCACTGGAGGCATTTCTGGGCATTCCTTTCTGTCCTATGGTTTTCCTTTGTTATTAAAAGTTTATCTAGTTTATTTTACCAAGTAAGTCATTAAGAGTGTCTCAAAGTGATCATTTTTTTTTCTTTCAAAGCCAATTTTTGTGGAAGCTTTGTGCACTTCATACAAAATTTCAAATCAAATCTAGACCCATGCTCCCCTCCCTATGCCCCCACCCCACTATAGCTCATGCATTCTGCCAAACATCTTTTTCATCTTTTTCTCAGTCTCTCAAAATTCTCAATGGAGAAGTTTACTGTTTCGAGAAGTTCACCATTTCATTCAGTTTTTGACCCAGTTTTGTTGTTGTTACTTCCAATATGCATCACTCCAAAATATGCATATATGCATGCCACATATATCATAGGTTTTAGCATCTTCAGCTTATGATTTTTTTTCTTTATTAGGCTGAAAGATGTCATGTTTGAAGGTTCCTCCTTGGCAAGACAAAACCACCATCAGTTCTGCCCTTGTGCTCCACACTGGGTTTTTTTCCTTTCCATGGTCACCAAGTGAGGTCCAGTAAGCACCACATCCTGTCTTGATCTTCCTGTACTGGTCTCCATGATACAGCCTGGGTAGTCCAACAATGGCAGTCTATACTCTAAAGAGCCTGAAACCCCAGTAGTTTCTCAGTCCACAAGTTGGATATCTCAGCAGTCCCCATCTGGCACTGAAGGTTTGGAGGATTCTTGGAGAGACATGAGTCTTCAGTTCATATTAGAAGGTTGAAAATCTCTGTCTCATGTCTTTGTGAGATGGCAAAAGCAGTGGCAGCCACAGGATAGCTGCACTTGCCAGTAAGACAGGCAAAACAACTATGCTTTTTTAATTTTTTTTTAATTTTTAATTTTTTTTATTTTTTGGTCTTTTCGAGACAGGGTCTTCCTGTAGCCCCAGCTGTCCTGGAACTCGCTCTGTAGACCAGGCTGGCCTTGAACTCACAAAGATCCGACTGCCTCTGCCTCCCAAGTGACTTTTTTATTTTTATTTTCTATATTTTGTCTTTTTACTAAGATCTCAAGTACAATTTCTCAGGCCTTACTAATTATTTCTAGTTATACTTTCCTTTAGGATGTTTAAGGCCAAACAGTTAGCCCAGATTAACCAAGGTTTTTGTTTTCTCAAGGCCAGTAGAGGATCTGGTCCTCAAGGCTCACTCAGGTTTTAGGGGGAGGGGAGGGAGCCCCTGGCTCCTTTTGGCTTTTCATTTACCAGTTCCATCCACTCGAGGACAAAGTCAGGTCTTGCTAGATCAAGCTTCCCTTTTTGAAGCATGAACAGACTTTCTTCTTTATAGACTGGACACTGGATGAAGTCCCATTAGTGGATCTATAAGACCTCCATGAACAGGAAGACTGGTGACTCACATTTGCAGGACATTTCAAGAGATGTCCCCATGCATAGACCCCTGGGAATTAGTTGACCTCTGAGGGCAAGGAACAAAGTTCTCCCTTAAGACCCTTGGCCAAATTGGTATGGGTATTAAGTATGGTCGTTAAGCATCCAGAAAGGCTAAGTTACACCAGCCTGATACTTTTAACTACTGTGTAATATTTTAGAAAAGGCTTGGACAAAAGCTCAAGCAGCCTTGTATAAGAAATACTAAGAAGCACTACCATAAAATAAATACTGTGGTTAGACACAATGTCATGATAAACTAGTATTTTCCTCATTCTTTTGATCTTATATTACTCTAAAATATGCATACATATTTTACGCACCATATACCAAAAATTCCTAAGTCTGAAAATAAATGGTAGCTTAGTTCTAGAACCTGTTAAGGGATTCACAATATTACAGCACAATTGTTTTCAGATCACTATGAATATAACATTAATGTTGCTCAGTTTGCCTTACAACTAGGTACTTGGTGCTAGCATCCACAGATGCGGGATACCATTCATCATTTGTTTTTCTGGGACTGTGTTAATTCACTTAACATGATATCTCCTAGTTCCACCCATCTACCTGCAAAGTTCATGATGTCATTTTTCTTCTTTTTTTTTTATTTAATTTTTATTGATGGTTTGTGCATTTCGTACATCATTTTCCAATTCAGATCAAGCATATTTCCCTTTCCCTTCCCCCCCACCCCATCCCAGATCATGTATTCTGCCATAACTGTCCTGCATCTTTCAGGTTTTTTTTTTCATTTTTTAGCTATAAGTGATAATCCATGAGTATAAGCATCCTTCGTGCAAAACCAATCTACAGACTGTTGTGCCCAAACCCCCACAGTCCCACCATTCAGTGGGGGGTGACAGGTTGTTTGTTCAATCAAGTTGATCAAATGAGTGTCCAGACTACATCGCTGTAGTTTCACCGTTCACCCCAATCGCAGCCTTTACATTCTACCACGCCCCCTCTTCCACAGATTGTTCCCTAGGCTTAGAAAGGGGCACAGGTGGATGAGAAGTAAAACTGCCCTCTTCATCTGGAGCTGTTGAATTGGATTCTGGTCAATTCATGGCTGGGTGTTCCCTTTCATGGGCTGACATTTTGTTCAGGAAGTGCACCTTTTGATCCTACTAATGAAAGCACAAGCAATTAGATATATAGGTATTTTAAGCAGTACTATAGTTGTTAGGGTAGATTACTTTGGCATAGACACATTGTTTTGGATATATGTTAATCCATGAATTACATTTTAACCCCCTGAGAAATATACAGGGTCTTACTGTGGCGTATAACAAAATCTCCTAACCTGTAGAGGATGTAGGCCTGTGGGCAATCAGCATGGGTTATTCCTCCAAGGGAGAGAGCCAATAGCCAATTAGATTGGGGATATACAGGCACATTGCTGCCTCTGCTGCACAGTATTTTCCAGGCAGGTGAGGTTGTAGCTGGTGCTGACGGTGGAGTCTTGCTTGACTCAGGGAAACCCCGTTTTGCTTTATTGGTTTAGTGGCCTTTGGTAACACTCTCTGCATCCCAGAGGCCAACTGTACACTTGCATGTGCGGTCTCTCCCATGTTAATACATCCCTCCCATGTTAACGTCAGGCAGCAGGGTCTTATCGCCATCTCCCTCCTGCGGTATCCCAACTAGGGGCAAGGAGCCCCTTACCTTTTGGTGGGGCATTGGAATCCCTGGCCACTCCCCCTTGGTAGAACAAGCCATTGCTGATGTCAGGAGCTCCTGCATTAATATACGTTGCCTAAGTGCATAGCCCAAGGACTTGAAGAGTATATATTTGGTTCTGAACAGAGTATAATCCTTTTCATCACAGTTCGTTTTTTTTTTTAATTAGTTTTTATTGATGCTTTGGTGCATTTCATACATTTTTTCCAATTCAGTTTCAGGCTTATGTCACTTTTCCCTCCCCCCCCAAACCCCCACCCCATCCCAGATCATCATGCATTCTGCCATAACTGTCCCTGCATCTTTCTCTCAGTTTTTTTTTTCATTTTTTAGCTATAAGTGAGAATCCAATGAGTAAACAAGCATCCTTCATGCCAAACCTATCTGCCACTGTTGTGACCAAACACCTACACCCCACCATCCAGTGGGGGGGGTGGACAGGTTGTTGTTCAATCAAGTTTGATCAAATGAGTGTCCAGACTACATTGCTGTAGTTTCATCATCATCACCATTCAACCCATCGCAGCCCCCTTACAGTCGTACCATGCCCACCCTCTGCTTCTTCCGCAGTTTGTTCCTAGGCTTAGAAAAGGGGCACAGGTGGAGGAGAGGTAAAACAGTCCCCTCTCTCTGGAGCGGTTGAACCGTGACTCTGGTCAATTCTGGCTTGTTCCTTTCATGGGCTGACAGTTTTGGTCCAGGAATACCTTTCGATCACACTAATGAAGAACAAGCAATTAAGATTATATAGGTATTTAAGCAGCCCTAATAGTTATGGTAGGTTAATTTAGCATAGACACATGTTTGGATATGTTTATCCATGAATTACAATTTACCCCCCTGTGAAAGTATGACAGGGTCGTCGTTTGGTTTATAAAATCTCCTAACCTGTAAGGATGTAAGCTTGTGCATCACCATGGGTTATTTCTCCAGGGGGAGAGCCAATAGCCAATTAGATTTGGGATATACAGGCACAGGGCGGCCTCTGCCTGCACAGTATGGCCAGGCAGGTGAGGTGTAGCTGGTGCTGACGGTGGAGGCTTGCTTGACTCAGGGAGACCCATATTTGGCTTTTTATTGGGTGTGATGGCCTTGGTAACACTTTCTGGCATGCCAGAGGCCATCTGTACACTTGCCATGTGTGGTCTCAATACAAATCTCCCGCCCTTTAACGTCAGTGTCTTTCGGCAGCAGGGTCCTTATTGCCTCTAACTCCTGTAGGTATCCCAACTTAGAGGCAAGGAGCAATTGACCTTTGCGTGGGGCCTTGTATCCCCTGGCCAACATCCACCTGGTGAACAATCCATTGCTGATGTCAGAGGCCCTGTATTAATATATTTTGCCTGAGTGCTAGTCCCCGAGAATTTAGTATTAATTTTGGTTCTGAACAGAGAGTAATTCCTTCCACAGTTCCCATGTCTATTAAAAAATCCCATTATCAATTAAAGAAAGCAGTTTTACCCGTTTCATAAGAGATTAACCCTCTACAGTAGTTGTATCCAATTTACAGTTGGGGAACGACCTCATCATCGTCAATCTGTCACAGTTCTTATGTCGATTAGTCAATTAAAGAACATGTTACCGGTTTTATAAGAGATTCCTCTATAATAGTTGTCCCTCCAATTTACAGTTGGAGAATGGACTCCATCATCCGTCAATATTTCTCCTTGTTCTATGGGGGGGAAGGCAAAAAGCCTCACCCCATATCAAAACCTTGGTTGCACCTAGAAGGTATAAGTTCCATAAGACTCATTATAAATGTTTGTTACATGGAGGATCCACAGAAGGGTTCAATGTTTAATGGCAATCTTGAGGCTTTTCTTCCTTTCAAGTTCAGGAACGGGTCAGCCTTTTCGTTGCCACTTTTTGGTACATCCTACTCATGCAAAGCTGTATCTTTTTTCTTTCTCAACCATTAAGTTGGTGACATTTGGTCCTGTTGGAACAAACAAATCTTTTCCATATTAGTTTATTTTTAAAGATTTGATTGCAAGGTTTTTGACTAAAAGGTTTCATGTCTGTCTGGAAGCCCCCCCCCGTTTTTTTTAACCCATGAGGTCTCCAGAAGACAGTTGTATTATACATAACGATAGGGTGGAATCAAGGCACAGATTTCATCAATTCACCCATGGTTGTTTTGGGTGACTATATCATGATTTAAACTTGGGAAGCAAACTAATTTTTGCATTAAATCTCTTAAAAAATGTACAAGGTGAATACTGTACAACGAGAAATTCATAGAGAACATTTGTAGTGCCCATCCCAAAGTTATTTGTTATACAGATTTTTGTAAAACAAAATGTGGACAACAGCGAATTATATCTACATTTAATCAGATGCATTACCTGTTTTATCAGAGTCTGTAAAACCAAGTGTTTAATATACACATATTTACTTTACTAATTCCTAAAACCACCATGTATCCTGTAGACAGTCTCTAGGCGAAACTGAGTACTGCGAACTCACATCAATTAAATATGCCCTTGATGCAATAAACATCCGTGTCCCTCTCCCACCCATACCCCCCCTTCCCAATTCACCTTTCAAGTCCATTTTCTGATGCAGTCTAGGATCAGGAACACGAATGATACCAATGCTGGAGAGGTTGCGGGAAAGGGAACCACTCATCCAACATTGCTGGTGAATGTAAACTTTACAGCCACTATGTTAAAGCAGTGTGTAGACCCTATAAAGACTCAAAATGAGCCGGCCATTTGACCCAGTCATACCACTCCTGGGTATATACCCACAAGACACAACTTACTGCAAAGATACATGCACAGCTATGTTTATTGCAGCTCTGTTCACAATAGCAAAAAGCTGGAACCAGCCCAGGTGCCCCTCAACTGACGAGTGGATAGAGAAAATGTGGTACATGTATACAATGGAGTTCTATGCAGCAGTAAAGAGGGACAACATCATGAACTTTGCAGGTAAATGGATGGAGCTGGAAGACATTATGTTAAGTGAAGTAACACAGTCCCAGAAAAACAAACGACAAATGGTGTCCCTCATATGTGGATGCTAGTACCAACAACCCAGATATAAATATTTCTCATGGAGAGGGATGCATAGTAAAAGAACAACAACAGAAAGACTGCATCAGAAGATGTCATCTTTCTTTACCACCGCATAGAACCCCATTGTGTAGATGTACCACATTTTCCGTATCCACTCATAAGTTGAGGGGCACTTTGGTTGGTTCCAGATCTTTGCTATTGTGAAGAGTTGCAACAAACATGGCTGTGCATGTATCTCTGCAGTAAGATGAGTCTTATGGGTATACACCCAGGAGTGGTATGACTGGGTCAGGTGGCATGCTCATTTTGAGTCCTCATTTTAAGGGTTCTCCACACTGCTTTCCATAGTGGTTGAATGAGTTTACATTCCCACCAGCAGTGAATGAATGTTCCCCTTTCCCCACAACCTCACCAGCACTTAGTATCATTTTTTTTATCCTAGCCAGTCTTATCAGAGTGAGATGATATCTTAAAGTGGTTTTAATTTGCATTTCCTTAATTACTAGCGATGTTGAACCCTTTTTAAGATGTTTCTCAGCCATCTCTAATTCTTCACTTGTGAAGTCTCTGTTCAGCTCTTTGCTCCATCTGTGACTGAGTCATTTGGTGTTCATGATTTATAAATAATAACTAATACAAAATTATGAAAAAATCATACAAAAAATAGTTTATTAATATATTTATCTTAAATGTAGGAATCCACATTTTTTCAGTGCTGACCTTCATAACATATTGATAATTTCTGTCACTACATCCCTGGCAAAAACCTTTGAGAAAGTAAAGAACCTAATACTCTCACCTGTGAGGTCCTCAGGCCTAACAGCAATGTGCTCTCAAGAGAGTGCTAATTACATAATTATTAGATATTAAAGGAGCCTTAACAGTTAAACTGCATATATCCAGAAAAAAATCATCTTTTAAAAATATTTTATTACTATTTTATATCAATTATTTTACTGCCTGCATGTATGTAAGTACACTTCTGTCGTGCAATGCCTACAGATGTCAGAAGACAGCTTCAAACCCCCTGGAACTGGAGTTATGGATGGTTGTTAGCTGCCATGTGGGTGTTAGGAACTGAATCAAGGTCCTCTACAAGAGCAGTCAGTTCTTTTACCTACTGTTCTAGTTTGTCTTCCATTGCTGTGACAAAACACTCTGACTGATACCAACTTGGGGAGGAAAGGGTTTATTCAGCTTACATCTCCTGGGTCACAGTTCATCACTTAGGGAGCCCAATACAGGAACTCAGGGCGGGAACCTGGAGGCAGGAGCTGAAGCACAGACCATGGAGGAATACTGTTCACTGGCTTGCTCCCCTGGCTCATGCCCAGCCTGCCTTCTTATATGGTACACAACAACCTGCCCAGGGTGGCACTACTCATTGTGGACTGGGCCCTCCCACATTGCCTGACAATCAAGACAATACTCCACAGATGTGGCCACAGGCCAATCCAATGGAGCCAATTCCCCAATTGAGGCTCCCTCAACCCAGGTGTGTCAAGTTGACACTAAAGCTATCCAGCACAATTGACCCCTTGTCAACTTGACACACAAAACACATCACTATTAAACCACCACCTTTCCAGTTCTTATCCCCCAAAGTATGATGTTAACATTAATCACAACCTAAGACAGTACAACCTTAAAAGCCCCACAGTCTTTAGAATGTCCAAACACTTAAAAGTTCACAGTTCATTAAAAGCCTCTTAACTGTGGGCTGCTGTAAAATCCAAAACAAATCCTGTCTTATTTCAAAGGGAAGAATCAGGCACACTCAAACAAAACCTAAGTCCAGCAAGTAACTCAAGGCTGGACACCTGGGACTCACTCATGATCTTCTGGGCTCCAAAGGGTCTCGGCAGCTCCCCTTCTGACTCTGCCATCTGTGGCACACACAGCTCATCTCGCAGGCCCAGGCCGACTCCATTCCACACCTGCCGCTGCTCTTGGTGGTCATCCCATGGTCCTGGTATCTCCAAAAAGCTGGGGTTGCCACTGAAACTGAGGCAGCACCTTCTCCAATGGTCTCTTCTGACCTCTCCTGGTGCAAAGCCTCAGCTTCTCTCCATGACCCCTGCAATCTTGGGGTCTTCACAGCAACCAAGGTGCACTTCCACCAATGGTCTTTTCTGGCCTCTCACAGTGCCAAGCCTCGGCTGCTCTCTGTGATGCCCTCAAATTTCAATACCAGAACCATATAGGAGACTCTTACACACTACCAAGTCCTGCTTCTAGTTTGAGATGTAGGCTCGGGCCCCTTCTGGAACACAGCTTCTGTGTGCTGACCCTGAAGAAATTCTTCCCAGAAAATTTCACCACAGTGATGCTGGTCTCTTGTTACTTACAGCTTATTTTTCAGCCCCAGATAACCAGCATCAATTGTCCCAGTACAACAAAGATTTCACTTTAGGCTCTGGTCTCTTGTTACTTACAGCTAATTCTTCAGCCCCAGCTGACCAGAACCCACAGATTACACAGTCCTGATGATCTCTGCTCCCCTTTGAAACTAGAAACTTCACAAGCCAGTCCTCCATCTTCTACAAATCCTTCAGCAAAACTGCTCCAAGCTCCACAGCAACAATCTTTAGGCATTCAATGATCTTCCCAGCCCAAAATTCCAAATGCCTCCACAATCCTTCCCCAAAACACCAAGGTCAAGTCTGTCACAGCAATACCCCACTCTTCTGGTACCAATTTCTATTCTAGTTTGTCTTCCATTGCTGTGACAAAACACTCTGGCTGATACCAACTTGGGGAGGAAAGGGTTTATTCAGCTTACATCTCCTGGGTCACAGTTCATCACTTAGGGAGCCCAAGACAGGAACTCAGGGCAGGAACCTGGAGACAGGAGCTGAAGCACAGACCATGGAGGAATACTGTTCACTTGCTTGCTCCCCTGGCTCATGCCCAGCCCACCTTCTTATATGGTACACAACAACCTGCCCATGGTAGCACTACTCGTTGTGGGCTGGGCCCTCCCACATTGCCTGACAATCAAGACAATACTCCACAGACGTGGCCACAGACCAATCCAATGGAGCCAATTCCCCAATTGAGGCTCCCTTAACCCAGGTATGTCAAGTTGACACTAAAGCTATCCAGCACACCTATTGAGCAATTTCTTAAGACCCCAACCCTGGCAAATCAGCTTTAAATTGATGGAGAAATAAGGAAATCACTTCCTGACCACCAAAGCAGAGATGAAGAAGATATGCAGAGGAGTATAACGCACAGAAGAGGAGCTGAGGCTGTCTCTTCTTAAAAGGGATGGAGGAAAAAGGACCAGGAAGAACTCCATCATATTCAAAACAGTAACCCAGAAAACCGCCTGCTACAAGAGGAGACAATAAAGAACAGTCCATGAAAGCAGCTGCCAAATGACAGGATTTAGCAAACATCTTTTGATAATAAACTTAAATGTGAAACAAAAAGTCCTCAACCCACCAACTAAGACATAGACTTGGTGACTGGATTAAATCACTAGACACAACTGCCTGTGACCTATAAAAAACAGAGTGCATTGGTGAAGACAGCACACACAGGGTACCAAAGGAGGGAAAGCATCATAAAGTGAAAGGGAAAAAATGGTAGCTGTGCCGGGTGGAGCACATCTTTAAGCCCAGCACTCGGAAGGCAGAAGCATGTGGATTTCTGTGAGTTCAAGGCCAGCCTGGTCTACATAACAAGCTCCAGGCCAGCTGGGACTAAAGGGAAACCCTGTCTCAAAAAACCAAAAAATGAAAGAAAGAAAAAGAAAGAAAGAAAGAAAGAAAGAAAGAAAGAAAGAAAGAAAGAGAGAGAGAGAGAGAGAGAGAATGGTCTGGCTATTCTGATATCTCATAAAGCAGACTTTAAACCAAAATGTCCAAGACCAGTACATATTAACGAAAAGTTCTAACAATTTTGCTAAACAGTGGTTCTCCCAATTTCCTCAAACAAATAGCAGTGGCTATAAAAGGCCTGATAAGTCCTGAAACAACAGTAGTGGGTCAGTACTTCAGTCTCAGCTTTAGAGAAGCAATCTAAATCTAATATCAGAAGGAAACCTCAGGCCCATGAGAGAGAGCTCAGCAGGTAACCTGAGTTTGATGTCTGGAACCCACATGAGTAATTCCTACAAGTTGTCCACTGATGTCTACACACATGAACACATGTGTTAATATGATAAAAGGAGGAAGAGTAACTTTTAAAGAAAGAAGGAAAGAGATCAAGATGGTGGCTCCCAGGGTGGCAGATGCATTCTGAGCAGCTAAGGCAAAGTTGGAGGAGGGGACTTAGCCATCCCCCTCCAGAGCATTGGGAATCACTGGAGGTGGTCTGAGACCATTTGGACCCTTGGTGACTGCCGTTCAGGACTACAGACATGGCTCAAGGGCATCGGAGACAGAAGAAACAACCCTGGCATGAGCTGGGCCTCTCTCCTACTTAACCCAGGTAACAGAACTTGGAGGCTTGCCCTGGAGGGCTGGTGGATAAACCCCAGGCAGTGTTCAGTGGTTTTGTGAGTACTGCTCTCTGGGTGGGTGACTGGGGCTTGCCTCACTTTGGCGAGCATGACTCCAGCTGCACAGCAGCAGAGGTGTTATACTCTTTCCACCGCAAGGCTAGGAGCTCCTGTGGCTCTCAGGGTATAGGTATCACAAGCCTGAGGGGTTCAGGCAGGCTTCCGTGTTGCACGGCTCTGGCCATTGGGGGAGCTATTTGCTAGCTGGGTGAGGGGGGCTGGTCTGTCTAGTACTAGGATAGAGGTGAGACCTTGGAGCTTAAACAATCCATACCTATATACCAAATAAGAAATGAAAAAAAAAAATGCCGGGTGCGGTGATGCACGCCTTTAGTCCTAGCACATGGGGGGGGGGGACAGAGGCAGGCAGATCTTTGTGAGTTCAAAGCCAACCTGGTCTACAGAGTGAGTTCCAGGACAGCTGGGGTTACAGGGAGACCCTGTCTCAAAAAGACAAAAAAGAAAGAAAAAAACACCTGAAGAATATAAGCAAAATCAATCTTTAGCTCAACAAAGAAACGTCTAAGCTTTACACTAGAACCATAACCAACAAAAGAAACCCAAATGCCAAAATCAGAATAAAAAAACAATAATATAAAAAAGCCAAATGATAAGCCTCCTCCAAACACAACTAGTCCTATTCAAGAACCCTACAGTGAAGACTCCTTAGATGTAACTCAGGATAGGGATATCAGAAGAACTATTATAAACATGATCAAAGAAGTGAAAGAATTTAAAGAACACAGTTCTTTAAATTCTACAAAGAAATGAAAGAACTAAAAGAAGATAGGGATAAATTAATAGAAGAAAATGATAAGCTATGGAATGAAATGACAGAATATATAGAAACACTGAAGAAAATTCGAGCTGAAATGAAAAAAAAAAAAAAATAAGTGCAACACTCCACAAACCACTTGGAATGGATCGGAGAAAGTCTCAGCAACAGAATGGTGAAGTAGAAAGTACAATATCAGGCTGGGCGTGGTGACACACTCCTTTAATCCCAGCACTCAGGAGGCAGAGGCAGGTGGATCTCTATGAATTCAAAGCCTGGGTTGGGGATTTCCTAAGACCACCTGAAGCACAGGTAGGAGCTGGGTGCTTCAGCCAGGCGGATTGTTCGATTCGATTTAATTGTCTTGGGCTCGATTGGCATTTGTGGGAGCGGAGTTGTCCAGCTGGGAAATTGGTATAAAAGGTGGGTTTGTGTGAGTCTTGAGATTGGGGATTTCCCAAGACCACCTGAAGCACAGGTAAGAGCAACCACTACCACCACCACCACCCACCCCGGCCAACTGGGATTGCCAAAGGAGTGTCCAAGTGGATTCTTTGGAGAACATTCAGAACAGAAAGGGAAAAGTGAGTTAGACTTCCAATAGAAAGCTGAAACCTTAGACAAGTCAACACTCCATAAGCAAAGAGAAAAGGAGAAAAACAAATTAATCAAACAAACAAGGAAGGCATCTGAAGGAGGCAAGCAAAACAGGCCTTCGACACAGTGAAGAGGCATTTGGGATGCACACTGGAATACAGGCAAAGAGAAACTCATATGCCAGGGACACAAAGAAGAGACAACATGGGAAAGGCACAGGATAATCCCACACCAAGCTCTACCAACCCTGTGGAAGATTCCCCTGGGGATGGCCCAGGACACAGATATTAGAAGTACAATTGTGAACATACTTAAAGAAGTACAAGATTATAAAGAGCAAATCAAAGAATTAAGAAAAGAGAATGAAAAACTCAAGAAGGACCTAGAGAGAGAGACTGACAAACTCTGGAAGGAAGTGGAAACACTGAAAATACCCCATGTTGAAAAACGTAAGGAAACAAACCAGTAAAGCAAAGAGCTACAGGAAGAGATTGAGAAGCTCCAAAAGGAAGTGGAAATACTAAAGAAATCAGAAGACGAAATGAAAAAGGAAATCAAGCACTCATCCAATCAAGAGGAAAGGAAAGGAAAAAAGCATCAGAAGCAGAATGGAGGAAGCAGAACAAAGAATATCAGACCTGGAAGATAACACAGAACAACTAAAAACCTCAAGTAAAGATTATGAAAAATTTAAAAATACACAAAAGTGGAACAACCAGGAACTGTGGGACACTATGAAAAGATCAAACCTCTGCATCATAGGAATAGAGGAAGGAGAAGAATCCCAAGAGAATGGTATTGATCAGATCTTCAACAGAATAATAGATGAAAATTTCCCCAAACTAAAAAAAGACAAACCAATACAAATACAAGAAGCACATAGAACTCCAAACAGACAACACCAGAAAAGAAACTCCCTACACCATATCATAGTTAAAATGCTAGACGCCCAAAACAAAGACAAAATTCTTAAAGCCACAAGAGAAAAACAAGTAACCTATAAGGGGAAACCTATCAGAATTACAACTGACTTCTCAGTGCAAACTATGAAAGCAAGAAGAACGTGGAGAAAAGCATTCCCAGCGTTAAAGGACTATAGATGTCAACCCTGATTATTACACACAGCAAAAATGTTGATTATAGTTAAAGGAGAGAGAAAAATCTTCCATGACATACACAAGATGAAAGAATACATGTCCAGAGAACCAACCCTTCAGAGAATACTTGAAGCACAGAAGAAAGGAGCAATCATCCCCAGGCACCTAGAAAGAAATCAATAAAAGCATAACTGCAGAAGTAGAAACCTAAACCAAAACCACAAATGGATAATAAAGTGAAAGGAAGCAACACAAACCTATCAGTCATAACCTTAAATATTAATGGACTAAATTCCCCAATTAAAAGACATAGACTGGGAGATTGGATTAGGAAACAGAACCCATCGATATGCTATCTACAAGAAATATATCTTACCTTCAAGGACAAGCACCACCTTAAAGTGAAAGGATGGAAAAAATACACCAAAGCAAATGGTACCAAAAATAAAGCAGGTGCTGCTATTTTAATATCAGACAAAATAGACTTCAAAGTAAAAGAAATCAGAAGAGACAAAGAAGGCCATTACATTTTTATCAAAGGAGCAATTCACCAAGAAGATTTCACAATTACGAATATATATGCACCAAACTTTGTAAAGACAATTCTCCAGGACCACAAGATACAGATTAACCCCAGTACACTCATAGTAAGGGACTTCAATACCCCACTGAGCCCTTTGGACAGGTCAATCAGACAAAGAATAAACAGAGAGACATCTGAACTGAACGATATGATACACCAAATGGACCTCACAGACATCTAATGAATATTCCACCCTAATACCAGATAATACACTTTCTACTCAGCACCCCACAGAACATTCTGCAAAATCGACCACATACTGGGACACAGAAGAAACCTCCACAAATACAAAAAGTTTGGAATAATTTCATGCATTCTATCAGACCACAATGCAATAAAGCTCACTATCAACACCAGGATAAGCCCTACTACCTACAAGAACACATGGAGACTAAACAACACACTCTTGAATAATGAATGGGTCAAGGAAGAGATAAAGAAAGAAATAAAAGCATTCCTGGAACTGAATGATGATGATAATACAACACAACAAAACCTATGGGATACTTTAAAAGCAGTCCGAATAGGGAAGTTTATAGCCTTGGGTGCCTACATTAGAAAAACAGAAAAAGCACAAGTAAACAATCTAACACTGCACCTAAAAGCACTTGAGAGGCAACAACAGATGAATCCTAAATGCAACAGACAGGAAGAAATAACAAAAATCAGAGCAGAAATCAATGAAATAGAAACAAAGAAAACAATACAAAAAAAATCAATGAATCCAAAAGTTGGTTCTTTGAAAGAGTAAACAAGATAGACAGACCTCTAGCCCAGTTAAACAAAAGAAAGAAGGAACAACTCCAAATCAATACAATCCATGATGAAAAGGGAAATATCACAACAGACAAGGAAAAGATCCAGAAAATCATGCAGGAATATTTCAAAAGCCTATACTCTACCGAGTTTGAAAACCTAGAAGAAATGGATGAATATCTGAAATCCTGGGAATCACCAAAGCTCAAACAAGAAGAGATCGACAGCTTAAACAGACCCGTACTATATGAAGAAATTGAAGATATAATAACAAACCTCCCAACTAAAAGAAGCCCAGGCCCAGAAGGTTTCATGGCAGAATTCTATAAAATATTTCAAAAAGACTTACAACCATTATTACTGAAATTGTTTAGAAGGATACAAACAGAGGAAATTTTCCCAAATTCCTTCTATGAAGCCAACATCACTCTATTACCAAAACCAGGCAAAGATACAACCAAAAAGGAGAGCTATAGACACATCTCACTAATGAACACAGATGCCAAAATTCTAAAGAGGATACTGGCAAATCGCATACAGACCCACATCAAGAAGATCATCCATCATGACCAAGTTGGATTCATACCAGAGATGCAGGGATGGTTCAACCTATGAAAATCAATAAATATCATCAAGCATATAAATGGACTGAAAGACAAAAACCACACCATCATCTCAATTGACATGGAAAAAGCCTTTGACAAAATCCAGCATCCCTTCATGCTTAAAGTCCTATAGGGAATTAGAGTGGAGGGATCATTCCTCAATTTAATCAAAGCCATATACAGGAAACCCACAGCCAATACCATCCTAAATGGGGAAATGACAGAATTATTCCCTTTAAAGGTACAAACTCAGCAAGGCTGCCCCCTGTCACCACTCCTCTTCAATATAGTGCTTGAAACCCTTGCTAGGGCAATAAGGCAAGAAAAGGAAATTAAAGGAGTACTAATTGGAAAAGAGGAAGTCAAGCTATCCCTTTTTGCTGATGATATGATTGTTTACTTAAGGGATGCTAAAAACTCCACGAGAAAACTCCTAGAAATGATTAAGAGCTTCAGTAAAGTGGCAGGATACAAAATTAAGCTAGAAAAAACAGTAGCCTTTCTTTACACCAACAACAAGCAATTGAAGAAGGAATTCAAGGAGAACTTCCCACTCACGATAGCCTCAAGAACAATAAAATACCTAGGAACAAACTTAACCAAAGACACCAAAGATCTCTACAACAAAAATTTAAAAAAAATTTTAAACTAAAACCCTTGAAGAAAGAAGTTGAAGAAGATATCAGAAGATGGAAAAACCTCCCATGCTCATGGATTGGGAAAATTAATATAGCGAAAATGTCCATTCTACCCAAACTCTTGTATAGATTTAATGCAATCCCAATTAAAATCCCCAAGAGTTTCTTCACAGTCTTGAGAAAAAAGTCCTTCATTTCATTTGGAAAAACAAAAGACCCTGAATAGCCAAAACAAACTTGAGTGAAAAGAACAATACAGGGGGGATCTCTATACCAGACTTCAAACTATACTACAGGGCTATAGTCATTAAAACAGCTTGGTACTGGCACAAAAACAGACCTGTTGACCAATGGAACAGAACTGAAGGTCCAAACTTGAGCACATACAATTTCAGCCACCTCATATTTGACAAGGGGGCCAAGAAGACACAATGGAGAAAAGACAGCACCTTCAGCAAGTGGTCTTGGCAAAACTGGATCACCACTTGTAGAAGAATGAAATTAAACCCCTACCTCTCTCCTTGTACAAAAGTCAACTCCAGATGGATCAAAGACCTCAGTGTGAAATCCCAAACTCTGAAGGAGATAGAAGAAAAAGTTGGCAGCAGACTACAAGACATAGGCATAGGAAAAGACTTCCTAAATCAGACAGCAGCTGCGCAAGAATTCAGGTCGACAATTGACAAATGGGACCTCATTAAACTCAAAAGCTTCTGTACATCAAAAGAAACAATCAAGGAAGTGAAGAGAAATCCCACAGAATGGGAGGAAACATTCACGTCAGATACATTGGACAAAGCATTGATTTCCAGAATATATAAACTACTCAAAATCAAAGAAGAAAGAAAACAAATGACCCACTCAATAGATGGAGCAAAGAGCTGAACAGAGACTTCACAAGTGAGGAATTAGAGATGTCTGAGAAACACCTTAAGAAGTGTTCAACGTTACTTATAATTAAGGAAATGCAAATCAAAACCACTTTAAAATATCATCTTACTCCAATAAGACTGGCTAGGTTCAAGAAAACAAATGATACCAAGTGCTGGAGAGGTTGTGGGGAAAGGGGAACACTCATCCACTGCTGGTGGGGATGCAAACTCATACAGCTACTATGGAAAGCAGTGTGGAGAACCCTTGGAGACTTGGAATGAACTTGCCACCTGGCCCAGCCATACCACTCCTGGGCATGTATCCACAAGACTCGTCTTACCACAGAGATACAGGCATGGTCATGTTTATTGCAGCTCTCTTCACAATAACAAGGAGCTGGAACCCACAGAAGTGCCCCACAGCTGACGAGTGGATAGAAAAAATGTGGTACCTCTACACAATGGAGTTCTATGTAGCGATAAAGAAAGATGACATCATGAGCTTTGCAGGTAAATGGCTAGAAGATATCATACTGAGTGAAGTAACAGTCCCAGAAAAAAAATTGATGAATGATATCACTCATTGTATGGCAAACTAAGCAATGTCAATGTGATCTGAAAACAACTGTGCTCTTATATTGTTAATCCCTTAAAATATAATAAATAAGGCCAGGCGTGGGGGTGCATGCCTTTAATCCTAGCACTTGGGAGGCAGAGGCAGGCGGATCTTTGTGAGTTCAAGGCCAGCCTGGTCTACAGAGTGAGTTCCACTCAGATTTTCAACAGAATTGTAGAGGAAAATGTTCCCAAAGAAAGAGATACTTACACAAATACAAGAAGCATATAGAACACCAAGTAGACAGAACCAGAAAAGAAATTCCCCATGCCATATCATAATGAAAACACTAGATGTTCAAGCCAAAGAGAGGATACTGAGAGTGGCAAAAGAAAACAACAAGGGAATTATAGCTGATTTTTCATTGCAAACAATGAAAGCCAGAATATCTCAGGCTAAAGTTTTCCCAGTTCTAAATGACTATAGATGTCAATCCAGAATACTTTATCAAGCAAAAATGTTTATTATAATTGAAGGAGAAAGAAAAATATTCCATGACATAAATAAACTGAAAGAATTCTTGTCCAGAAACCCATCCCTTCAAAGAATATTTGAAGCAATACAAAGAGCAGAGGGTAGGAATGAGTATAACCAACCAGCAACAGAAAATAAATGAAACTACCATTATAGAAATAAAAGCCTAGGGCAAGAATGCACCAGAAACAAAAATGATCAGAAGTAATATAAATCTTTCAATAATAACTTTAAATATCAATGGACTGAATTCTCCAATTAACAGACATAGACTGGTAGCATGAAACTCATCTCTTTAAAAGAAAGGCATTATCTCAAAGTGAAATGATGGAAAAAAAATACAAGCAAAATGGCACTAAGATACAAACAGGGGTCACTATTCTAATACCAGATAAAATAGACTAAAACTAATCAGAAGAGATGAGGAGGGTCAGTTCATTCTTATCAAAGGAACAATTAACTAAGAAGATATCACAATCATTAATTAATACACACCAAACTCAGGTGCACGGAACTTCATAAACACAATTTTACAGGGCTTTAAAGCACAGATGAACTCTAACACACTAGTAGTAGGGGACTTCAATACCCCACTGTGTCCATTAGACAGGTCAACTGGGCAAAGAATAAACAGAGAGCCATCTCAACTGAACAATATGATACAGTGCCAGCTCTGGACTGCCCTACCAGGAGCTGTTGTCCAGGAAGGCTTTAAAGGCCCTCCAGACAAAGGCCATTTGCCTATAACTTTGAGTGCACATAAGAAATGGACAGTAAGTGCCTATTGCTGAAGATACGGTGTGATATGAGCATGAAAAAAAAAATGTTGAGACCATGGTCTGTAAACAGCTGGAAAAAAATGGTCTCTGAAGCTTTACTACAGACTTCTTGTGCTACACTTTTACATGCCAAAGAAGATGTAGTGAAATAATGGCAGCCTGATAAAGGTACACCTGGAAAGAAAGAAAACATCCCAATATGTTTCACTCCCTGGGGGGGGGTATGACATACAGCTGAAACTGTAGTTTGGTGCCTCCTGATGTCAGGAGACTCTATTGATGACATTAGCAACCTATTGTCATCACTTTGTCAATGAGTTATAATGCCCCAACCAAGATATTATCCAAATATACGTAGCTGTGCCCATAGAGTAACTTGTTATTATCTTTAATATTTGTTAATATTTGTACTTTATTCCTAGAATTAAAAGGAAACTGCTAAATGACCCACCAGACCATTGCAAACAGAACTTGGACAGTCCCAAGAGTTTGACGAGTCACCTCAGAGAAAAAAAACTGGATCCTCTATCTTTCACTCTCTCTCTCCCTCCCCTCCAAAACCCCTCACAGAAGAGGTTGTCACATCGGATTGTAAGGGCCAAGGAGGGGGATAAAGTGGGAGTGAAATCACAACAAAAAATGGACTGGATATTTTTTTCTCTTTTCTTTTTATTTGATCAACAAGTTTCCGTAAGCAAAACTCTTCAACTGGACTTGGGGACCTTGGGTTGTACAAAAACTGGACTCAGATGTTAATTAACTGGGTTTATATGGCCACTCTTTATGTTTACTGGTCAAATACAGAAAATTCAAAAGAAAAAAAAGGAAGGAAGGAAGGAAGGAAGGAAGGAAGGAAGGAAGGAAGGAGAGAGAGAGAGAGAAAGAGAGAAAGAAAGAAAGAAAGAAAGAAAGAAAGAAAGAAAGAAAGAAAGAAAGAAAGAAAGAGTGTTGGTTTGAATGAAAATGTCCCCCATAGGCTTCAAGTATTCAGACATTTTGTCCCCAGTTGGTGGCACTGTTTTGGGAGATCTTAGAAGGTATGGCCATGCTGGAGGAAATATATCACTGGGGCCAGGCTTGGAGAATTAAACAAGCCTCGCTAGTCTCCAGTGGCTCTCTCTCAACTTCCTGTGCTCATTGGAAGATGTGAACCCTGACTTTCTGCTCCAGGCCCAGCCACCATGCTTCCCACCACAATAGACTCTGATTCTCTGGAATCGTAAGCTCAAATAAACTCTTCCTTTTATAAGTTCCCTTGGTCGTGGTGGTTTTATCACAGCAACAGAAAAGTGAGAAAGAAAGAAAGAAAGAAAGAAAGAAAGAAAGAAAGAAAGAAAGAAAGAAAGAAAGAAAGAAAGAAAGAAAGAAAGACTCAGTTAATCTACGCCATAGGTCAAATGGAAATGGTCCAAACAGAGCTCACCAGAATATGTCATCAAAGATGTGCGGAATACAGACTCCTCAGCAGCCTGGAGCCTTCACATAAATAGATCCTATGCCACCCCACAAAACAAACATTGATTAATACAAAACAATGGAAATAACTTATATTTGATCAAATGGAAATGGAAAAAAAAACTAGAAATCAATAGTAAGAGGAACTAGAGACACTACATAACACAGAGAGACTAAACAAAACACTGTTGAATGACCTGAGTATCAATGAAAAATCAGGTAGGAAGATTTAAAACTACTATAATTAATTAAAAAGAAAAGCTACTAAAAGAACATTTAAGATACAGCTAAGGAAATTCTAAGAGAAAATTTATAGTTATGAGTGCTTATATTAGAAATAATCAGCAACCCTGACCAAAAAGAGCAATACAGGGGGATCTCTATACCAGACTTCAAACTATTCTACAGGGCTATAGTCACAAAGACAGCCTGGTACTGGCACAAAAACAGACCTGTAGACCAATGGAATAAAACTAAAGAGCCAAACCAGCACATACAATTTCAGCCACCTCATAATTAACAAGTGAGCCAAGAAGACACAATGGAGGAAAGACAGCATCTTCAGCAAATGGTGATGGCAAAACTGGATCACCACTTGTAGAAGAATAAAATTAAACCCCTACCTCTCACCCTGTACAAAAATCAACTCCAAATGGATCAAAGACATCAATGTGAAACCCAAAACTCTGAAGGTGATAGAAGAAAAAGAAGACATAGGCATAGGAAAAAAATTTCTAAATCACACAACAGCTGCACAGGAAATAAGGTTATCAATTGACAAATGGGACCTGATTAAACTCAAAAGCTTCTGTACACCAAAAGAAACCATCAAGGAAGTGAAGAGAAAACCCGCAGAGTGGGAGGAAACTTTCACCACTGATAATCTTACAAAGCATTAACTTCCAGAATATATAAACTACTCGAAAAACAAAGAAGTAAGAACACAAATGACTCACTCAAAAGATGGAGAAAAGAGCTGAACAGAGACTTCACAAGTTAGAGAATAGAGATGGCTGAGAAACATCTTCAAAACTGTTCAACATTATTAATAATTAAGGAAATGCAAATTAAAATCACTTTAAGATATCATTTCACTCTGATAAGACTGCCTAAGATCAAGAAAACAAATGATACCAAATGCTGGAGAGATCGTGGGGAAAGGGGAACATTCGTCCACCATTGGTAGAAATGTAAACTTGTACAACCACTATGGAAAGCAGTGTGGAGAACACTTAAAAGACTCAAAATGAGCTTGGCACCTGACCCAGTCATACCATTCCTGGATATGTACCCACTAACCACAGAGGTACATGTACAGCCATGTTTATTGCAGCTCTCTTCACAATAGCAAAGAGCTGGAACCAACCCAAGTGCCCCTCAACTGATGGCTGGATACAGAAAATGTGGTACCTCTATACAATGGAGTTCTATGCAGTGGTAAAGAAAGATGGCATCATGAACTTTACAGGTAAATGGATGGAACTATAAGATATTATGTTAAGTGAAGTAGTACACTCCCAGAAAAACAAATGATGAATGGTATCCCTTATCTGTGTATGCTAGCACCAAGTACCTAGTTGTAAGACAAACTGAGCAATATTAATGTTGTATTCTTCATGATCTGAAAACAACTGTGCCCTTATATTGTGAATCCCTTAACAGGTTCTAGAACTAAGCTACCATTTATTTTCAGACAGGAATTTTTGGTATATGGGTGGAGGGTATGTACCCATAAAATCAAAAGAATGAGAAAAAAAAAAACTAGTTTGTCATGACATTGTGTTAACCATAGTATTTATTTTATGGGAGTGCTTCTTAGTATTTCTTATACAAGGCTGCTTGAGCTTTTGTCCAAGCCTTTTCTAAAATATTACACAGTAGTTAAAAGTATCAGGCTGGTGTAAATTAGCCTTTCTGGATGCTTAGCAACCATACTTAATGCCCATACCAATTTGGCCAAGGATCTTAAGGGATAACTTTGCTCCTTGCCCTCAGAGGTCAACTAAATCCCAGGGGACTATGCATGGGGGGCATCTCTTGAAATGTCCTGCAAATGTGAATCACCAGTCTTCCTGTTCATGGAGGTCTTACAGATCCACTAATAGGACTTCATCCAGTGTCCAGTCTATAAAGAGGAAAGTCTGTTCATGCTTCAAAAAGGGAAGCTTGATCTAACAAGACCTGACTTTGTCCTCGAGTGGATGGAGCTGGTAAATGAAAAGCCAAAAGGAGCCAGGGGCTCCCTCCCCTCCCCCTAAAACCTGAGTGACCCTTGAGGACCAGATCCTCAACTGACCTTGAGAAAACAAAACCTGGTTAATCTGGGCTAACTGGAAAGGAATCATCTAAAAGGAAAGTATAACCGGAACTATAAAACTTGGTATCTTAGTAAAAAATCAAAGTGAAAAAACAAGAAGAAAAAGAAAGAGCACAGTTGTTTTGCCTGTCTTACTGGCAAGTGCAGCTACCCTGTGGCTGCCACTGCTTTTAGCATCCTTCGAAGACCTGAGACACAGCTTTTCAACCTTCTAATATGGACTGAAGACTCATGTCTCTCCAAGAATCCTCCAAACCTTCAGTGCCAGATGGGAACTGCTGAGACATCCAACTTGTGGACTGAGCAACTACTGGGGTTTCAGCCTCTTCAGAGTATAGACTGCCATTGTTGGACTACCTAGGCTGTATCATGGAGGCCAGTACAGGAAGATCAAGACAGGATGAGGTGCTTATTGGACCTTATTTGGTTCCCATGGGAAGGGAAAACCCCAGTGTGAAGCACAAGGGCAGGACTGATGGTTGTTTGGGCTTGCCAAGGAGGAGCCTTCAAACACTACATTGAGGAAAATATTACATCTTTCACCCTAATAAAGGAAAAACAAAGAAATCATAATCTGAAGATGCTAAAACCTATGATGTCATAATCTTGATATATGTGGCAATCATATATGCATATTTTAGAGTGATGCAAATTGGAAAGAACCACAACAAAGTCTGCATCAAAGAACTGACTGAAATGGTGAACTTCTGCCTGAAACAGTAAACTTCTGCATTGAAAATTTTGAGAGAGACTGAGAAAAAGGTGAAAAACATATTTGGCAGAATGCATGAGCTCTGGTAGGGTTGGGATGGGGGCGGCAAGGAATGGGTCTAGATGTCATTGGGAAATCTTTTATGAAATGCACAAAACTTCAATAAAAATTGGCTTTGGAAAAAAAAGAGCAACTTAGACAGTAAAGACAGTGTCTGTGGCAGTCAGTGACCAAGGACTCAGACTCCTGCAGTGCTTTCCTCTGACATCCATAGTACATCAGCATTGCCATCAGGCTTGTCCCCAAATAGGCTCATGATATCTTCCATGACAAAAACTCCTTCCCTAGCACAAAACTTCAATAAAAATATAATAAATAAATAAATAAATAAATAAATAAATAAATAAATAATAAATAAATAGAATCAGGGGTCTGGAGAGATGAATCAGCATTTAAGAGCACTGGCTACTCTTGCAGGGGACCTGAGTTCAGTGCTGAGTACTCACATGGCTGCTAACAACCATTTGTAACTGCAGTTCCAGGGAATCTGACACCCTCCTCTGACCTCCATGGGTATTACATGACTCAGGTGCACTAACATATATGCAAGACAAACACTCATACACACAAAATAAAATCAATCAATAAATAACAAAGCAGTATCTGGGGATAAGTCACAGAGCAGTACCTGGGGATAAGGAACCAAGGTCAAAATAGGTATTAAGGAGAAAAAAAAATGATTGACAAATCCCGTTAAAACCCAACAAAAAGAAGACAAGACTCAAGCTAATAAACAACATATAAAAGGGAAGATGCTACTCCAGATTCAATGAAATATAAAGAATCATTAGAGACTACTTGGAAAACTTATACTACAAAGAAAGAAAATCTAGAACAAATAGATGAATTCATGAACACATAAGAGCTACCAAAATTAAATCAAGGTGGTATCAGTTTGAACAGATCCATAGCTACCAACAAGATTGAGGCAGTAATAAAAAGTATCCCAACAAAGAAAAGCCCAGACAGCCAAGCATGGTGGCACACGCCTTTAATCCCAGCACTTGGGAGGCAGAGCCAGGTGGAGCTTTGTGAGTTCAAGGCCAGCCTGGTCTACATAGGGAGTTCCAGGCCAGCTGGCCTACAGGGAGATCCTGTCTCAAAGAGACCAAAATAAAAAAGAAAGAAAAAGAAAGGAAGGAAGGAAGGAAGGAAGGAAGGAAGGAAGGAAGGAAGGAAGGAAGGAAGGAAGGAAGGAAGGAAAGAAGGAAGGAAGGAAGGAAATTCCAGGACTGGATAGATTCAATACTCCTCAAACTGTCGCAGGAGATGGAAAGGGAAGGAAGATACCAGACCTGTTCTACTAAGCCGGCCTCACCCTCGTACCAGTACTGATGAAAGACACAAGGAAGATTTCCCTGATAGGTACAAACACAAAATCTGAATAAAATTCCTCCCAACCAAATTCAAAAACACATNGTCAACTTGACACACCTGGGTTGAGGGAGCCTCAATTGGGGAATTGGCTCCATTGGATTGGCCTGTGGACACATCTGTGGAGTATTGTCTTGATGGTCGAGCAGTGTGGAAGGGCCTAGCCCACAATGAGCGGTGCCACCCTGGGCAGGTGGTTGTGTATGGTATAAGAAGGCAGGCTGGGCATGAGCCAGGGGAGCAAGCCAGTGAACAGTACTCCTCCATGGCCTGTGATTCAGCTCCTGCCTCCGGTTCCTGCCCTGAGTTCTTGCCTTGGGCTCCCTAAGTGATGAACTGTGACCCAGGAGATGTAAGCTGAATAAACCCTTTCCTCCCCAAGTTGGTGTTGGTCAGAGTGTTTTGCACAGCAATGGAAGACAAACTAGGACATCATGATACATGCATTTTCATAAAAACAGAACTATAAGATTTCAAGACACAGATTAACACCAACTTAGTAACAGTGCCTTGCTCACAAGTCAACTGGACAGAGAATAAACACAGAAGCATCTAAATTAAATATCAGACATCAAACGAACCTAAGAGACATCTAGTGAATATTCCACCTAAGCACATTCTGTACACTTTCTATTCAGCATCCCAAGGAAGTTACTCTAAAATAGACCACAGCCTGGGACACAAAACAATCTTCAACAAATAAAGAAAAACTGAAATAATTCCATATAGTCCCTCAGACCACAATGCAATAAAGCATAAATAAATGGCAAAAGAAATTCTAGTAACCACACAAACTTGTGGAGCTTAAACAATACTCCTGAATGATGAATAGGTCAAAGAAATCAGGAATAAAATAAATGTATCCCTAGAAATAAGCAAAAATGATAATATGCCACTACAAACTGTATGTGACAATTTTTTACAAGCAATCCTGAGGGGAAATTTTTGGGTCTTTTTGAGACAGGGTCACCCTTTAGTCCCAGATGGCCTGGAGCTCTCTATGTAGACCAAGTTGGCCTTGAACTCACAGAGACACACCTGTCTCTGCCTCCCAAGTGCTAGGATTAAAGGTGTGTGCAACCAATCCCAGCCTAAGAGGAAATTTTTATAACTCTAAGTAACTACTACAAATAAATGAGTTAATGGTACAACTCAAAACTCTGGAAAAGTAAGCACAAATCAAACCCAAAATCAGAAGATGAGAAGAAATAACAAAGATTATAGCAGAAATTAATAAAATAGAAACAAAGAGAACAATACAAAGACTCTGTGAATCTATGAGCTGTTTTTTTTTAAAGATAAACAAGATAGACAGGTCCTTAGTCTGGTTAACCAAAAGAAAGAAAGGGCAAATACAAATCAACAAAATCAGAGATCAAAGGGGAAACATCACAACGGACATGAAAAAGATCTAGAACATTATAAGGGAATACTTTAGAAACCTATTTTCTATTAAACTTGAAAGTCTAAAATAAATAAATTTCCAAATTTCATGAAACCACCAAAGCTAAATCAAGAAACAATCAAGAGCTTTTAAAAACCCATAAAAATACAGAAATTTAAATAGTAATACATAGTCTCCTGAATGAAAATAAATTCATTCTGGAACGGATTCACAGCATATTTTTACCAGCCCTTCAAAGAAGATCTGGTTATAATCAAAATAATTTAATTTTTTAAAAAGATAGAAACAAAGGGAGAACACAAATTCCTTCTATAAACACATATTACTCTCATATCAAAACCAAGATAAGACACAAAAACAAGAAAATTATAAGGACATAACACTAATAAATATAGATGCAAAAATAATAACATACTTGCAAATAACATATAGAAACATATAAAAAGATCATCCACCATGATCAAGTGAGTTTTATTTCAGAGATGCAGGGATGGTATAATATACATAAGTCAATAAACATAATAAATTATATAAAGTACTTCAATACAAAAATCACATGATAATAAATGCAGAAAAGGTTTGTGACAAAATCCAACATGCATTCATGTTCAAAGTTCTAGAAGGAATTGTAGTAGATAGAACATATTTCAACATAATTAAGACTATAGAAAACAAACCAGCACCACTCCATTAAAATGAGGAAGAAGACACGGATGCCCACTGTCTTCATTATTCTTGAAATTCTTCCTAGAGCAATAAGAGAAGGAAATTAAATGGGTACTAATTGTAAAAGAAAAGATGAAATTATCTTTCTTTGTATATGATATGATATACATAGGTGTTCAACAAAATTCTACTTGAAAACATCTAGAAATGATTAAGACTTTCAGCAAAGTGGCAGGTTATAAAATAGATCTACAAAAATCAGTACCCTTTCTCTACATAAATAACAGAGAAAGAGTTCAGGGAAGCACTTCCATTCACAAGAACCTCAAAAAATAAAATATCTACAGATAAACCTAACCAAAAACATTAAAGACTACTTCAGCAAAAAAATTTATCATGGAAGAAAGAACTAGAGAAAGACACAAGGAGATGGAAAGACCTCCCCTGCTCATGGATAGGTAGAATTAACATGCTGAAAATGAACATTCTAACCTAAAGCAATTTAAAGATTCAGTGCAATCCCAATCAAAATCCCCCATTACTTTCTTTATAGAAATAGAAAAAAATTCATCCTAAAATACATATGGAAACACAAAAGACTCCCAATAGCTAACGCAGTCCTGAGCACAAACATCAGTTCAGGGTGAATTACCATACCAGACCACAATTTAGATTACAAAGTTATCATCATAAAAACAGCATGGTACTGGCACAAAATCAGATTTGTGGGTCAGTGGAACAAAATGAAGGACCCTTACATGAATACATGCAATTACAGCCATCTGATATTTGACCACATACTGGAGGGAAAACAACATATTCACCAAATGGTACTGGCAAAATGCAAAATAATAAAATTAGTACCATACTTATTAACCTGCACAAAACTCAACTCCAAATGGGTCAAAGACCTCAATGTGAACCCTGAAACACTGACACAGTTAGAATAAAACATAGGCAGTGCCCTACAAGATATCTGTACAAAAAAGGATTTTCTAACTCACACATCAGGAATTAAGGTCAACAGTTGACAAATAGGACCTCATTAAACTAAAAAGCTTCTGGTCATGGGGCTGGAGAGATAGTTCAGTGGTTAAGATCACTGGCTGTTCTTGCAGAAGACCCAAGTTTGAATCCCAGCAGCCATATAGCAACTAATAAGCATCCATAACTACAATACCAGGAGATGTGACACCATCTGTCCTCCATGGGCAGTGCAGGACATGGTGCATTCACACATATGTAGGCAGGCATAACATGCATACATGCAAAAGAAAGGAAGGAAGGAAGGAAGGAAGGAAGGAAGGAAGGAAGGAAGGAAGGAAGGAAGGAAGGAAGGAAGGAAAGAAGGAAGGAAGGAAGGAAATTCCAGGACTGGATAGATTCAATACTCCTCAAACTGTCGCAGGAGATGGAAAGGGAAGGAAGATACCAGACCTGTTCTACTAAGCCGGCCTCACCCTCGTACCAGTACTGATGAAAGACACAAGGAAGATTTCCCTGATAGGTACAAACACAAAATCTGAATAAAATTCCTCCCAACCAAATTCAAAAACACATTAAGATCACACACCTAAGTTGGGTTAATTAAGAAATGCAAAAATGGTACAACATATAAATATCAATAAGCATAATTCATAGATTGGCCAGAAGGCTCATTAGGAGTCAGACCCTGCCCACTTGGTCATCATCTTTTTGCTCCAGGACTAGGTGAGGATAAGCTACTGGAGAGATCCTGACAGCCTGACAAGTGTTAAAATTCACAACACACACACACACACACACACACACACACATACACACTCACTCAATTATAAAGATGGCCCATCAGGCTAAGGCAACTTGCTGCCCAACCTGATGACATGAGCTTGATCTCCAAGCCCACAAGGTGAGAGGAAAGAGCTGACTCCTGAAAGTTGTCCTCTGACCCCAACTTATACACAAAGCACACTCACACACATAGTAAATAAACAAAAATGAAATAAATGTTTAAATGATATAGTTCAGAACATGAATGGACTTGACAATCACATAACAGCAGCAACCAAGCCTCTGACAAAGCTCAACATCCCTTCATGACAAAATTCCCAAAGAAACTAAACATATCTTAACATGATTAAAGCTATACTTGACAAGCATTATACTAACTGTGGAAAAAACAGAGAGCATTTGCCCTGAAATCAGGGACAAGGGATGTAGGAAGCTTTTCTCTCTATGGCAAACAGGGCCCACGTGGCCTTGCTAAGGGGCATGGGGACACACCCCCTGCATTGTGGACACTGTGGGGAGCTGGCCCATCAGCGTAGAGACCAGCTGGCTACTTCCCTCAGCCCAACCTAAGTGGTAACTCCAATTTAGGCTCTTAGCCTGGACCCACGAGACTCGAGTTCCACTCTTGGCACTTGGCCATGACTTCCCACCTGCCCAGAGCTGGGACAGGAATTTCACTCACAACACCAGCTACCCAGGTTGGTGGTCCGCAAAGAGAACCTTTTTCCAGCCCACTGGCTACCTGAACGAAACTCAGGCCTACCTTAGCCTGTATGCGCCCAATAATTAATAAAAATATCGGCCGGGAACTCCATAATGATGTTAATATGGAATTCGATTTACTGGTTGCCACAGCTTGGTTTTATAAACCAAATGACATCAGTTCCCAGAACCAATCATGAGCCCCCCAACCCCACGCCACACTGCACACCTTGCTCTACCAGCATCGCGTACCTAGGCCATGCCACGCTGCTTGCTCCTCCCTGGGGTGGAGCCAGACTCTTGGCCATGCAGTGCTAATTGGAAATCCAGCCCGCAATTTAAGCTGGATTTCTCACAAAGGGGTTCAGTGGTAAAGCACTTCCCATGCAAGTGTGAGGCCTGAGTTTGAATGCCCAAAACCTACATTAAAGCTGATATAGTATGGTGTGTCTGTAACTCCTTCAATGAGATGGGAGGTGGGGCAGAGGAATGCCACAAGCCTGTGGGCCAGCTAGCTGCATATGTTCAGGCAAACAATGAAGAGACCCTGCCTTCAAAAGGTACGAGAGTGACCTCCACGCATATTCTACAGCATATGCATGCCCACATCACATACACAAATATACACACATACTCACATCATGTTAATACATGATAAAAATAAATAATTAAAATAAAATTAAGGACAAGACAAGGGTGCCTACTCATCATCATCTTTTGTTCACTTTAGTCTTTGAAGGCTTAGTTACAGCAGTATGACAAATACAGGAATTCTTATAGGGAAGTAAGAAGTCAAATTATCCCTATCACAGATGACATGATCCTGTCTTAAAACACTCTAAAGACTCTATGAGAAAGCTCTTAGTCTTGATCAACACCATCTGTAATGCAGTGGGACACAAATCAACATAGAAAACCACTTGTTCATGTTGAGAAAGAAATCAGGGCAAAAGATGCCATTTACAATGGCTTCAAAGAAAAAAATCTGGGAATAAATTTAATTAAGGGGGTAAGAAGACTTCCACAATGGAAAATTTAGGATGATGATGAAAGAAATAAAAACCTAGAATATGGAAAGACTTCCTCTTCTCATAGATTTGCAGGATTAATGTGAGTAAGTTGCTATATCTCAAAAGCGATCTACAGACTCAATGCAATCCCCACCAAAATCCAAGGAATCTCTACAAAGCTAGAAAAAAGAATCCTAAAGTTCATATGAGTGCCCAAAGAGGCAGAGCAATTCTCAGCAGAAAGAGCAATGCTGGAGGGACAGTAGCACCTGGCCTCAAATTGTATCACAAAAACAGCAAGTGGGCTGCTGAGACGAAGCAGCAAGAAAAGGGACCTGCCACCAAGCTTGGACAAGTGGAATGTTACCTAACCTTGCAACTAAATTTAATCTTAGGTTTTGAGATCATTTAAGACTATCTCCACTTATTTGTAATGCACACAAGATTACTAAGCCCTGGGCCCTTTTTGTAAGCTAAACATATAGTTCTGTCACTCATGACTGTTCCCTGTCCCTGACCCAGAATAATGTGTATGTTGTGAAAATATCAAGCAACGAAAGCAGTGAATATTGAACGGGAGCACTTACATTGAAAACAACTGGTGGGGGGGTTAAATTTTTGTGGTTGTGTGTGCTGTTCTGGGTCAGTAGGTTTCCTTCTCTGATAAGACAGGGTTCTGTTTTTCCTTCTCCATTTTATGTTGAATGTACTGTTTCAATAGAAAGCAAAGTCTTGGTTTGGGAGAACTTTTCTGAGAGAACTCTAAAGGAACAAGTTCTCAGAAAAGATGAGGCTCTGCTCTCGGTATTTTTTTTTCTTTTTTTCTTTTTGAGGCAGGGTCTCCCTGTAGCTGCAGCTGTCCTAGAACTCACTCTGTAGACCTGGCTGGCCTTGAATTCACAGAGATCTGCCTGCCTCTGCCTCCCGAGTGCTAGGATTAAAGGTGTGTGCCATCACACCTGGCTTGCTCTTGGTTTTAATGGATACTCTGAACCAGGCTGCCTTTGTTCAGGCACCACTGTAATGTGCCATCTCACTGCTGCACAAAGTGAGCCAGGTTCAGAAAATGAATACCATGTTTTCTCTCAAATGCAGAACCTAGATTTAAAATTATATGCATTTGTGTGTGCGCACTCATGCCCACGTGTGTAGGTCAGAAAACTAGAAAGGGATCATGGGAAGAAAGAAAGATACCTTAAGGGGGAAGGAAGATGAGAAATGGAGTTCAGAAGGGAGACCAGCTGATGGAAGGAAGGAAACCAGACTGGAGAAGGGGTAAATTTGGGTCATGACACATGAAAATGCTGCAATGAATTCTCTTACTGCGTGTGTTAACCATTAATAAGAAAGGTCATGTGATTACTGATTACAGCTGTACTATACAGAACAAAGCAAAGCGTTCAAAGTGGTATTAAGAAGAAACAAGGGGCTGGAGAGACAGCCTAGTGGTTAAGAGCACCGACGCTCTTGCAGAAGACCCGGGTTCGATCCCCAGCACCCACATGGCGGCTAAGAACCATCTGTAACTCCAATTCCAGGAGAACTCCAGTTCCAGGGGAATCCGAGACCCTCTTCTGACCTCCGCGGCATTGCACGACACGGGTGCACAGACCTGCATGCAGACAGTACATTCATACACATACAGAAATAAATAAATTTAAAAAAAAAAAAAAAAGAAGAAACAAGGCATGGCAGGCCCCAGAAGAAAAAGGACATGGTTAAAGACAAGCTGCAGCAGTGTGGCCTCAATGCACAGAAGGACCACAGTCTATATTTTCTTTTATCTTTGATCTTCGAGGTTGGGCTCAAGAAGGGCAAAAACACTGCCCTCCCTCTCAGTAACCCCAGTCTTGGAGTCGGCCCGGCTGGGTCCTCCCCTCCCCTCCCCTCTGCTATGCCAGTACTATTCACCCCTATCCCCCACTGAGCTTCCTGCTAGCTTCACAAGTTCCAAGCCCTGTCAGTCCAGAGGCTCATACTATCTCCTCTCCCCTAGAAGGTTCAGTGAAGAGTTCTTTATGCCTTTCAGTTTATACTCAGATGTACCCAGAACAAGTTCTCTGACCATCTTCCTGGCTGACAAGAGGGCTTAGTGGGTGATGACCTGAGCTGGGTCCCTGGGACCCATCTGGTAGAAGAAAACACAGAGCTCCTACAGTTTGGCTCCTGACCCCACAAGTGCACCAGGGCATACACAAGCACCCCATATACTAAATAAATTTTAATAATCACAAAGTCTTCCTTTGCATTCCTTTACCCCATCCATCTGCTGATTCCTCAATAAGCACTGACCCCTGCTCAGAATGATGGTTTGGGTCAGTCTGCTGTGCTTGTGTGTAAGCAACATTAGTAATCACTTCCCCGCCAAGGTGGTAAGCTCTCTCAAAGCCTGTGGTGCCAGGGTTCCTTGCCTCTTGTGTCCCTTTAGCATCATTATAACAAGTCACGCACATTCAGTGGCTTAAAACAGGTCACAGCTGTGGTAACCAGAGGTACATATGGGTTTCCCTGGAATAAATCAAGCATGAGAAGGGCTCTGGTCCCCTGGAAGCTGTGGTGGAGAATCTTCTGTCCATGGGGACCTGCATTCCTCAGCTCCTGGCCCCTCCCTCTTCAAAGCTGGCAGTGGTTGGTAGCCTTTCCATCACCTGCACTGACTGTTTTGTCTCCTCTGCCATCTCAGGAACCTTTTGATTCAACTGGACCCATCTAGATCACACATGATGAACTGCCTATCTTCAATTTGGCTGCTTATCACATATTTAAATCTCTGTTCTGTAGCCACAAGGTTTCGCGGAGTTGGTGTTGAGCTCTCAGTCAGTCTGTCGTGTGAGTGTGCTGGAACTACTCACACACTCTTAAGAAGCATTGGCCTTTACTATAGCAGGCTCACAAACTCTCCCATTTAAAACTCTACTCTCTGGAACTTGTGGGATGGCTTATTGTGCAAGCATAAGAACCTGAGTTCAGATCCCTGGCATCCACAGGAAAGCTGGCATACTAGTAGTATGCATCTGTGATCCTAGTACTGGAAAGAGGAGGCAGGTGGATGCATGGAGTTCACAGCTCAGGCAGCATAGCAGGTTGGAGAGCTCCAAATTCAGTGACAGATCCTGTCTCAAAAAATAGAGGCTGGAGGGATGGTTCAGTGGTTAGAGCACTGGCTGCTCTTGCAGAGGACCCAGGCTCAGTTCCCAGCACCCATGTGGCAGCTAATAACTGTCCTTAACTCCAGTTCCATGGGCTTGAACACTCTCTTTCAACCTCCATGGGCATTGTATGACATGAGTGCACTTACATACATGCAGGCAAACACTCATATACACAAAGTAATAAATAAAATATAACTATAAAGGGTGACTAACGAAGATAGCATTGTTGACCGCCTTGCCACTACCCCCCACGTGTGCACACAGATGTGCATGTACCCACACAAACACCTCCATACAAATACAGAAAATAAAATAAAATGAAGTAAAGTTCTCCTCTGTGTTCCTCGTAGATGACAACGCTGTGTCTGCTGGACTGAGGTTTCTCCCTTCATCTTTCTTGAAAACTAGGATCATCTTCTTCTTAGCTGCAGGGTCCATGTTTTGTCCCCTGTGGTTTCTGAGTGTGAAGAAAGTGGGCCTCTGATCTTGTCTTCAAGCTGCCTGGTCGGCGGTGAGGTTCTGAGCACAGACGTCCCTTGTAAGGGATGGGATCCTCCCTCTCATGTCTGTAGCTGTCTGCTCTTCCTGTAATCTGTTTTGTCCTGTTGGTCAGAAGATGATTACCATTATCAAATCAGCTCACAGCAAACAGAAAGGACTTCTGGGGAGAGAACAAAGCTCCCCCAACCAGCCAAGGGCGATCCCACAGTAGAAGCCACACATCTGTCCATGCGGAGCACCCTCACCTCCGCGGGTGCACCCTCACCCTCACCTCCATGGGTCTCCTCCGGTTTCCTGGCTCTGCTCCCTCTGCGCACACTGGTTTGGCACCTCTCTTTTGAGCATTTACTGTTTGGAAGCTGTTGGTGAGAAGTTGGAATAGAAAGAGGCCACTCCAGGACCCTCACAAATAAGGAGTGGTCTGGGCCCTGTCACACATGGCTGCTGCAGCCTATAGTACTAGTCCCCAGCCCTCAGGGCCCTGCCTGCCTGGTCTCATCCATCATTATGCCCATGAGTCCTTTGAACAGAAGCTTCTCAGAGGACCCTTGGCAGTCACCAAAGCGCCTTCAGATGTGGCTACCTTTATTCACATGGAGATTATTCATGAATACATGATCAGAATGCCGTTTTTCAGAGTTCCCCATCTCCTTTGAGGTGTATTCTCTTTTAAAGTCCACACAGAGTGATGCCATTTCTCAGGAATTGTTTCTTTGATTGGGGGAGGGGAGCATTCTGAAAATCCAGGGAGCACACTGCTCTCTGCTGAGCCTATCCCGACAGCTGCCCGGCACTCGAACGCTCTGTCATTTCCCCAGGACCTGTGTCACCTCCACACCCCGCTCACCTTGCTGAGGGGAATTAACTCCATGCAACAGTGTCCTGTGAACTACGAAGACCTGAGCTTCAGGGAAACTCAGCAGGACAAGGATTTGTCTGACCTCAGCACAGGAAAACTGCCTGCCACTCAGTGGTACGTGCTCCACTGGGGTGACCTCTCCGAACCTTATTTCCTTATCCTCTGATGGGAGAAATCGCTACCTCCTCTGTTTTTTCCAGGGTTTGAGGAGCAGATCGAATAAGAAAAAGTGTGAAAATATTTTGCTAGGTGAAATTAAGTGAACCAGGCTGCAATCCCAGCACTCAGCTGAGGCAGGAGGATCCCGAGTTTAAGGCAAGGCTCGGCTGCATAGTGAGACTTGAAAGCATAGTGGATGAAACATAAATAACTTAAAACATAAATAACTGAAATTTAAAACAGATGAAAGGTATTAAGTGAGTCTCTCAAGAATTAATGTATAAGAAGTGCACAAATAGAGTGATTTTCTGTGAGAAACGGTAATAAAACAGGATCTGGGAGTTGGAGCAGGAGTGTCCCTCAGGAGCAGAGCACTGCTCTGTGCTGGGTCTACAACCCTTCACTGATCCTCCTGGCTGGGTCCACAGGACCTGATGGGAGGCATAGAGATGTGAACCGCGTGGCTTCTGCCCTCTGCCAGTTGTTGCTCACTTCAGTAAATGCTGATTTTCAGATTCTGAGCACTTATTCAGAATGTCTTCAAGCACTTCCAGGTCAGTGGGAGAAGCTGCAGCTTGTTGAATGTACAGCAAATATATCTAAAGGCATGCCTTTTGTTCAACTGTATAATCTAATAACATAGAAACAAACAGTCTGTTATAAGATAATGATGTTCGTATCAGATAGGACAGAGGCTTATGCTATCAAAACAACTTCAGAATTTCAGTCACATGAACCCACAACTATTTACCTCTTCTTTAATATATAGGAATATAAAAGGGAATAGACCACCTGCCCATTAAAAATGCGGAATATCCTCAAGTTGGTTTTTGGGAGTGTGGCTCTCTTGTTCAAGGGGCTGTCACATGGATAAGAACCACATTTATAACCTTACTGCACTTGAATGAAGGGAGAGAAAAGTCTCTCTTAAGCCCCTCCGCCAGTTCCACGCTCCCAGAGTCCACTGTTCAGGGGCCTCTTGCTCCACCTCAGTCCTCTGGATTCTCCTAGTCCTCTCTTGTGTACACTAGGGCTCTCGGCTTACCTGGGGCCTCTACCTCAGTCCTCTGGACTCTCCTCCGTCCTCACTTGTGTACACCAGGGTTCTCGGCTTACCCAGGGCCTCTTGCTCTACCTCAGTCCTCTGGATTCTCCTCAGTCCTCCCTTGTGTACACTAGGGCTCTTGGCTTACCCAGGAGCTTCCAACACACATCTCCCTCTGTCTGAATCATCCCCCCACCAGCACTACACCCTACCTATATAGTTCTTGGCTAAGTTTGGAGTGTAAAGAAGACAGAAGAGGAGGTGAACAGATTGTATGAGTGGGGGAGGTGGTGCATGATCACAGGAAACAGAGTCTCACAGGCTCCTGGGACCTGGCTCCTATGAACTCACAACAATGGTGACAGTGCGTACAAGACCCATGCAAACTCAATCAGACAAAAAGCAGCTCAGAAATGGGGAAATGGGCAGCAGGCCACGACTTTGACAAGGAACTATTGGCAGCTGATCACTGCTAGGTGAGGGAGGCAACCTTCTCTAAGGGAGCAATGCTAGATAGGCAGAAGAGGTGCACACCAGTGGATGAATTCACAGCAAGCAACATCTAGACACAAACTTGACTCAACAGGCCTTAACATATATGACAATATTCATAAAGTCCTATGAGCAGGAAGGGAGAACAACTGGGGAGGGGGTTATGATTAATATATTGTATAAAATCCACAAAATTCAATTAAAGTATTTTTAAAGTAAAATAAAAAATAGAGGGCCACCCTTATTCAGTAATCAACTTTTCTTCCTCTTGAACCCCATAAAAGGATGTCCCAAACAATAATCCAGGCCTGAGAACCTTCACTCATGTGCCCTTGTGACTTGACAGTGTGGCCTCTTTAATTGTTTTTCTGGGAATAAAATTATCTTGTCAATTCGGGCATCAGGGGGAGTCAGAACGATGCCCTTCTTCACAAGAGCTTCTAATCTTGGAAAACTTGAAGGTAGTTTTTGTGTGTCTATACGGCTCTAGGATGATCCACTTGCACAGTACTGACAGGCCTGTACTGCTCTCCACCAAGCATCTGGCACCCAGCGCAGTGCCTGGCATGCTGACGGGCCCAGCAGAGGCTCAGTGGAGAGCAGTACAGGCCTGTCATCGTCTGTCTCAGGACAGAGCACCAAGTGATCAACTACTCTGTGGCAAGTGCTGTGAGTGTATGGTAAGAGTTCTGAGTTCTGGGATGGTCTCCCCAGAAGCAATGTCAGCGGAATACAACAGGGGTGAGGTGCTGTGACCTGAGGACAAGAAGCAAATTGTATAATCAAACACACTCACTATGGAAATAGCCAATGGTTGAATTCCACCCTGTGATAATGAGATGGGGTTTTCCTCATGTCACAATAAAATAAAACTAGCAGCAGGTTTAGCAATGACTTATATGCTCAGTAAAATTATTCTTATCACTATAGAATGTGTGTGTGTGTGTGTATGTATGAGAGAGAGAGAGAGAGAGAGAGAGAGAGAGAGAGACCTCACTTGAGTCCAGAGGTCAATGTCTTCCTCAATCTCTCCTGAGTTTTGTTTGTTTTGTTTTGCGACAGCTCTCTCACTGGCTGGACTGGCTGGTCCCAAACCTTCCAGTGATGATCCTTGTCTGTTCCTCCATGGACACTTCTTGCTATAGCAGCTTTTGATACAGGCGCAGGGATTGAACTGTTATGTTCAACTTGGAAGGCAAATACTTTGGCAACTGAGCCATCTCCCCAGTCCTGTGCCTGTGTGGAAAGTGGAATTGTGGCCGGCATGTGTTCGAAACTACACACATCCATCATCACATGCTTGCGGGTGGGCACTCGGCCTGTGAGCTTGGTGTCCCACACATCTCTAGTGAGGAAAAGATGGCGTTAGAGGAGAAGACAGCATTCCAAACCCCGTGTCAGAATAAAGCAGGTGTCAGATGTTGCAAAACACAATTTAGCAATTTTTTACTAGCATTACAGAAATAATCACGGAATACTGATTGGTTGATGATATGAAATTTTTCAGTAGAAGACTTTTATAAACAACGCTGACACAAAACATATCTTTAATACTGCCTTCACACAAATGAAACATCACCTGTCTTTGAAAAGCATTTGCATGATGTCAACACCCCACAGTCTAGAGTCCTCTACTGTACATACATGTGATGAGCTTCATACATATTCAGCCTCCTAAACTGACAGTCACTTCTAAGAGCAGACAAAAGGCCGTTGGTTCTGCTCTGCATGGTGGTCTGTGAAGGCAGACGATCATAGTTCTATCCATCTGTCTGCTGTTGGAGGGTGGGCGATGGAGATACAGCTCCCACC
Organism: Rhizomys pruinosus; assembly: GCA_009823505.1. NCBI lineage: Eukaryota > Metazoa > Chordata > Mammalia > Rodentia > Spalacidae > Rhizomys > Rhizomys pruinosus. The sequence goes on from VZQC01014822.1 coordinate 1,619,766, forward strand.
GTCACCGTAAACAAAAGTAGACTGCGCTGTCACCAGTCAGACACTCTAGCTAATTGGAGCTGTCGACAGACACAATATTCTGTGTCAACATTTCTAGTAACAGTTTGAAACAGCAATGATAAGTTGGTTGATGGTGAGGATGGCACAAGCGTCTCTACCAGCAGGCTAGAGATCTGACATGATGAGAAAAGATCATTCAGATGAGCCTCCCTGCCCCCGTGGCTCCCAACTTCCTGGCAGTCTCTGCAGAGGCTGGGGAGGAGGGGGCTAAACACATCTTTCTCTGTATATCGAGCTTCCCTGGCTGACAGCTTAATTTGATATTCATAATGTCAAACTTAAAAAATTAATCTTGCTAAAAAGATATGTTTCAACAAGCCACCAAGGCTTAAACTCTTTTGGAAAATTAATAAGAAAAATGCCCCTAATTTGTAGAGCTTTGTAACTAGAGACCAAAATAAAAGGAGATATTTTGTGAATTTTCTATTTTTCTGACTATGGATTTATAATATTTGGGAAAGTACTTTGACAGAGTTAAATGTATATAAATGCACATAGATGTGCCTTGTTGAGCATCCCTTCCAGATGTACAAAACAGCCTCACAATAGAAATGGTTTAACAAGCTTTTGTAATGTTAATGTATAGCTAGTGCATATCACACATTAACAGGAAAACTTACACTGTAGGTGTAGTAACAAGAACTTGGAAAATTCTTTGCCTTCCAATAGTTTATTTGGCTTCTGAAGAATTTAATCATTTCATCACCTGGATTTGAATTTTTGCTCAGCCACTGACTTACTTTAACAAACTGGTTAGTCCCTCTTTGCTTCCAAATTCCGTAAAACAGACATCAGAATAGCATCTCTGTATATGATTAAGAGGGTTATTGCAGATGAAGTACATTGAACATTGAACAGTGCCTGCTCCATTGCAGTGAGCATCAATACATATTTCCTTTATTATTTTTAATATCATTACTAAAATTGTTGCATCTCTTTAATTAAAGAGCCTTTATTATTTTTTAACTTTATTTTTTTTTATTTTATGTGTATGAGTGTATTGCCTGCATGTATGTAAGTACACACACATCATGCAATGCCCCTGGAGGTCAGAAGAGGGAGATGTATGCCCTAGAACTGGAGTTAAGGACAGTTAGTAGCTGCTGTGTGGGTGCTGGGAATCAAACCTGGGTCCTCTGCAAAAGCAGCTGGTGCTCTTAACTACCAAGCAATCTCTCTCTCCGGCCTTGGAAGAGCCTTTAAATTACTGAAAGCAAAAACAGTGTAAATCCCCAGGAGGGGGCTTGCATGTCAACAGGCAGGTTGAGCATTTACCAGACTCTATGAACTTGAGCAACTCTGCACCCATTTCCTTGTCTGTAAGAGTTAGTAACACTAATTTCACTGAACTATTTTGAAGATGTAGATGGCATATTACAGACCATGGTTAGAGGACTTTTGATTTTATACTGGTTACTGTGCTCATTAATTCTGTGAAGGAAAACGCGATGCTAACTGTCAGGTTCATGTTGAGGGGAGACGGTGCAGACAGGAGAAAACACCAGGCTCCGATGGGAAGGAAGTCGGGTTTATCTCAGGCATGGCAGCCGGCCTGCCTGTGTCAGGATTAGGATGACCAGCAAACAGAATGTCCCAAAGTGGCAGTTTTTATACAGCAAGCACACAAGGAAGTGGGCTTACAATGAAATGGGTGTGGGAAGGTAGGGGAATGGTGTAGGTGGAGCTGTGGCTGGTATCAGTAGAAGCATCTTGAGATAAACTGAGGCTTGTGACCTGTATCAGTAGGAACCTGACTGGAACAACTTTCTTGGAACTTCTACCTCTCAGTTGGCTTCCTGGAAAATCCCCAACTTAAGTGGGCTTACAACCTTACACTAACTTCATAAGAATGGAGCCTTGGGAGATAAACAGGGAGTTTACCAGTGAGTTTGGAGCTAGTGGATCAGGTGACAGTGTTCCTATCCAGGACCTGGATAACATGCAGCTCTTCTTAATGCCCTTTGCCTGGACCACTAAGCAATTTAAAGGCTGTGTGATGGTTAACCCTCATTGTCAACTGGACTCATCTGGAATCTCCTGGGAGACACACCTCTGAGTGAGTCTGTAAGGATACTTTCAGAGAGCTCGAACACAGGAGGAAAGACCTGCTCTGAATATGGATGGCACCATATAGTGAGCTGAGGGTCTGGGACTGAATGAAAAGGAGAAAGGAAGCTGAGCACCAGCACTGATGTCTCGCTGCGCCCTGCGTGTGGGCACAGCGTGGGCCCCACATTCCCACAGCCATGCCTTCTCCTCTATGAAGGACTATGCCTTCTAAAACCGCAAGCCAAAATAAGTGCTTTGTTCTTTAAGTTTCTTCTTGTCAGGCATTTGGTGACAGCCATGGGAAAATTTTCAGAGTCCCACTGACACAGAGTTCCACTGACACTCAGACATTCTCTGAGGCTTCTGTCTCCCATTTGGAGTCAGCCTTAAGCACCTTCCACTTGTGCCTCACCCACTTTCACATATTCTTTGGTCCATTGTAGAGTAACCCAAAGTACCAACACTCAGCACACTAAGGCCAACAGCACACTAAGGCCAACATAAACTTGCCTGAATGGTGACCTGAGCTCACTCCTTGAAGACCACAGCGCAGCCAGGTATCTTAGTTACTTCCTGTGGCTGAGAACAAATACCCTGACAAAGGCAGCCTAAAGGAAAAAGAGTTGATTTGGGCTCACAGTTCGAGGTAACAGTCCATCATGGAGGGAGGGGAAATCATGGTGGTGAGAGACTGAGGAAGCTGCTCACACGGTAACCGGGGGTCCAGAGCCCACCCACCCACAGTGCGTGGGCCTTCCCACAGTCCAGAGCCCCAGCCCACCCACAGTGGGTGGGCCTTCCCACAGTCCAGAGCCCCAATCCACCCACAGTGCATGGGCCTTCCCACAGTCCAGAGCCCACCCACCCACAGTGGGTGGGCCTTCCCACAGTCCAGAGCCCCACCCCACTCACAGTGCATGGGCCTTCCCACAGTCCAGAGCCCACCTACTCACAGTGTGCGGGCCTTCCCACAGTCCAGAGCCCACCCACCCACAGTGTGTGGGCCTTCCCACAGTCCAGAGCCCACCCACTCACAGTGCGTGGGCCTTCCCACAGTCCAGAGCCCCCCACTCACAGTGCGTGGGCCTTCCCACAGTCCAGAGCCCACCCCACTCACAGTGCGTGGGCCTTCCCACAGTCCAGAGCCCCCCACTCACAGTGCATGGGCCTTCCCACAGTCCAGAGCCCCCCCCACTCACAGTGCGTGGGCCTTCCCACAGTCCAGAGCCCCCCACTCACAGTGCATGGGCCTTCCCACAGTCCAGAGCCCACCCCACTCACAGTGCGTGGGCCTTCCCACAGTTCAGAGCCCCAGCCCACTCACAGTGCGTGGGCCTTCCCACAGTCCAGAGCCCCAGCCCACTCACAGTGCATGGGCCTTCCCACCCAGAATAGTCTAATCAAGATGGTCCCTTACAGGCTGCCCAGAGCCCCATTTCCAGGTGATACTAGATCTTGTCAAGGTGACAATTGAGATTAATCATCTAAGCAGAAAGCTAATTTTACTTCACTAGTGAAAGGGCTCTGTACAAAGGGCATTTCTTTTTATATTTATTTACTACTTTTATTTTATGTGTATGAGTGTATTGCCAGAATGTATGTAAGTGCACTCGTGTCGTGCAATGCTCATGGAGGTCAAAAGAGGGCATCAGATCCCCTGGAACTGGAATTATGGATGGTCGTAGGCTACCAAGTGGGTGCTGGGAACTGAACCTGGGTCTTCTGCAAGAGCAACAGGTGCTCTTATCCAGTGAGCCGTCTTTCTAGCCTGGCAGGGGGCATTTCTGTCCCAGACAATGGCTTGTATCAGTGCATAGGAAATATATGAAAAACATAAGACGTGTGGCAGAGATTTGCCCTGTCTCTCCCCCAAGCCACTTCTATTTAAGAAGGTGAACAACTTTTCCTTCTGAGAGGCTAGGTAAGCTGAGCTGTGACCACAGACCAACTTTCTGGAATGATATGGATCCTTCAGGAGTCCTGAGTGGAACAGCCTGGCTTTCACCTCAGCTCTCTCATCAGCACTGTGGCCCTGATGACTGAGCTGCGGTGAGGCACATCCACCACTCGCAGCCATTACCAGAACCCCTAGTTCTCTAACTCTCCATCTCTGCACCTTCAATCCTGGCCCTACTTGATCTGCTGGGGTGTGTGTGTGTGTGTGTGTGTGTGTGTGTGTGTGTGTGTGTGTGTGTGATCAAATCCCAAAGGTCCCCAAGCAATGGCTCCCTCCAGGCAGGGCTTCCTGGTTTCCATGATGTCTGCCCAGGTTGTGGGCAAGTCTTCCCTCTGCTGAATTCACCTTCTTCTTCCACTAATTATTTCCTTCCATGCATTTTAATTAGCGACACACAAGCCTTCTCTCCCCCATACTGTGGGCTCGTCTTCCCCCATGCAGATCCCATCATATGTTTCTTTCTCTATTTCTTGGTTACTTGAGTGAACTAAGAATCAATGGTTCTCCTCATCCCTTCCATAAATTGTGTGCGTTTATTTTTTTTAATTAGTTTTTTATTGATGCTTTGTGCATTTCATACATTTTTTCCAATTCAGTTCAGGCTTATTTCCCTTTCCCTCCCCCCCCCCACCCCCCCCCCATCCCACATCAACATGCATCTGCCATAAATGTCCTGCATCTTTCTCTCAGTTTTTTTTTTCATTTTTAGCTATAAGTGATAATCCATGAGTACAAGCTCCTTCATGCAAAACTATCTGCAGGCTGTTGTGCCCAAACACCTACAGCCCCACCATCCAGTGGGGGTGACAGGTTGTTTGTTCAATCAAGTTGATCAAATGAGTGTCCAGACTACATTGCTGTAGTTTCACCATTCACCCCAATCGCAGCCCTTACATTCTACCACGCCCCCTCTTCCACAGGTTGTTCCCTAGGCTTAGAAAAGGGGCACAGGTGGATGAGAGGTAAAACAGTCCACTCTCTCTGGAGCTGTTGACTTGGACTCTGGTCAATTCTGGCTGTTTCCTTTCATGGGCTGACAGTTTAAATAGATAAAACCCAGGCTGCATATCACACCCAGGCCAAGGAAAAGGCTGTGGTAGACATGGCAGTGGCTTAATCGACAAGGTCTGCTCTTCAAAATACTTTGTTATTTTTATTAAAATGTATTTTGTGAATATATGAATAGGCTTCCATGCAGCATTTCAGCTATACATGCAACATCCCCTAATCAAACACAGCTCCCATCACATGCGGCCCTTCTTCACCTCTAGCAATCACCGCTCTATGCTCAGGGTGACGTCTTTCAGATCCACATAGGAGAAAGAACACTCAGGACTTTTTTTCTGTACCTGCTCCACTTCAATTCAATTCTAGTGCCATCCATTTTATCTTCCAAAGAACTAATATCCAGGGGCTAAGAGATGGCTCAGTACCTAAGGGTGTTTGGTGGACAAAGGGTCAGTTCCTAGCACCCATGAGCCAGCACACAACCCTCTGTAACTCTAGTTCCAGAAATCCAACTCCCTCCTCTGACTTCCTTAGGAACTTCACATACACAGTATACATATATGCATGTAGGCAAATATACAGATACATAAAGCCAAATTTCTAGAAGGATTAATATTCAGAATATGTCGGAGACTCAAGAAATCCTCAAATAATTCAAATGAAAAATGGACAAGTATTCTGAATACTCTCAGAAAAAGAAATAAAAATGGGCAAAGGCCAGGTGTGGTGGAGCACACCTTTAATCCCAGCACTCAGAAGGCAGAGGCAGGAGGATCTCTGTGAGTTCAAGGCCATCCTGGTCTACATAGTGAGTTCAAGGCCAGCTTGGTCTACCCAGTGAGCTCCAGGCCAGCTGGGACTAAAGGGACACTGTCTCAAAAAGATAAAAAAAAAAAAAAAGGGCAAAAAATGTATGAAAAGTATTTAGTTCTATTAGCCATTGGGGAAGTGCAAATCAAACTACAGTGATGTAGCATCTACGTGAATGAGAACGGAATTCTGACAAGTGATCATAGTGAAAGTTGGCAGCATATGCAGAAAAGGGATCAGCCTTCTTTGTTGTAAAAGAGTCATACCAGGACGCTCTGTAAGAACTACAATTAGATTGGTTGTAGGACCCAGCTGTCCCACTTCTGGGTGGACCAGAAGGACATGAAGTTTTCATGCTAAGCACAGATTCATACCTGTTTAACAGAATACAGACCAGCTAAGACATGGTCTCAGGTTGAGTCTGTCACCAAGTGGATGGGGCTTAAGTATTTTTTAAACATCAACCACATTTTCCCCCTGGGCTCTAAACATCTAGAAAATATGGTTGGCAGTAATATCTTTGCTTTTAAAAATTCCAATTTTATAATACCTGGGGTATTTTTACTTGAAATCCATCATAAAAGAGCCTTTCCTGTATAATTAAGACTCTTTCATATAAGTAATATCTTCACTAATTACTCACATAGACATAGCTAACCTCTGAATCTTTATCTGATTTCTGTCAGTAATTTCCAAGTTGAGAGGCAAGTCAAGAGGAAAGTTTTCCAGATTACAAAGCAGAGATGCACTCTGCACAGCTCTACATAGCACCATGCATTGTGGGCAGAACCTCTCCTGGACCTGTGCAGTGCACAACCATTACTGTGTAGGCCCTTGAGCAGAAGAACCCTCCTAGGAATAACCTTAGTCTGTAAGATACAGAGCACTTACATCTCGAGGAAAGCTGACAAGCCCTGGAATTGTGGTTTAAAATGGTTCCATAATCTTAAGGTACTGTTCCTCACTGTGCTTGTAGAAAGGACAGTCCAGTGAATAAAGAGAAAAAATGTTCATCTCAGGCCATTACTCTACTGATGCTCAGTTCATAGTATCCTTCATTCAGATCATCTCCGTGCAGCTGTGTGTAAGAACTCTGTATGGGTTAAGGAAGGTTACATAGGGGGTTAAGAGCACTGGCTACTTTTGCAGAGGACCTGGGTTTGATTCCCAGCATCCAAATGGTGGCTAACAATCGTCTGTAACTCCAGTTCCAGGGGATCATATGTCCTTTTCTGACTTCCGTGGGCATTGCATGACACAGGTGCACTTACATACATGCTGGTGATATACTCATATACATAAAATAAAAAAATAAGATAATTTTTTAAAAGAAGTGTTACATATAAAGATTATTTTCTCAAGCTTCCTATTGAGTACAATAATATGAGGGGCTGATTTAATAGACAGGTCTTTCAAATTTCCTAACAACATGGTTTTCATAAGACTAATGTAGGCCCAAACACTGGTTATTTTTTATTTAAGGTTTTGAGGATTTCATACAATATATTTTGATCATAATTAGATGCCTTTCTTTGTCTGCATCTGCCATCAGACCCCCTCATCTCTACCTCCCTCAACCTCTCTCCTACCCTGTCAAGCACTGGTACATTCAACAACTGTTCCTGCCCCGTGATCTCCATGATGAGATAAGTCTGAGACACACTACGCAGGTGTGTCTTGTATGGGCAGAAGAGTTCTGTACTGAGAAACATGGATTAGCTTGCTCCCTTCCCCTCTCACCTCTGCACTCTAGTGCAGCCATTTTGTAAAACTGGACACCAGACTGCACTGGGCAGGCAAAGAGGAGGTCTTAGTTGCCCAGGTCTTAACAGACACTCCTGGCCTCAAGGCAGACATTCCTGGACAAAGAGCTGGAGGGCCAGAGATAATGTTAGTTAGTCCCTTGAAACCTAATCTGGAGATTTGACAGGGATTTTTCTGAGGTGACTAGCTGAGTCCACATGGCTTATCCAGAACAGAAGTGTATTTGTCACAGCTGTGGAGACTGTCAAGGCTGAGATCAAAGTACAGGAGGACTTGATGTGCAGTGAGGGATTGCTTTTGGGTCCAGAGATGTTGCCTTCCCTGTGCCCTCAGGTAGTCCAAATGCTGAGCCATGTCTATCAGGGTTTTTGATAAAGGCACGAATCCCGAAGACTCCACTCTTCTTACTAGTCACCCTCCAAAGCCTCCATGTCTGAGTACTGTCCCCTTAGTACAGTTAAGATTCCTTCTCCTCCTTTTCCGCCTCCTCTTTCTCCTCTTCTTCTTCCTCTTCCTCCTCCTCCAATAGGTTTTTATGTACTTCATGTAGCTTAGAACTCAATATGTAGTCAACAATGACCACTTTCTGATTGGATATTAAGTCTGGTCCATAGAAAGCATTTCATTTCTTGTTCTGTAAACCTGGTCAGAAGTCCATGACTGGGGAGGTCACAGGCCCTAGTGGGGAATCTATTGGTGTTATTCTACTAAATGGTCATGCTGTAAAAATGTCTTCTAAATATTTAGGGTTATACCCACAGATATGTGTTGCTCTCAATTTTGGACATAGAAGCTTCTTTTTGCAGTGGGTAGCAGTTGACGTAGACTCATAACTAACTGGTCAAAGTTCTGAGAACAAGAAACTGTGAGTGCTCAGCTGTGGGTGACTCACCTGTAAGGCTCAGAGAACACCAATGAAGAGTAGAACTCAAGGGTAAGGGGAGCTGTGGAAGGCTGGACATGACACAGCTGTTTTGCCTACCAGCTGTGCTCACCTCTCAGGACCTGCACAAGATCAAGCTGGTCAAAATGCCAACATGGATGGGGGCTGGCCCCCAAGGCCTCACCCTTGACACAGCAACTTTTAGCAGTTGATGGGCGCTGAAAGAGAGAGAGTCACTTTCCTTTGAGGATGTGGCCACAGGTAAATTGCTTGGGCCCAGTGGATGGGCCTACACCATGCACATAAGGGAAGGACTAACAAGACTCGGGTGGTCATTAATAGCAACAACAAAAAGAAATGGGAAGTCATGAGAGGGAAGGGCTGTGGCCCAAAGGGAAGCTGGAGGGAGGTGATGGTGGATGGAGATTATCAAAATACAGTGTACAAGTATATGAAATCGTCAACAAATGGGCTGGAGAGATGGCCTAGCGGTTAAGAGCGCCAACCGCTCTTACAGAGGACCCGGGTTCGATCCCCAGCACCCACATGGCAGCCGAGAACCATCTGAAACTCCAATTCCAGAACTCCAGTTCCAGGGGAATCCGACACTCTCTTCTGACCTCCGTGGCATTGCAAGACACGGGTGCACAAACCTGCATGCAGACAGTACATTGATACACATACAGAAATAAAAAAAAATTAAGAAGAAATCGTCAACAAGTAAATAAAAGTGATATATATATAATAGAAATAATCATATTTCTATGATATATTCTATAAATAATATAATCATAGAAATAATATATATATATATATATATAATCACTTAACTGCCATGTGGGTGCTAGGAATCAAACCTGGGTCCTCTGCAAGATCAGTCAGCACTCTTTTTTAAATTTATTTATTTATATTTTTTTAATCAAATCTAGACCCATGTCCCCCCATCCCCCCACCCCACCAGAGCTCATGCATTTTGCCAAACATGCTTTTCATGTCTTTCTCAGTCTTTCTCAATATTCTCCATGTGGAAGTCAGTCAGTACTCCTAACCACTGAGCCATCTGTCTAGCCCCTTAAAAGACATTTTACACAGATTTTTAAACTTGAGAGTTAAGAAAAAGGAGATGCTTAGGGAAAGAATAAGGACCACCTAAGGACAGGAGAGGCCAGGCACCTTGTTTCAGCAGTGGCCCTCGAGTGCCATCTCAAAAGCTTGCTGAGACATTCATTTCCCCGTTTCTGGTTTTTTTTTTTTTGTTGTTTGTTTTTTTTTTGTTTTTTTTTGTTGTTGTTTTTTTTTAATTTTTATTTATTTTTGTTGTTTGAATTTTTTGTTTTGTCTGCATGAGTTTTGTGCCCCTGGTGCATGCCGCGGGAGGTCAGAAGAGGGCGTCGAGACTCCCCTGGAACGGGAGTTCTCCTGAATTGGGTAGTTCAGACGGCTCTCGGCCGCCATGTGGGGTGCTGGGATCTAACCGGGGGTCCTCTGCAAGAGCGGTCGGCGTCTTAACCGCTTAGGCCATCACTCCAGCCCCCCCGTTTCTGTTTTTAATAAGTGAGATTGCAGGGTGGCTCTGCAGGTGACTTTGGTGAGAGTACAATCTGATAAAGTGAACCAAAAGCCACAGGGTTGCATGGGGCTGGGGTGGGGTAGTAGGACAAGTCATTTTACAAGGTTTCTGGTGAGATTCATACAAAATTGTAGGTTCGTAGTGGGGAAAGGAGAAAGGCCTTAATAGCAAAAGTTAAATGTGTTGGAATTCTTGATTCTCAGCTGCCTCAGCCAGATTCTAAGGCAAGAGATGCCTTCCCTCCCTTGTTTCCGTAATGGTCCCTGTCTTCCTATCCTGCCTCAGAAAGGAGGGCGGCTGCAGGGAAGTGCTCGGCCTGAGCAGGTGAGGGTGAGAAGGTCTGCTCTGAAGAACTCTGGTCACCAATATTACAGCAGGAATACGGTCGATTACCCATCATCCATTCTTCTCCTATTTCCTGAGCTCTGTGTTCCACACACCGCTCTAAGCAATGGAAACAGACTAAAATCTGTCTTCCCAAGGGTACATTCTACCAGGGGGATGGGTTACAAACAAGATCAGCAATAAAATATGTATGCTGATAATCAGTGTTACAGAGGGAAAATTATCAGGTAAGAGTGCCAGAAGAGAGGAGGGAATTTTAGCTAGGGTTTCCAATGGAGATTCACCAAGAAACTGACCTAGAGGAGCTGTAGGGTCCAGAGAAAAACACTTCCAAAGAAGGCCATAGCAAGAGTCAAGATCCTGGGGTAGGATTGCAGCTGGGCACTTCAAAGAACTGCCAGTGAGCTGGAACCACAGAGAAAAATATGGTCAGAAAATCAGGGTGCGCCAGATATGGCTTATAACATGCTTGCCATGCAACCGTGAAACCAGGATGTGCTGCTTGCTGTGTGCCTGTCATCTGCATCACTGGGATGCGGTGGGCGCCAGGTGTCTGGGGCTTGTTGGCCGGTCTGCCTAGTTGGTCGGTGAGTTTTAAGTTCAGTGAGGACCCAGTCTCAAAAAGTAAAGTAAGAAGATCTTGAAATAAAAAAAGGAGAGAAATGACGGAGATTTGTGCAGCACAGTAGAATGAGGAGAGTAAATCCCGACCTGTCGTAGAGCTCAAACCAGGAGAGGAGGGATGAGGACATGGGGCCTGCATCTTCAATGAGCACAGTCAGCAGAGAGGAAGCCTGGAGGAGGTGGACTGGAGGGGGTGAGCAGGAAAAGGCAGGTGTGAGAGGTGAATGTTGGAAGCTGAGCACAGAGATCCGGAATTCGAAAGAGTGGCCAAGACTGAAGACCGACCTGTTGGAAGCAAAGTCAGATGGCCAGCATGTGACGCCCGTAGAACTGACGAGGCCATCCCAAGAGTGAGCTCAGAAGGAAAGAGGGTCAAGGAGAAGCCCACCTGGCAGTGAAGGGAAAACCAGGTTGTGAAGCAAGAAAAAAAGGCACTTTCCCTACCCCTGGGGGTTTGTTGGCTGATTTGGGCACACGTGGGTATGTTCCTCTGGATTGGGCTGTGGGTGAGCCCTGCCTCTCTCTCACCATTAGCCCCCTCAAGGCCTAGAACAGCACACCGGAAACATAAGGACTTGAGCTGGGTGCAATCCATGCCCAACAGATGGGCGACTTAACTTCTCTTTCCACCTGAAAGTCCTCCATTTCAAGTCTTGGAATTCAAAACAGTTACTGGCAAAATCAGTCAAGTGCAATGACATTTGTATAACTGAGCTAAGCGTTAATGTGTAAAATAAGTAGATCTAATCTGTGTCTGGGGCTTAGAAGTCTACAGCATTCTGACCATTGGCTATTTGTTATCAGGAATTTGTCTGGGTTGAGGAAATGACTAATGATCAGATTCTAGAAGCTTGTTAATTTTAACTATAAAAATATTTATAATATTTATTACATATACATATATATGTATATATGTGATGAGTGACCCGATGCAGTAAAGTATAGAAAATCCTAGAAATAATATTCAATGTAGAATAGAATAGTGCAGCATATAATGTAATATAATATAGAATGGTAAAATATGGAAATTATAGAAATAATAAAAGCCCCTGTGGGGGACACACACCCACGAGAAGCAGAGGCAGGCAGATTCTGTGGATCTAGGCCAACCTGGTTTACATCGAAAAATTCCAGGCCAGCTGGGCTACAGGGTTACCCTGTCTCAAAAAACAAAATAAAAAATATATAGAAATTACTTATTAAATAACGTATAGAAATATTCATACATTTATGTTCATGTGAATAGTAAAAGTCTGTAATGTTTTAAATGATGATTGCAAAATATTACAAAATAGGCTTTTTCTGATGACTCAATAAAATAAGAGCTTGCAAAACAAATGTCATTTGGGGAAGTTCAAACTGGAGTCCAAACAGTGAAAACAACATGGTCAGTTTAGAGCTAGCAAATTAGACAGCTCTGTGTAACAGATGATGAACGTGGAAGGGAAGGAACCTGGTCAACAGTCAATCTGGGCTACTGCAGAATCTGCAAACTCTCAGCAATAGCTGCAGTGTGTATAGTGTGCTCCTAGCAGAGGGTGTAGGGGGACTAGAAGAACAGTAACAGAGAAAATAAGTAAAACAAAACAAAACAAAACCCTCATGAGGTTAGAAAGGTTTCAGTGTGTTTCCAGGTAAGTTTTCTGATCAGTTCGTTAATTCATTGGTATTCTCTTCTTTGTAATGGTATTATAAAATTGATATATTAGGTCTATAAAGAGATGAGTCATTATCTTTGAAAACAATAAACGAATGTGGAAATGTGTTAAATTCTTAACCTTTTCATTACAACTCTTACACACAAGTGGGTGTGCTTAGAACAGAGTCTGAACATTAGTGAAGTAAGAGACAGTGAGAGTCCTCTCCATGGACAGACCTTTCCTGTCCATCACACTGAAGCATATTCACACTGACAGGGCTGTTCTGCAGCATCAGCACAAGGCCTCTCATTCACCATGGGAGAGCCAAGAAGATATTTAACCAGCTCTTCTTATCCCTGGAGCTAGCGCCCAGGTTCCAGAAGGTCCCAGGAGGGAACCAGCATAAAAGCTGTGGGCGTTATTTGCCCTAACTGTGAGCCCAGCTGCTGGTGCGTTTGCATGCTATGCACACAGTACACCATCCCAACAGTAGGCTCTGGTGCTCACAGGGCCAATGTGACCTGCTGTGAGAAGGCAGGCATGGACAGAGTGCGGTGCTAAGGCAATCAGGGAAACCAGAGTGGACAGTGAGGCAGGACAAGACAGACCTCCCCAGTAACAGAATGTGGTGCTGAAACTTGATGAGGCTTGGCTCAGCATTCTTGGGCTTGGAAAACAGTTCTTGAGTGGGAGTAGATCCCATCTCCTGTGGGAACTAAGCCTCTCTCCTTCCACCCCAGCTCTTCTCCCAGGTGGAATTAACATCTGAAACCGTCGCTTCCCTCATGATACGTCACCTGGCGAGAATGTTCTGAAGGCTGAAAGGGATGAGAGGAGCTGAGAGCAAGGCTCTGTGGCTTTTTGAGAAGGGTGATTAGGCGGAAAAGGAAAGAGGAAAGGAAGAGGGAGAAGAGGGAAAGGGAGAGAGGAAGAAGGGAGGGAGAGGGCAAGAAGGGAGGAGTGGGAAGAAGAAGAGAAAGGCAGGTAAGGAGGGAGGGGAAGATGAGGGAGAGAAAAAGGGCAAGGAGAGGAGAGGAGGTAGGAGAGAGGGGCGGAGAGAGAGGAGGAGTCGGGGAGAGGGACAGAGGGACAGAGGGACAGCGGGACAGAGGTGAGGAAGATCCATATGTCCAAGGTGAAGCAGACCTGGGCTGCCTGACTGTGGCTATTCAGTCCCCAACTCCGTGTGTATTAGTCACTTTTTGTTGCTGTGATAAAACCACCATGACAAGGCAACTTAACTAAAAAAGAACGAGTTTATTTGAGCCAAGATTAACAGTTACAGCGGAATTAGAGTCCCTGCTGCGGGCGGAATGTTGGCCGGGCTGGAGCCGAAAGCCGAGGTTCACATCTTCCAGTGAATAAAGGAAGCGGAGAGAACAACTGGAGGCTGGGAAGGCCGTTAAACTCTCTAAGCCCCACCCCAATGACCATACTCTACCAAGGATGATGGCCATGCCTTCTAAGTTCTCCCAAAACAGCACCACCCACTGTGGGGACCAAATTCTCATTCAAAGCCATCCACACTGGTTTCTCTACATCTTGTACATGTCTGACAAAATAGGGAATCAGATACCGTCGATCATGGTGAAACTTAACATGGCTTCTTTCAGGCTTTCTACAGATCTGGCAGTAAGCTTGGTCTGAGAGCTGAGACTCTAGTCTCTCTGGTCTCCAAACCCCAAGTGTCACAGTCCCAGGATGCGGGGAGGGGGAGACAAGACACCCAGAGATGATAGACACCCATAGAACCTGGGGTACCAGCTTGACAAGGCTGTGCGAGTCAATGAGTATGCAATTCACTCAGATGCCGGCCCGGCCTTGCACACATGATGATTGGAGTAAAACATTTAAAATTCCAGGACTAACCAAGCCTGTTGGAAGCGTCCAGACNTTTCTTCTGAATTCCACATCCTTTAATGATAAAACATTCCACAATTTAGGTCCAGAGAGCATGCCTTAACCTCGACACTCAGGATGTTGAAGCAAAGGGGTCGCCAAAATTTTTTTTTTTAATTTTATTTATTTCCATATGTGTATGAATGTATTGTCTGCATGCAAGTCTGTGCACCCATGACGTGCAATGCCGCGGAGGTCAGAAGAGGGCGTCGGACTCCCCTGGAACTGGAGTTCTCCTGGAATTGGAGTTTCAGACGGCTCTCGGCCGCCATGTGGGTGCTGGGGATCGAACCCGGGTCCTCTGCAAGAGCGGTCGGCGCTCTTAACCGCTAGGCCATCACTCCAGCCCCCCCGTTTCTGTTTTTAATAAGTGAGATTGCAGGGTGGCTCTGCAGGTGACTTTGGTGAGAGTACAATCTGATAAAGTGAACCAAAAGCCACAGGGTTGCATGGGGCTGGGGTGGGGTAGTAGGACAAGTCATTTTACAAGGTTTCTGGTGAGATTCATACAAAATTGTAGGTTCGTAGTGGGGAAAGGAGAAAGGCCTTAATAGCAAAAGTTAAATGTGTTGGAATTCTTGATTCTCAGCTGCCTCAGCCAGATTCTAAGGCAAGAGATGCCTTCCCTCCCTTGTTTCCGTAATGGTCCCTGTCTTCCTATCCTGCCTCAGAAAGGAGGGCGGCTGCAGGGAAGTGCTCGGCCTGAGCAGGTGAGGGTGAGAAGGTCTGCTCTGAAGAACTCTGGTCACCAATATTACAGCAGGAATACGGTCGATTACCCATCATCCATTCTTCTCCTATTTCCTGAGCTCTGTGTTCCACACACCGCTCTAAGCAATGGAAACAGACTAAAATCTGTCTTCCCAAGGGTACATTCTACCAGGGGGATGGGTTACAAACAAGATCAGCAATAAAATATGTATGCTGATAATCAGTGTTACAGAGGGAAAATTATCAGGTAAGAGTGCCAGAAGAGAGGAGGGAATTTTAGCTAGGGTTTCCAATGGAGATTCACCAAGAAACTGACCTAGAGGAGCTGTAGGGTCCAGAGAAAAACACTTCCAAAGAAGGCCATAGCAAGAGTCAAGATCCTGGGGTAGGATTGCAGCTGGGCACTTCAAAGAACTGCCAGTGAGCTGGAACCACAGAGAAAAATATGGTCAGAAAATCAGGGTGCGCCAGATATGGCTTATAACATGCTTGCCATGCAACCGTGAAACCAGGATGTGCTGCTTGCTGTGTGCCTGTCATCTGCATCACTGGGATGCGGTGGGCGCCAGGTGTCTGGGGCTTGTTGGCCGGTCTGCCTAGTTGGTCGGTGAGTTTTAAGTTCAGTGAGAGACCCAGTCTCAAAAAGTAAAGTAAGAAGATCTTGAAATAAAAAAAGGAGAGAAATGACGGAGATTTGTGCAGCACAGTAGAATGAGGAGAGTAAATCCCGACCTGTCGTAGAGCTCAAACCAGGAGAGGAGGGATGAGGACATGGGGCCTGCATCTTCAATGAGCACAGTCAGCAGAGAGGAAGCCTGGAGGAGGTGGACTGGAGGGGGTGAGCAGGAAAAGGCAGGTGTGAGAGGTGAATGTTGGAAGCTGAGCACAGAGATCCGGAATTCGAAAGAGTGGCCAAGACTGAAGACCGACCTGTTGGAAGCAAAGTCAGATGGCCAGCATGTGACGCCCGTAGAACTGACGAGGCCATCCCAAGAGTGAGCTCAGAAGGAAAGAGGGTCAAGGAGAAGCCCACCTGGCAGTGAAGGGAAAACCAGGTTGTGAAGCAAGAAAAAAAGGCACTTTCCCTACCCCTGGGGGTTTGTTGGCTGATTTGGGCACACGTGGGTATGTTCCTCTGGATTGGGCTGTGGGTGAGCCCTGCCTCTCTCTCACCATTAGCCCCCTCAAGGCCTAGAACAGCACACCGGAAACATAAGGACTTGAGCTGGGTGCAATCCATGCCCAACAGATGGGCGACTTAACTCTCTCTTTCCACCTGAAAGTCCTCCATTTCAAGTCTTGGAATTCAAAACAGTTACTGGCAAAATCAGTCAAGTGCAATGACATTTGTATAAACCTGAGCTAAGCGTTAATGTGTAAAATAAGTAGATCTAATCTGTGTCTGGGGCTTAGAAGCTACAGCATTCTGACCATTGGCTATTTGTTATCAGGAATTTGTCTGGGTTGAGGAAATGACTAATGATCAGATTCTAGAAGCTTGTTAATTTTAACTATAAAAATATTTATATATATTTATATACATATACATATATATGTATATATGTATGAGTGACCCGAAGCAGTAAAGTATAGAAATAATCATAGAAATAATATAATGTAGAATAGGAATAGTGCAGCATATAAGTAATATAATATAGAAATGGTAAAATATGGAAATATTCATAGAAATAATATAAAGCCCCATGTGGGGGACACACACACGAGAAGCAGAGGCAGGCAGATCTCTGTGAGATCTAGGCCAACCTGGTTTACATAGAAAATTCCAGGCCAGCTGGGGCTACAGGGTTACCCTGTCTCAAAAAACAAAAATAAAAAATATATAGAAATACTTATTAAATAACGTATAGAAATATTCATACATTTATGTTCATGTGAATAGTAAAAGTCTGTAATGTTTTAAATGATGATTGCAAAATATTACAAAATAGGCTTTTTCTGATGACTCAATAAAATAAGAGCTTGCAAAACAAATGTCATTTGGGGAAGTTCAAACTGGAGTCCAAACAGTGAAAACAACATGGTCAGTTTAGAGCTAGCAAATTAGACAGCTCTGTGTAACAGATGATGAACGTGGAAGGGAAGGAACCTGGTCAACAGTCAATCTGGGCTACTGCAGAATCTGCAAACTCTCAGCAATAGCTGCAGTGTGTATAGTGTGCTCCTAGCAGAGGGTGTAGGGGGACTAGAAGAACAGTAACAGAGAAAATAAAGTAAAACAAAACAAAACAAAACCCTCATGAGGTTAGAAAGGTTTCAGTGTGTTTCCAGGTAAGTTTTCTGATCAGTTCTTAATTCATTGGTATTTCTCTTTGTATGGTATTATAAAATTGATATATTAGGTCTATAAAGAGATGAGTCATTATCTTTGAAAACAATAAACGAATGTGGAAATGTGTTAAATTCTTAACCTTTTCATTACACTCTTACACACAAGTGGGTGTGCTTAGAACAGAGTCTGAACATTAGTGAAGTAAGAGACAGTGAGAGTCCTCTCCATGGACAGACCTTTCCTGTCCATCACACTGAAGCATATTCACACTGACAGGGCTGTTCTGCAGCATCAGCACAAGGCCTCTCATTCACCATGGGAGAGCCAAGAAGATATTTAACCAGCTCTTCTTATCCCTGGAGCTAGCGCCCAGGTTCCAGAAGGTCCCAGGAGGGAACCAGCATAAAAGCTGTGGGCGTTATTTGCCCTAACTGTGAGCCCAGCTGCTGGTGCGTTTGCATGCTATGCACACAGTACACCATCCCAACAGTAGGCTCTGGTGCTCACAGGGCCAATGTGACCTGCTGTGAGAAGGCCTGAAGAGCAATCAGGGAAACCAGAGTGGACAGTGAGGCAGGACAAGACAGACCTCCCCAGTAACAGAATGTGGTGCTGAAACTTGATGAGGCTTGGCTCAGCATTCTTGGGCTTGGAAAACAGTTCTTGAGTGGGAGTAGATCCCATCTCCTGTGGGAACTAAGCCTCTCCCTTCCACCCAGCTTCTCCCAGGTGGAATGTACCAAACCCTTCCTATAAGGAAAGTTCTGAAGGCTGAAAGGGATGAGAGGAGCTGAGAGCAAAGGCTCTGTGGCTTTGAGAAGGGTGATAGGAGGAAAAGGAAAGAAGGAAAGGAAGGAGGGAGAGAGGGAGGGAGAGAGGAAAGAAGGGAGGGAGAGGGCAAGAAGGGAGGAGGGAAGGAAGAAGAGAGAAAGGCAGGTAAGGAGGGAGGGGAAGAGAGGGAGAGGGGAAAGGAGAGAGAGAGGAGGAGAGAGGGAGAGAGAGGAGGAGGTGGGGAGAGGGACAGAGGGACAGAGGGACAGAGGGAGAGAGGGAGGAAGATCCATATGTCCAAGGTGAAGCAGACCTGGGCTGCCTGACTGTGGCTATTCAGTCACAACCTCCGTGTATTAGTCACTTTTCTGTTGCTGTGATAAAACCACCATGACCAAGGCAACTTAAAAAAGGAAGAGTTTATTTGAGCTCACGATTAACAGTTCCAGGGAATTAGAGTCCATGCTGGGGAGGCATGGTGGCCGGGGCTGGAGCAGAAAGCCGAGGTTCACATCTTCCAGTGAATACAGGAAGCGGAGAGAACAACTGGAGGCTGGCAAGGCTTGTTAAACTCTCTAAGCCCCCCGCCAAGTGACATACTCCCTCCAGGATGGCCACACCTTCTAAGTTCTCCCAAAACAGCACCACCAACTGGGGACAAAATTCTCATTCAAACCACCACACTTGGTTTCTCTACATCTCTGTTACCATGTCTGAAAAATGGCATGATATTAGCATGATACAGTAGGATCATGGTGAAACTTAACATGGCTTCTTTCAGGCTTTCTACAGATCTGGCAGTAAGCTTGGTCTGAGAGCTGAGACTCTAGTCTCTCTGGTCTCCAAACCCCAAGTGTCACAGTCCCAGGATGCGGGGAGGGGGAGACAAGACACCCAGAGATGATAGACACCCATAGAACCTGGGGTACCAGCTTGACAAGGCTGTGCGAGTCAATGAGTATGCAATTCACTCAGATGCAGGTCCGCTTGCAACACATGATGACTTGGATGTAAAACCACTTTAAAATTCCAGGACTAACCAAGCCTGTTGGAAGCGTCCAGACCCCAATGTGCATGTGTGTCTGTGGAACTAGACTCTGAGTGCCTGATGAGCCCCTCCTCGGTTCCTTCCTTCCCACTCAGGAGCAAATCTCTCGGTTCCTTCCTTCCCACTCAGGAGCAAATCTCTCTGAATGGCATATTATTCATTCCCTGTTTGTCTTTGAACTTTTTCTTATAGTCCCAAATACTATGCTGCCTGGGCTTGTTAATATTTGTAATTTAAATAGTTTCATGCTGAAGAAGCTCTTCCAATGCTTTGTCTTTTCTTTCTTTTTAAAATATGCTTATAACTCCTTATTTTCTTATTACATGTTTAGCAGAATTTTTACATTATTGTATGTTTTAAATTTTATGCATTTTTTATTCATCGTTCTCCTTTGTAGATCCATTTAAACTTGGTTATGCATTCTCCATCACTGAGCAGTATTTTATTTTCCTTATTTTTTTTTTCATTTTTTCTCCCCTTCTACATTTAACTATATTTTGGCTTTCCTGTTGTCTTTTAAAATACTCTTTTTATTTTTTATTCCCCTTCTCACATTTATCTAGGTTTTGTTTTTGAACCTTTTTTATTAATGACAAAGGGCTTTTTTGCCTTTTTTCTAATCTTTTGCTCTTTGTTCCCCACATAGCATTCCTCCACTCTGCTTTTCCCTATCTTTTATCAAACCTGGCTTTTTCACCTGTTTCTCCCCTCACCTGCTTCTTTCCTTTGTTCTATTCATTTACCATTTTAAGTTTTGCACTAAGTGTTTTTAACTTTCCAGTGCACCCTGTAGTACTTTGCTGTTTTTAGTTTTCCGATTATTGGTGACACATTAGTGGACTGACTTTAGCTGTGTTACTATATCTTGTATGTGTCTCATACTGCAATTGGTTTCCTCTGGGTGGTTCTAGGCATTGAGTTTGCAAGGGAAGGATGCTCAGTAAAATGTCCCCTGCCAACAAGACCCAGAAGAGACATCCAGACTCTCAAATGTACCAACCACAAGACAGAAATCCAAGGAGTGTGGAAAATAAGACAACACAAGTCCTCCAAAATAGCACAAGCTTCAGCTATTGAATGCAAAGACACTGAGATAGACAAAATGCCACATGGGATCTGAAAAGTTTTCTGGTAAAAATATCAAAGACAAGATACAAATCAGCAGGTGAATTTAATCCAGGATCTGGAGAGGGAAATCAGCTACACAAAGGGAGAAGTCAGCAAAACAGATGAGAAGATCCAATATGGATGAAGACGTCAGGACCATGTAAGGGAAACTCAGCAAGGAGATTGAGATTCTGAAAAGGAAAATCCAAATAGGAATGTTGGAAATGAAAGACTCAGTGAATCAAATTAAGAACCACAGTGCAAAGATCACTAACAGGCTCAACCAGGCAGAAAACAGAACACCAGAGATGGGAGGCAAAGGCAAGGACACGCTGTGCTCAGCCACAGCAAGGAAATCAGTAAATGGCTGTGCTGGACAGCTTTGGTGTCAACTTGACACACCTGGGTTGAGGGAGCCTCGGTTGGGGAATTGGCTCCATTGGATTGGCCTGTGGCCACATCTGTGGTGTATTTTCTTGATTGTTGAGCAGTGACAATATAAGAAGGCAGGCTGGGCATGAGTCAGAGAGCAAGCCAGTAGAGAGCAAGCCAGAGAACAGTACTCCTCCATGGCCTGTGCTTCAGCTCCTGCCTCCAGGTTCCTGCCCTGAGTTCTTGCCTTGGG
This sequence comes from Rhizomys pruinosus, assembly GCA_009823505.1. Lineage (NCBI taxonomy): Eukaryota > Metazoa > Chordata > Mammalia > Rodentia > Spalacidae > Rhizomys > Rhizomys pruinosus. The sequence goes on from VZQC01014822.1 coordinate 1,640,927, forward strand.
CTCCCTGACAGAGAACTGTGACCCAAGAGATGTAAGCTGAATAAACCCTTTCCTCCCCAAGTTGGTGTCGGTCAGAATGCTTTGTCACAGCAATGGAAAGACAAACTAGAACAATGGCTTTGACCAGCATCTACGAACTCAGAGACAGAATCTAGAGCCAGATCCAAGAATCTACATGACAGAGAGGCGAGGTCAACACTGAGGATATATTCAATGTATTCCATAAATCATAGCTGAAAATTCCCCCATATCTAGAGAAAAAATAGACATTCAAACACCAAGAGACATTTAGAATCCTAAAAAGACAGCCTGAGAACTTATCCATAGCATATTATAGTCAAGATGTCAAGGTGATAAAGCCACACTCCTCCCAAGTTGAGTATTGGCTCACTGTCGTAATTTAATTAAACACTCCTTTAAAACTCCACGTGGTTATGTGAGTGGTCTCTCTGCTGCAGCTTAACATTTGGAGGTTCCACCAAGATTTAGAGGTGACCCTGAGGAGGCACTCAGCAGCCCTATGTGAGTGACTAGGAGGAGCACTATGGGAGAAGTTCCCCAGCTCCAGTCACTTCGAGTGCGCACTCATCTGGGTGGGCCCACTTCTGGAATAGAGTTCTAAAGTGCTTAAAGCCCCATTCAGGGGCCGGCTGTGGCCTGAACTGTTTGGGACGCTGAAAAGAGGCATATTTCTCAGCCTGGTTGGGTTGTTGTTGTTGTTGTTGTTGTTATTTTGTTGTTTTGGTTAACTAGTGGGTGGGTGCACGTGTGAGTGAGGATTAATCCCTACATCTGAGTCTATATGGTCCTACCTGTTTTGTGGTTTGCTTGTGTATTCCTATCTCCATTTTCTGGACTATACCTTTCCTTAAGTGCTCTTACTGCTGGAAATATGGGGCAGGGAGCATCCCTAATTACCATCACTCCATTGGATCCAATGTTCTTTCCTTTTCCAGAGTCTAAAGCAAAAATAAAAGTAAAAGTAAAGCCCAGTAGCCTCAGAACTTTATAGGATCTGGAATGGCAGTGGTCCCTTGGCTTAGCCTCTTGGTCCAACCTCCCCTTTGGCTCAGGGGTCCTAAGTTGCCACTGAACCTGCCCCCTGCTCTGCTGGAAAATGTAGAGACTCCCTTGGGGTCCCACCCCACCAAAAGCCTGGTGAGCCTCTCTATCTCCTGCAGGCTACAGGACAAGAAAGGGATCCACCTTTTTCCAGATTTAAAGGATGTTGTGTTTATGGTAACTGGTCTTCTGTGTGTCTAATATTCATGTATCCCTGCACATCATGTGTCTAAGTTTTCTTGTGTGTTTGTAATTCAATCATTGTAATAGTCTCATGTTGGTTCTGTCAAACAAAGTGGCCACTTCAAGTTTCTTTCCATCCTTTATGTGCACAGAATCATTCACTTTGTTTTGGCATGCCAGAATAAATGCACATGTGCAAACTTTAAATGTGAACATAAAAAAAAGAAAATAATAATACATTCAGAGGCCTTAAATTTTGGTACCCTAGGTGTCCTTAAATTTATTTTCTCTGAATCTATTAAATGCTTTACAACTTTTAAATGGTAATGGTTCTTGGAAAACAGTACCTAAGCTAGTGGTTTAATGAGCTTATTGTTAAGATGACTTTTGGTTTGTGTTTGCTTTCAAGATGATTGTGTGAGGTAACTTGCTTGCTTTGAAAATATTTTGCTTCCTACCACAGAGATACATGTACAGCCATGTTTACTGTAGCTCTCTTCACAATAGCAAAGAGCTGGAACCAACCCAAGTGCCCCTCAACTGATGAATGGATAGAGAAAATGTGGTACATCTACACAATGGAGTTCTATGCAGTGATAAAGAAAGATGACATCGGGGCTGGAGAGATGGCCTAGCGGTTAAGAGCACTGATTGCTCTTATAGAGGACCCAGGTTCGATCCCCAGCACCCACATGGCGGCCGAGAACTGTCTGAAACTCCAATTCCAGGAGAACTTCAGTTCCAGGGGAATCCGAGACCCTCTTCTGACCTCCGCGGCATTGCACGACACGGGTGCACAAACTTGCATGCAGACAGTACATTGATACACATACAGAAATAAATAAATGCCAGGCGTCTTTAATCCTAGCACTTGGGAGGCAGAGACAAGCGGATCTCTGTGAGTTCGAGGCCAGTCTGGTCTACAGAGTGAGTTCCAGGACAGCCAGAGCTACAGGGAGAGCCTGTCTCAAAAAAAAAAAAAAACAATGACATCATGAAATTTGCAGGTAAATGGATGGAACTAGAAGATTTTATGCTAAGTAAAGTAACACAATCCCAGAAAAACAAAAGATAAATGGTATCCCTCATCTCTGGATGCTGGTACCAAGTACCTAGTTGTAAGACAAACTTAGCAACGTTAATATTATGTTCCTCATGATCTAAAAACAACTGTGCTCTTGCATCGTGAATCCCTAAACAGGTTCTAGAGCTGGCCTAACATTTATTTTCAGACCTTGGGTTTTGGAATATGATGGAGGGTATGTGTGCATCTTTTAGAGTATCGGATTAAAATGGAAAGATGCGAATCAAGAAATATGATATGGAAATAACATACAGTTTGTTTCCAAAGAATACAATTTTAATATAGGTGCGATGTAACAGGCTGGTGCAACTTAGCCTTTCTAGGTGCTTAATGACCATACTTAAATGTCCATACCAATTAGGTCAAGGGACCTAAGTGATAACTTTGTTCCTTGACCACAAAGGTCAACCAAGTCTTAGGGGATTATGCATTGGGGCATCTCTTGAAATGTCCTGCAAATGGGGGTCACCAGTCTTCCTGTTCAGGGAGGTCTTGCAGAGCCACTAATGGGACTTCAGCCAGTGTCCAGTCTATAAAGAGGAAAGTCTGCTCATGCTTCAGAAAAGGAAGCCTGGTCTAGCAAGTCCTGATTTTGTCCTCGAGTGGATGGAACTTGTAAATGAAAAGATGAAAGGAGCAAGGCACTCCCACCCTCCTCCCCCATCAAAAACACCCCGAGAGACCCCTGAGGACCAGATCCTCAACTGACCTTGAGAAAACAAAAACCTTGGTTAATCTGGGCTGTGTGGCCTTAAGCATCCAAAAGGAAAATACAACCAGATATAAATAATCAGTAAGACCAGAGAAACTGCAGACATAAAACTTGAGATCTTATTAAAAAGACAAAAAGAAAAAAGAGAGAGTACTGTGGTTTGGCCTGTCTTCAATTCTTACTCGAAAGTGCATCTACCCTGTGGCTGTCACCGCTTTTGGCACTCCTCAAAGACATGAGGCACAGCTTTTTAACCTTCCAATATGGACTGAAGACTCATGTCTCTCCAAGTATCCTCCAAACCTTCAATGCTAGATGGGGACTACTGAGATACCCAGCTTGTGGACTAAACAGCTAAGGGGATGTCAGCCTCGTCAGAATATAGACTGCCATTTTTAGACTACCTGAGCTCTATCATGGAGGCCAGTACAGGGGTATCAAGACAGGATGTGTGCTTACTGAACTTCATTTGGGGGAGCATGGGAGGGAAAGACCCCAGTGTAGAGCAAAAGTGCAGGATTGATGGTTGTTTGGGATTGCCAAGGAGGAAACTTCAAGCACTTCCTTAAGGAAAACATGACATCTTTTAGGAAAAAAAAATACTCCAATTCAAGTTATATTTGTATGAATGTATGTATGTATTTATGTATGTATTTATGTATGTATATATATATATAACTATGTATATATGTATATATACTGTAGCAATACAAGTTGGAGAGAACAACAACAAAAAAACAACTCTGGAAAGACTCAGAAAAAGATGCAGGACATGTAGGGCAGAGTGCAGGACCTCAGGTGGGGTAGGGGGCATGGAAAGGGAAGTGACTAGATTCAATTGAGAAATGTTGTATGACTTATGGAAAAAGTTTAATAACAATAGAAAAAAAAGAAAGCATTTTGCTCTGAATGTTCAGTCTGATTTGTGATTCTTTGAGACCTCTGTGGGCCTGAGAATACCTGGCTAGATGTAGCCCTGATTTAACATGGTAACCCGCCGTCAGTGCTGGGAATGAATTCTGGCACTAGTCTTTATTCTCTCTTTCTGGCTTTGTCCTAAGTCTCTTTCCTGAAGCCCTACTCTGTTTGGTTGGGAGTTGGGCATTTTTCTTCAGGCATGGTGGCCCAAGCTTTTAATCCCAGGATGACTTTAATCCTACCACACCTTTAATCCCGGCCCTTGGGAGGCAGAGGCAGGCAGTTCTCTATGAGCCCAAGTCTGCTTGGTGAGTTCCCAGCCAGCTGACAGGGAGACCCTGTCTCAAAGGACTAGAAATAAACTGCCTTTTGCTAACTAGTAGTAAGATTCTCATCAGCAATTAAACCCAGGAAACTTTTTCTGGCTTGGGTGGAGGGAATTCCCTAGGCTCCTGGGGTGCCCACATTGAAGGGAAGCTGTGCTTCCATTTCTCTGGCTAAGGACCCTTTGTGGGTTTGGCTCCTACTGCATGGCTTCTCCTGGGGTGCATGATAGGGGTCAGATTTCCAGGATGGCCTAGGTCACTCTGGTCTCTTGCTTCTTGGGGATGGGGAAGGGCATCCTGGGACAGCTTTTGGGCTCTGTTGTGTTTCTGCAGGAATATTTGAGTCTTTTTCCCTCGCTCCCTTCTTCCTCCTCATGGGAGGCAAAGGGACATCCCTGGGCCTGTGCCCTCCCTGCTGATCTGGCAGGCAGTCCCTTCTGTGTGCTGTGTGCTTGTGTTTGTGGAAGAGTTGGTTGCAGAGAACTTGGGTGAATCAAACTCATGAAATCTGTACTTCACTTTATGCTTTTGATATTTTTAATGTTTAAATGGTCTTTAATAATGGATTAATCTCTCTCACCTTATTAAGACTACTTCTTGCCATCCTATTCTTTACTCTGTCTTTTAAGAAATTGTCTGTTAATAAAACTTTCGATTATTAGCTAGTTTTGATAATGCTGTGATCTTTGGTTGTGGTTGGCTTTGAGTGTGAATCGGATGTATAATTCTGTTCTCTCTTACTTTTTGAGTTTGAAAGCCAGTTAGGAATATTTGCTATATTGAAATGTAAATAACATCTCTGAGGATGCTTTATTCAAGTGAAAGCCTTTATGTTTAGTAGCAACATACATGGCTTTGTTTGGTACAAACACAGATAAAAAACTCATGTGTGAATGTGTGTATATGCATATGTGTATATATAGTGTATGCATATGTGTGTATATATAGTGTATGCATATGTGTGTATACATAGTGTATGCCTATGTGTGTATATAGTGTATGCATATGTGTGTATATATAGTGTNTGCATATGTGTGTATACATAGTGTATGCCTATGTGTGTATATAGTGTATGCATATGTGTGTATATATAGTGTATGCATATGTGTGTATACATAGTATATGCCTATGTGCATATATAGTGTATGCATGTGTGTATATAGTGTATGCATATGTGCGTATATATAGTGTATGCATATGTGTGTATGTATAATGTATGCATATGTGTGTATATGTAGTGTATGCCTATGTGTGTATATGTAGCATATGCCTATGTGTGTATATATAGTGTATGCATATGTGTATATAATGTATGCATATGTGTGTATATAGGGTATGCATATGTGTATATAGGGTATGCCTATGTGTGTATATATAGTGTATGTCTATGTGTGTGTATATAGTGTACGCATATACGTATACATAGTGTATACATTGTGTGTATATAGTGTATGCATATGTGTGTATACATAGTGTATGCATATGTGTGTATGTATAGTGTATGCATATGTGTGTATATGTAGTGTATACCTATGTGTGTATATGTAGTGTATACCTATGTGTGTATATGTAGTGTATACCTATGTGTTTATATATAGTGTATGCATATGTGTGTATATAATGTATGCATATGTGTGTATATAATGTATGCCTATGTGTGTATATAGTGTATGCATATACAGATACATAGTGTATACATTGTGTGTATATAGTATATGCATATGTGTGTAAACAAAGTATATGCATATATGTGTATATAGTGTATGCATATGTGTGTATATAGTGTATGCATATACGTATGCATAGTGTATACATTGTGTGTATATAGTGTATGCATATGTGTGTATACATAGTGTATGCATATGTGTGTATACATAGTGAATGCATACATATGGATATAGTGTATGCATGTGTGTATACATAGTGTATGTATATGTGTGTATATATAGTGTATGCATGCGTGTGCATAGTGTATACATACATGTGTATATAGTGTATGCATATGTGTGTATACATGGTGTATGTATATGTGTGTATATATAGTGTGTGCATGCGTGTATATAGTGTATACGTATACGTGTGTATATATACGTGTTGTCCATGCTTATAGAAATATGCATATGTGTGTTAATGTACGTGATAAAATATTAAGGATACAAAGTACCATCAATATAGAGGTTGTTTAGGCATTCTCTTTGTAAGATGCTAGGTTTTTAGATGAAAGGGGCAAAGAGGACACTAAGATTCCTGGGGAATAAGTTTATTAGAGAAATTATTAATACCAAAGGCAAATATATGACCCCATGTGTGGGGGGAGGGTGATCTGAGATAAGCTCAGGCCCCAGCACCACAGACAGACGACAGCACGGTGGTCTCTGAAACCCTCTTCCGTTTGCTCCCCACCCTGTGGCAGAGGAAGGAGCCTCTTATTCTTTTGAGAGTAGGGAAGGTTCTGGTTTTCCCAGGCGGGAGAAGGGCTGGGGAGCAGGATCTGTGTGTAGTGCCTCTATGTCTGCTAGCTGGGCTCGAGTCACAGTAATGACCCGGGGTGCTCAGTAGTTGTGAGAAGCAGGCTGTTTCATGAGCAGCAGCTGGATTTTAACATGTAGTCTTACAAAACTACCCAGGTGGTTCTAAAACGTAAAGGTCAGTCTGTAGAATTTCTGAATCGGAAACAAATAACTGACCCAAGAATCGAATTAATCTTAAATTAAAAGGGGAAAGTTCCCAATATGCATCACTCCCAACTGCTTTGGGACAAAAGCTCAAAAACTGAAGAAATACTACAATAAAAAAAAAAAAAAAAAAAAAAAAAAAAAAAGAAAAAACAACAACAACAACACAAGAAGGACTGCATCGAAGAAGAACTGACTGAAACGCGAAGTTCTGCTCAAAACAGTCAACTTCCCCATGAGAAAATATTGAGAAAGACTGAGAAAGAGATGAAAAGGCTATGTTGGCAGAATGCAGTAGCTCTGGCGGGGTGGGGAAAATGGGGGGGGACACAGTTGTCTAGATTTGTTAAAAAAAATAAAAATAAATTTTGTGGAAAACATAGGCGTTTACCCCACAGCTAGAAGACCTCAGCACATACAAACTATAAACTGTGAAGTGTTAAATTTATTATTTTGAAATGTTAAAACTTTATGAGTCATATTTTGACTATGATAGAGAGGTTTATCATGGTGTTAAAGTTTTGGTGTTTGAACTAGTTTGTCATGACATTGTGGTAACATAGTATTTATTTTTATGGGATTATTCAAATGTATAGGCTCATGTCTAATGCTAATGATTTACTTGATATCAAGTTGATTTATCAGTAAGTGTCATGTAAGGTAAAACTTTAAATTACACCATGTTCCTTGGTCCTAAGAAATTAACTTCATGGGGCTGGAGAGATGGCTCAGTGTTAAGAGGCCAACTGCTCTTGCAGAGGACCTAGTTTGAGTCCCACGCACCCACATGGTGGCTAAGAACCATCTTTAAGCCAGATGTGGTGGTTCACACCCTTTAATTCCAGCACTTGGGAGGCAGAGGCAGGCAGATCTTCTGAGGTTCAAGGCCATCATGGTCTACAGGGTTGTTCCAGGCCAGCTGGGCTACAGGAGGACCATGTCTCAAAAAACACCAAAAAAAAAAAAAAAAAAAAAACAAAAAAAAAAAAAAAAGCATATTAGTTCATTTAAGCAATGATTAATTCTTCTGTTTCTAGGTGCAATTTATTTCTATGTTTGAATGTATTATATATGTGGGAACATTTGCCAGGTAAAACACCTCTAAGTTTTCAAAGAGAATTTGTCATTCAAAACCTCTCCCAGGCTTGCCAGGGCATTAAGTTTATACTAGTGATTTGATATAACTGTCCGATCTCATTACAGGGAATAAATATTAATTACTTAGGAAATTTGCACAACTAAGGGTCAATCTGTTATGAATGTTTTTATGTCTCATGGGTAGTGAGAAAAGAAATGAGAAAGTGAAAAAATGATATTTTTAGTAAGGATTTTTAAAGAGATGGAGATATTTTTGTAAGGATTTATAGAAAGATGATGAGAAAGTCTATGCAAGTGATAAACATCTGAGAAGGTTTGTTATGGAAGGAAAAATGTGAGACTATATGAATAAGCCTAATTTTCTAAGGTTCAGTCAAGTAGTTTAAGATATCTAGTCAAGGTTTATTTAAGTGTGTTCAGTTTTTCCCAAACTTTATATACACATCACATGGCACTTAAAGAATAGTAAAAGGATAAGATACCCATATTAAATTAAATCGTATAAACATCTTGTAAATATACAGAGTTGTTNTGTATACATGGTGTATGTATATGTGTGTATATATAGTGTGTGCATGCGTGTATATAGTGTATACATACATGTGTATATAGTGTATGCATATGTGTATACATAGTGTATGTATATGTGTGTATATATAGTGTATGCATGCGTGTATATAGTGTATACATACGTGTGTATATAGTGTATGCATATGTGTGTAATGTAGTGATAAAATATTAAGGATACAAAGTACCATCAATATAGAGGTTGTTTAGGCATTCTCCTTTGTAAGATGCTAGGTTTTTAGATGAAAGGGGCCAAAGAGGACACTAAGATTCCTGGGGAATAAGTTTATTAGAGAAATTATTAATACCAAAGGCAAATATATGACCCCATGTGTGGGGGGAGGGTGATCTGAGATAAGCTCAGGCCCCAGCACCAGAGACAGACAGCACGGTGGTCTCTGAACCCTCCTTCCCGTTTGCTCCCCACCCTGTGGCAGAGGAAGGAGCCTCTTATTCTTTTGAGAGTAGGGAAGGTTCTGGTTCCCAGGCAGGAGAAGGGCTGGGGAGCAGGATCTGTGTGTAGTGCCTCTATGTCTGCTAGCTGGGGGCTCATCCAGTAAGGTGCCTCCAGCGGCTGTGAGAAGCAGCCTGCTTCATGAGGAACAGCTGGATTGGAACATGTGCTTACAAAAACCTACCCAGATGGTTCTAAAACGTAAAGATCAGTACTGTAGAATTTCTGAATCGGAAACAAATAACTGACCCAAGAATCGAATTAATCTTAAATTAAAAATGGGAAAGTTCCAATATGCATCACTCCCAACTGCTTTGGACAAAAGCTCAGGGGGCCATACACAAGAAATACTTACAACTAGCCAATGCATATTGGAAACAACAACAACAACAACAACAACAACAACAGAAAGGACTGCATCGAAGAACTGACTGAAACAGCGAAGTTCTGCTCAAAACAGTCAACTTCCTCATAGAGAATATTGAGAAAGACTGAGAAAGAGATGAAAAGCATGTTTGGCAGAATGCATGAGCTCTGGCGGGGTGGTAAAAATGTGTGGGGTGGACACAGTTCGCTAGATTTGTTAAAAAATAAAAATAAATTTATGTGGAAAACATAGGGAATTTACCCCACAGCTAGAAGACCATCACACATACAACTATAAACTGTGAAGTGTTAAATATTATTATTGACTGTTATAAACTAGAGGTCATATTTTACTATGGAGTTAAGAGTTTTCATCAGGTGTTAAAGTTTTTTGTGGTATGAACTAGTTTGTCATGACATTGTGTGCTAAATCACAGTATTTATTTTTATGGGATTATTCAAATGTATAGGCTCATGTTCCAATGCTAATGATTTACTTGATATCAAGTTGATTTATCAGTAAGCTGTCATGTAAGCTAAAACTGCTAAATTACACCATTGGTCCTTGGTCCTTGAAATTATGTTCATGGGGCTGGAGAGATGGCTCAGTGGTTAAGAGCAATCCATGCTCTTGCAGAGGACCTAGGTTTGAGTCCCAGCACCACATGGTGGCTAGAACCATCTTTAAGCCAGATGTGGTGGTTCACACCTTTAATTCCAGCACTTGGGAGGCAGAGGCAGGCAGATCTCTATGAGTTCAAGGCCATCATGGTCTACAGGGTTGTTCCAGGCCAGCTGGGGCTACAGGGAGACCATTCCTCAAAAAACACAAAAAAAAAAAAAAAAAAAAAAAAAAAAAAAAAAAAAAGCATATTAGTTCATTTTAAGCAATGATTAATTCTTCTGTTCTAGGGTGCAATTTATTTCTATGTTTGAATGTATTATATATGTGGGAACATTTGCCAGGTAAAACACCTCTAAGTTTTCAAAGAGAATTTGTCATTCAAAACCTGCTCCCAGGCTTGCGAGGACATGTTATAGTTTATACTAGTGCATTTGATATAACTGTCCGATCTCATTACAGGGGAAATAAATATTAATTACTTAGTAAATTTGCACAACTAAGGGTCAATCTGTTTATGAATGTTTTTATGTCTCATGGTATTGAGAAAGAAAATGAGAAAGTGAAAAAATGATATTTTTAGTAAGGATTTATAAAGAGATGGAGATATTTTTAGTAAGGATTTATAGAAAGATGATGAGAAAGTCTATGCAAGTGATAAAACTCTGAGAGGATTTGTTATGGATGGAAAAGGTGAGACTATATGAATAAGCTTAATTTTCTAAGGTTCAGTCAAGTAGTTTAAGATATCTAGTCAAGGTTTATTTAAGAGTGTTCAGTTTTTGCCCAAACTTTATATACACATCACATGGCACTTGAAGGAATAGTAAAAGGATAAGATACCCATATTAAATTAAATCGTATAAACACTATTGTAAATATACAGAGTTGTTAATTTTTAGTCCACTCCTGGCTTGCACTGGACTCCCTGTTACAGATTTGGATTAAATGGACACATACAAATAGTGGGTTACCTATGGCTATTGAAAGATGTACTTTGTGTTTCTTGCAAGTGTTATTTTGATATTTCTTTTGATCTAACTGGATAATTTGAATCAAAAGGCTAGATTCTATCTTTCTGAACCATCTGCATGCAGTCCAGAAGAAGACAGTTCGGATGGGCTTGGTAATCCTTATCAGCTTATTTCCTGTCTTCCAGTATGTAATACAACTCCTACCTTTCTGGGAGAACTATAAATCAGGATAGGGGGGTCTGGGAAAGAAAGAGACTGTTCCTGTTTATGGTAAATTGTAGTAAACAGTTTACATTTAAGATAAGATCTGAAATTGTTTAATTTTCTCTCATGGGCTATGCCTGCTTTACCTATGTTGTTAAATCTCTATTCTAGTCAGTATTATACAAGGCTGCTTTGGTTTTTGCCCAAGCCTTATCTAAAATAGTATGCAGTAATTAAAAGTATCAGTAATGTAGCCTTTCTGGGTGGTTAACAACCATACTTAATGCCCATACCAATTCAGCTGAGGAACTTAAGGGACAACTTTGGTCCTGGCCCTCTGAGGTCAACTAAGTCCCAGGGAACTATGTATGGGGCCATCTCTTGAAATGTCCTGCATTTGTGAGTCACCAGTCCTCCTGTGCACCGGGAGGTCTTGGAGATCCACTAATGGGACTCTAGCTAGTGTCCAGTCTATAAAGAAGAAAGTCTCTTCATGCTTCAAAAAGGGAAGCCTGGTCCTGCAAGACCTGACTTTGTCCTCCCGTGGATGGAACTGGTAAATGAAAAAACAAACAGAGCCAGAGGCTCACCCCCAAAATCTGAGTGGCCTCTGAGGACCAGATCCTCAACTGACCTTGAGAAAACAAAGCTTGGTTAATCTGGGCTAACTGTATGGACTTAAACACCCAAAAGGAAAGAATAACCAAAAGACAACCAATCTTATATTTCCTTTAAAGTCTGAGAGATTGTGCTTCCGAACTTTAGACTTAAAGTCATATGAGATCTATTGTTGTCAAATAATAAAATTTCCTCTTTTTATTTAGCAACTACCTAAGAGGAAACTCACACCGTGACTATCAGAATGCCTGGAAAGCAGATCCTGAGTGCAGATACCATGCCCAAATGAACAAAAGGAGAATCCCAATAATGGATGCTTCAGAACCCCTCGTTGAGAAATTCTAATAGACTTTTAAGTTGGACGTTTAATTCACCCTGGTCATTTCCTGGTTCCCTGTCTAGAAAATGTACCTAACTATGGTTGCCTTCACGTCTCCATCACAGGCACCTGTCAAGGACTTTGTTCTCTCTATAACTATACTTTTGGGGGTGTTTTAGATAGACCCACTGAGCAGGGTGTACCCCAGTTGCCACTCCCTACACCCCTTTTCAGCATGGAAGAAGTCAGAGTGGTCAGTGCCTCAATTCCCTCTTGGCAATTGGGGTGACCTCCTCAGAGGGTAATGTGATAAAAATAGGAACTAAAAATTGGCTAGGCAGTTTAAAGTCAAGACCCCCCAAAGAGCCAGTTTCTTTCTCAGCTGAGAGCTGAAGACTTCCTGAATCTGCCAGTAAACTTATCCTTCCGGTTGCTCTTGGCCCATGCATCCTTAACTCACTTGTCAGATCTACTAATCAGTGGGTAAATTCTATTAAAGTCATGGTGCTAAGGGCTCAATACACTCCTTCCCTGGCAAAGATCATTCCACCTCAGAAACACCTACTGAGGTCAGCTCTTATGAACTTCCTTCAAGGATGTGAAGATCTCACAACAGGGGGGAATGAAACATGGATTATAAAACTCAGGGATAGTGTTCTCAGATACCATTAAATCACTTTCCCTGAGTCTTTCTAGGAATGACTGGTTTGCTTCCTTTGCTCACTTCCCCTTGATTGGTAACTTTAACTGTGGTGTTAAACTCTGATTGGCTGTTGTACTCATAAAAAGCCCACCTGTACCTCATGGCCACATTCCCCCCGAGCTGGGTGTCGGCCTGGCAAGGCATTGTAATTAAATTAAACCCTCCTTTAAAACTCAAAAAAAAAGTTGTTAAAAATACAAAGGAAAGAAATAATGCTAGAGCTATAAAGGAAAATGCCAACTAACATATGAAGGAAGAAACATCAGAATAATATCAGGTCTCTTATCAGCAATGCTAAAAACCAGCAAAGCATGAAATGATATATTTTAGCTCCTTTATGTAAGTAACTGCTAACCAGGAGGCTTTTATCTGCAAAGCTAACTTTCAGATTTTATAAAGAAATAAGGACATTTCAAGACAAGCACAAACCAAACAGGTTCATAAAGTAAGCCACCCTTGAAGAAGCTACTTCTACAAAGAGGAGGAAGAAAAACAGACTCTACCATGTAAGCATGATAAAGAAAAGCTTCATGAACGAATAACTGAGGAAAGTAGACCTAGGAAGAAATCTGTCATGTCCAGCATGGTAAATTAGCAAACCTATAGTGCTGATAGGGGTGAAAGTAAAGAACAAAATACAACCAGCCACAGGGGAAACAGCAGGCAGGCATTTTGAAGAGGTTTGCAGAAGAAACGTGGACAAGTTTGGAACTTTGAGCTAGAAAAGCCTTCAGGTGCCGTAAGCAGAGCTCATTGTGGTAGGGTTTGTAAGACTAGAACGTCAAGAAAAATGTGGACTGTGGAGGTCAGGTGCATGAAGTTTCAGAGGATAATAAGGAAATAAGAAACTGGGCAGACTGTTCTTGTTACATTTTGAGAAAGAATCTGACTGCATCCTGTCCATGTCTCGAGAACCTGAGTGAGGTTAAATTCAAATGGAATGAACTCATTTGTATGATGGAGGAAATTTCAACACAGGATAGCATTCAGGTTCTACCATGGTTACTGTCAGGTGTACTAATCTATATCCACAGTAAGAAGGAGAGTAATGGAGTTTAAAGTTACAGGCAATGTGGGTACAGAGAAACCAACTGTAATTGTTAAGGAGCTTAGCAGTATTAAAATGACATCTTGTATTTCACATTAGGAGAATAGGGAGGGGCTCTAATGGTAAGATCTCCTTGAAGGCTCCAGCTTGTGAAAATGTCAATTAATTTGCAAGGTGAGAAGTTAGATGGAAAATTTCAACATAGAGGTTCCTTGCTAGAAAACAACTGCTCAAGGAAATGCTTCTTCAAGGTCAGCCTTTGCGGACCAGGGGTAGAATGTTATGGTCGAATGTAAAATCTGCTCATGTATTTGATAACTTGGTCTCTAGTTGGTGGTGCTGTTTTGAATTATTGTAGAACCTTTAATAAATGGAGCCTTATTCAAGGAGTAGGTCACAGGGACTGGTCTTGAGGCATGAGAGCTCAGTCCCACATCTTTTTTGCTCTCTGATTATTGTTCCACAAAGGTGTGAGATAAGAGGTCCCCGCCGCACATTCTGGCCAGCACATAGCAGTGTGCTGTCATGGCTTCACCCCCACTATGACTTCAGATTGTGAGTCAGCAAGCCCTTACCTTAAGCTGTTTCTTGTCAGCTATTTGTCACAGGAATGAAAAAACTAAGTAATACAGATATCTTTGTACAGGATAAGAAATTTCCCTTTCTTGTTGACTGAGCCTGGTGGCTGTAGGCCTGTAATCTCAGCTACTAGGCAGGCTGAGGCTGAGGCAGGAAGACCACAGCTCAAGTCCTTCCTGGATAACAGAGTTATTCCAGGCCAGTCAGATCCTGCCTTAAAATAAAAAATAGAAACACAGCTAGGGACAGGGCTCACTGTAGAATGCTCGCCCAGCATGTACAAGGCCCTGGATGGGGATGTGGCTCAGTGTAGAATGCTTGCCCAGCATGTACAAGGCCCTGGATGGGGATGTGGCTCAGTGTAGAATGCTCGCCCAGCATGTACGAGGCCCTGGATGGGGATGTGGCTCAGTGTAGAATGCTCACCCAGCACGTGCAAGGCCCTGGATTTGATCCCCAACATCTCCAAAAGCAAACAAACAAAAATCAGAACAAAAGTCAAATTTTTATTACAAAGTTTATTAAATATTTTGTGTCTACTGAAATACTCAGGGTTTTTCTCCTTCTTAATGAGATTGATTGTTTTATTTACAATTTTTGTGTGTGTTTCTGAGTGAGATTGGCTACATTCTTCTTAATGAGATTGTTTTATTTACAGTTTTTGCATGTGTTCTTGAGTGAGATTGGCTACAATTCTTCTTGGTCCCAGTGTAGATCTTTATGTCCATTCCATAAAGTGAGTCAACCTTCGCTGCCTTTTCTTACTCCAGAGAGACTTAAATAGGCTAGACTTATATATTCCTTGTAATCTTTTAGTAAAACTCTATAGGAAGCCTCCCTGGTCATGTTTTCTTTTGAAAAGGTTCTAATTACTGATTCCATGTTTTTGCTTATTGCTGCACTACACAGGTTACCCCTCTCTTTTGAGTCACAGAAATATTTTTCCTTAAGAAGTTTTACAAAATAAATTTTCAAATGAATTAGGACGAAAGTCTCTTACTGCTTGAATCTCTGAGGAAACGGAAATTTGCTCCCTGCATGCTGCTTGGTATTTCTGATTTTGTCACACTCTGTTTTTGATGAATTTTCTCCGAGGTCACATTTATTACTCCTTCTGCTGTATGTTTGCCTTTAATTCTAGCTCATTTCTGGTTTTGTCCCTCTTTCATTTTTTCCTACCTGCTTGGACTTCATGCCAACTTTGCTCATTTTTTTCCAGCTTCCTGTGAACTTCCTTGTTACTAATCAAAACTGCATGTAGCACATGTAATACTCTGTGGTTTTCCCTATCACATGTTTCATTGGATGGTATCCCAAACATGCTTCTGAGTAAACAGATGTGAGGCATTTCTAGTATTTAAATTGCTTACGTAATTCCATTTTACTCATCAAATACAGCATTGTGATAGTCATCTTTAGAATTAACAGTGATTTTTGTGAGCCACGATGTGTTCTTCAGTTACTTATACATGTGTGATCCACAAAACCTGGTATTTGCCTTCAGTTGGGTGTAACACTCTTTACAGACACACTGGGAGCAGCATAATATTCAGCATTCTAGTTCCATGTCTGCTTCCTATAGTAACTACTTAGAAAAGTGAGCTGTTTCTCTAATTCATGTAGTTTTATCAATCTTTACCTCCATATTTTGAGGATGAATATTAAATTAAAGCTCAGAACTAGTCTCCCTCTTGATTCGTCAGATGTTTCAACATGGAGTTTCCTCCACATCTGGTTATCTTGCTTATCAGCCTTAACTCTACTTTTCTCCATATTATTTTGACCAATGTTTGTAGGGATTTTCATTTTCATTCCCTTTACTTTTTTTTAAATTTTATTTTTGTATGTGTATGAATGTACTCTCTGCATGTAGGTCTGTGCACCCGTGTTGTGCAATGCCGCGGAGGTCAGAAGAGGGTGTCGGATTCCCCTAGAACTGGAGTTCTCCTGGAATTGAAGTTACAGACTATTCTCAGCCGCCATGTGGGTGCTGGGGATCGAACCCGGGTCCTCTGTAAGAGCGTCGGTGCTCCTAACCGCTAGGCCATCTCTCCAGCCCCCCTCATTCCCTTTACTTTTAACTTATTGAAGTTCCCATGCTAGAAAGTTTCTTTTTTTTAATTTTTTTATTTATTCTTATATGTGTACGAATGTACTGGCTGCATGTAGGTCTGTGCACCCGTGTCATGCAATGCCTCAGAGGCCAGAAGAGGGCGTCAGATTCCCCTGGATCTGGAGTTAAAGACGGTTCTCAGCCACCATGTGGGTGCTGGGGATCGAACCCAGGTCTTCTGCAAGAGCAGTCAGTGCTCTTAACCGCTAGGTCATCTCTCTATCTCCTAGAAAGGTTCTTATAAGCAACAAAAGGATGGGAGGTTTTTTTTTTAATCCTACTACTAATATGTTTGGATTTATTTCCACCATATTATCTTTGCTTTTTATATTGCTTTATTAAATGTTTTATCATATATATGTGTGTATACATGAGAAAGATAGAGAGAGAGAGATTGCCTGCATGTATATATGTATATATGTGTACCACATGAGTGCCTATGATCACAGAAGCCAGAAGAGGATGTTGGATACCCTGGAACTGGACTTACAAATGATTGTAAGCCACCATGCTCTTACGTGCTGAGGCATCTCTCCAGCCCCACAACTTTTTCTTTTAACTGTTAAGGCTAGCTATTTTTCTATTTCCACTACTAGTTTGGAGATTATGCACTTAACTTCTGTTCTTTTGAAGATTATGCTAGTAAATTAACCATGCATTTTTTTTTTTTTTAGACAAGTTCTCAATATGTAGCCCTAGTTGGCCTGGAATTCACTGTGCATACCAGGCTAGCCTCAAGACCACAAAGATCTTCCTATCTCTGCCTCCTGCATGTTGGGATTAAAGGCATGCACCACCACAACCAGTTATGTATTGCTACTTACTTTCTTTGACATGCATAGTGAATAACTGTCCTTTTGAATTTAACCCAGAGCCTTGGCCTCTCATCTCATTTCAGTAAGCACTCCCAATCATCACCTTCTTCTTGACCTCTATTTTTTCTCCTACTTTTTAACCTCACAAATTTTACCATTTATCATTAAATTTTTGCTTAAATTTACTTATTATTTGCACTTATTAAAAAATCCTTTCTCGGGGCTGGAGAGATAGCCTAGCGGTTAAAAGCACTGACTGCTCTTGCAGAGGACCAGGATTCGATCCCCAGCACCCACATGGCAGCTAAGAACCGTCTGTAACTCCAATTCCAGAAGAACTCCAGTTCCAGGAGAATCTGACACCCTCTTCTGACCTCCATGGCATTGCATGACACAGGTGCACAAACCTACATGCAGACAGTACATTCATACACATACAAAAATAAATAAAATTAAAAAATAATCCTTTCTCCTGGGCAGACATGTGACTCAGTGGGTAAAAACACTTGCAGGCCTGACAGCCTGAGTTTGATCTCTGGAAGCCATGTAAAGCTGGAAGGAGAGAAGTGATTCCACAAAGTTGTCTTCAGACCCAAGATGAGAGAGAGAGAGAGAGAGAGAGAGAGAGAGAGAGAGAGAGAGAGAGAGAGAGAACATCTTTAAAATATCTATTACTTCTCAAAGTTCTCACCTGAGACTGCTTTCTTCGTTCTGGAGGCTTACTCTTGAGATGTCCAACCTAATGGGTATGTTTGTCTAAATTGCTTTTTTCCTGTTTTTAAAAGTACATTCAGTACATTCAGAAAGTGTAGGAGTCCAGGTTTTCCCCAGTGCCCTGATAGTGCCTTTCAGCACTTCTGAGAAGTCAGCTCCCAGTCTAACCGCCACACCTGCGTACGTCACCTTCATGTCTAGCTCTCTTTAAGATTCTCTTTTTATCTCTATTTGTTCAGAAAATTTACTAAAATGGGTCTAGATGTAAAGTATTGTTTCATAGTACTATTACAATTCTTTCAGATTTCCATGTCTAAGAATGTGTTGCTCATGATGTCTGGAAATTGTACAGCCATAGGGTCTCTCTCTCTCTCTCTCTCTCTCTCTCTCTCTCCCCCTCCCTCCCTCTCTCCCTCATTTCCTTCCTCCCCAAGGTTCCACTTGCAATTCTCAAAATTATGATGTTCCTCTGTGGATTTCTATCTTTAGCTGGCACTTCTGTCTTCCTGTGTCAGTGCATTAACGGCTAGTAGGTCATTTATGTGTCTTCCCATTCCAATTACTATATCAAGTTCTTTCTCCAAAATTTTCAGTTTCTTGACCCTTGTGTCTAATTATAGTCTTTCCTTTATTTCATTAAATGAATAAAATATTTTTTCACATCGTATGAGATAAAATAGGGACCCAATATTACCAGTTACTTTGAAGCCTTACGGACCTGGCTCTTGGCCTTGTCTTGACCTTGACGTCTTGCTCCCATGGTATTAACTGGATCTTTCGACCCTGAGTTTGTGTGTGCTGGAAAGTCAGTCTATGTTAATTATTTGAATGTGAATATTAAGTGGGTTTTTCCAGAGTTATGCTTCTGCTTGTACACACATGGCTTTTGATGTTTTGTTTTTTAAAATATTTTATTACTTTTATCTTAAATGTATGAGTGTAATGCCTGAATGTAGGTAAGTGCACCCCATGAGGGTATTAGAACCCCTGGATCTGGAGTTATGGACACTTGTTAGTGGTTATGTGGATTCTGGGAATGAAACCCAGATCCTCTCTCTGCAAGAGCAGCAATACTCTTAATCACTGAGCCATCTATCTCTCCGTGCCTAGCTTTAGATGTTTTACATACCCAGAAGGTATACGTTGGGCTCAAAGCATTGAGTATTAGTGACTGAAGGTATTATAGAAAAATCTTTCCCTTCTTCTCACTATAGACTTGAACAAGATCATTATCCTTCTCCTGTCAAGTCAGGATCCTTTTCACCCTTCCTCAGAAGACAAAATCCTTTGGGGTTTTGGCTTTGTGTCAGTGACCTCCTAATTAACCTCCTCCTTGAATAGGTCCATTTACTTCCTGTCAACTTTGTGAACCTTGAACACAGTTGTAGGGACTCACCAGCTGGAGAGGCACCTTGCTGAGTGTCCGCAGCTTGCTACTCTAGGTTCCCACTTTTGTACAGCATGTGACTTTAGGAACCCTTCTCTACTCACCAGTATCTCAGCACCTCTAGAAAGTTCTTTACATGTTTAATACAGCATTTTATCAGGATATTGTTTTTAAGGAGGAGGATAGACCAGGGTCTGACCACACTGCAACATGTTGAAATGATGGTGACCCTCCACGAGGCAGGGGGCTAAGTCTGTCCTTCAACACTTCACAAAGAATCACAGGACCTGGGGGAGTAGCTCAGTGGTAGAGTGTTTGCCTATCATGAACAAGGCTCTAGATTTATCACACACACACACACACACACACACACACACACACACACACACACAAAAGTTTAAACCAGCCATATATGTTTCCCTTTTATTCTCAGCGTCTGATTTTCTTACATAAACATGCTGAGGCATGGCCGGCTCTTCCTAGTCCTGACATGGGGGGTCCTGTGGTGGTTTTATTATTCAATACCTGAACGCTTTGATAGTGCTCAAAATCAAATAAGCTTTGAACCTCTGAAATAAAAGTTTATGAAAAGATTTTATCACCACTTTAGTCTTTAATTTTTTTGAACAAACTTAGCCCTCTACAGAATGAATATGAGGCTAATCGGCATCTGACATTCATGCTGAGCTTCCAGACCAGTGGTCTCCACAGTGAGCACACACGCCTCATCAAATACAAAGGTGCACTGTTGGGAGACAGAAAGAGATTATTCAATTTTTATTCATAAGTGTTTTATCTTGAAATCAGAAGACATTAGTATCTGCAAACTGTAATAAAGGAATTAACACTGTGTCTTTACCTGGCCCGCAGAGGGGACAATCCACAGCATGAAACACCCCAGGATGGACTATGGGGCCTTCTCTCCCTTCCCTTCTGCACAATGCAACTCACAGTGACATGTAGGCTTAGTTCAACATGTGTCCACAGCACATTTTCTAGTTAGGAAGCCCTCCCAAAATGAACATGTGGCTTCCACAGGTTTTCTGCACTAACACTGGGGAACATATACAGTATTAACGTGAACTAGAAGAAAATGGCAAAGAGGATAGATCTCCTTCCTTTACAAATGAATACTTTACAAAATAAAACCTGAATGATCTTATATCTGATAAGATATTGTCCCTGTAACTGATCAGGGATCCAGGTATGCATATACCACAAGCTACATATTAAACCTTAGTTCATGCCTTCTAACTGAATGCTCATTGTGTTCAATAAAACTACTGCAGTTATAATGATGGTTGAAATTCTGATCATGAGAAAAGGCAAAGCCAACAAGTGTACATGCAAACAGCAGGAGAGGCTCTCAGAGAACACATAAAGAATTTGTCTTCCTGACTCAAAATGAGCTTGCCATTTGACCCAGTCACACCACTCCTGGGTATATACCCACAAGACTCATCTTACTGCAGAAATACATGCACAGCTATATTTATTGCAGCTCTGTTCACAATAGTGAAAAGCTGGAACCAACCCAAATGCCCCTCAACTGACGAGTGGATGGAGAAAATGTGGTACATGTACACAATGGAATTCTATGCAGCGGTAAAGAAAGACAACATCATGAACTTTTCAGGGAAATGGATGGAGCTAGAAGATATTATATTAAGTGAAGTAACACAGTCCCAGAAAAACAAACGACGAATGGTATCCCTCATCTGCGGATGCTAGTGCCAATAATCCAGTTATAAATATTTCTTGTGGAGAGGGATGCATATTAAAAGAACAACAACAGAAAGACTGCATCAGAAAACTGACTGAAATGGTGAATTGGGAAGGGTGGGAGGGGCGGGAGAGGGACACGGGTCTATATTTGATTAATGTACATTTAATTGACATGAGTCCAACAAGTATCCAATTTTGCCCAGACTCTGCCTACAGGTTACATGGTGTTTTAAGACTTAGTAAAAGTAAATATGTGTGTATTAAACAACATTGGTTTAAAGGTTCTGATAAAAATGGTAAGGCACCTGAGTTAATTGGAAATATAAATTGTTGTCATCCACATTTGTTTTACTTAAAATCTGTATAACAATAACTTTGGGATTGCACATACAAATGTTCTCTATAATTTTTCTATTGTACAGTATCATCTTGTAACATTCTCTTTTACCTGTAGGATGATTTAACTTAAGAAATTAAATTTGCTTCCCAAGTTAATGACATACAGTCACCCAAAGCAGCTTGGGTGAATTTGATGAAATCTGCGCCTTGATTCCTGCCTATAGGTATGTGTACTACAAATGCCTT
This sequence comes from Rhizomys pruinosus, assembly GCA_009823505.1. Classification (NCBI taxonomy): domain Eukaryota; kingdom Metazoa; phylum Chordata; class Mammalia; order Rodentia; family Spalacidae; genus Rhizomys; species Rhizomys pruinosus. Next base: position 1,662,778 of record VZQC01014822.1, read on the forward strand.
TCTGAGACTCATGGGTCTCAAACAAAACCTAAAATAACAAAAACCTAAAATAAAAAGGGGGGATACAGATACATATGTTCCCACAGGTCAAAACATCACCAAGTTAATGGCTGAAAAAGAAAAGACACAGCTTTGCATTGTGTAGGATGTACCAGGAAGTGCCAGCAGAAAGGTTGGCCCATCTGAACATTGAAAGGAAGAAAAGCATTAGACTGTTAAAGGCATCAAACCCCTCTGTGGATCCTACTTGTAACAACTATTTATAATGAGTCCTAATGAAACTTACCTTCTAGGTGCCGCACATTTTTAATATGAGAGATTTTCTTACCTCTCCTTCATAGAACAAGGAGGAATATGATGATGATGAGGTCATTCTCTAACTAAATTGGAGCCAACTATCATAGAGGTAATCTCTTACAAAACTGGTAAAACTGCCTTCTTTAATTGACAGACATAGGAACTGTGAAAAGGATTATTCTCTATTCAGAACCAAATATAATACTAAAGTCTCCTTAAGCTACGCACTTAAGCAAAATATATTAATACAGGAGAGCTCTGAAATCAGCAATGGATTATTCTACCAAGGACATGTTGGCCAGGGAATCCAAGCCCCCCCAAAAGGTAAAGGCTTCTTGCCTGTAAACTGGGATACCTGCAAGAAGAGAGGTGATAAGGCCCTACTGTCAAAGACCTGATGTAAGCATGGGAAAGATGTATTGAGACCGCACGTGCAAGTGTACAGTTGGTCTCTGGAATACCAGAGAGTGTTACCAAAGGCCACTAAACCAATAAAGCAAATATAGGTCTCCTTGAGTCAAGCAAGACTCCTCCGTCAGCACCAGCTACACCTCACCTGCCTGGAAATACTGTGCAGCAGTGGCAGCCATATGCCTGTATATCCCAAATCTAATTGGCTATTGGCTCTCTCCTTGGAGGAATAACCCATGGCTGATGCCACAAGCTTACATCCTCTAGTGGTTAGGAGATGTTATAAGCCACAGTAAGACCCTGTCATATTTTACAGAAAAAAATATAATTCATAGATTAACATACCATCCAAACATCTGTGTCTATACCAAAGTAACCTACTATAACAATTAGTACTGTTTAAATACCTATATATCTAATTGCCTGTGCTTCATTAGTAGGATCGAAAGGTCATTCCTGGACAAACTGTCAGCCCATGAAAGGAAACAGCCAGAACTGACCAGAGCTCCAGAGAAAGTAGACTGTTTTGCTTCTCGTCCACCCGTGCCCCTTTTCTAAGTCTAGGGAACAATCTGTGGAAGAGGGGGTGTGGTAGAATGTAAGGGCTGCGATTGAGGTGAATGGTGAAACTACAGCAATATAGACTGGATATTTATTTGATCAACTTGACTGAACATACAAGCCCCCCCCCAAGCTGGATGGTGGGACCCTTGGGCTGTGTGGGTTTGGGCACAATTGCTTGCAAATTGGTTTTACATGAAGGATACTTGTACTCATAAATTATTACTTATTGTTAAAAAATGAAAAAAAATTAAAAAGTAATAGAAGAAAAAAAAAAGAATTTGTCTTCCTGTCGAGGTCTCTTGTAACTGTGCTGCTGCTCACATGGGCAAATGGCAGCTTGTGAATCACAGCCAACCCATGGACACCAGCATGTGTCTCTGTCTATTTCCCTTCCACTTTCTCCTCTTATTTCACATCTTTTCTTCTTCTTCTTTTGTTTATTTTTTTGAATGTCTGTTTCTCATAGTCTAGCAAACAAGGAACACCTTCACAATAGACATAAAGCTAAGATCAAGAGGACACAAATAGATCCTCATTAAAATGAAATTAAAGGATCATTTTAACAATGTGTTTATCCTTCACTATTCCACATATTTTAAAGTATTTTAAGCTTCTTGCTTTGGTGACTTGTAAGATGCTGGTATGTGATAATCACAACGCTGTCCCCCAAACTACTTGTGCCGTTATCATAGGTGGCCATTGTGGGCCATAACGCTTCTGTAGGCACAAATTACAGAACAATTACTGATGAGAGAAAGGTCATAATAACAGGTTACAGAAGTCTGGCTGGCTTTGGGACCATTTAGAAGGAACCATTTTTCCTATTGTTGTGAAGATAAGAAGGAAGTAGTTTCAGGTAGTTAGAGACAAGCAAACAAAAGCCAGGCCAGAGGAGCTGTATAACTTCTGCTTTCACTTCCTGCCTACTCCATTACTTCTAGCACGATTGGAGAAATAACATGATTGGGATGACCTAAGGGTTAGGGAGTGGGCGAGTCTCCCTTATAAGAAAGCAGACGAATACTGTTGGGTAAACCTTTGTGAAAGTAGAGAGTTGTAACATCTTATAGACTGCCAAACGGACCCTAGTAGTGGGAAAAGACTCAGATTGCATCTATTCCTTAGGTTCTTCCATCCTCCTAAGTATGTATCTTTTATTCAAGAAGAAAGATAGAATGGCAGAATGGGGGTGAGTAGATGGGAGTTGTTGGAAAGACACAAGGCACAGCTAGCTACTAAGGCCCTCTGTAGCTACAACTGCTCCTACTGGTATATCAAGAAATCAATAGGATTCTAAATTGTTTTCAATCAATAAATATTTCTTGAGCATTTATTCTGTGTCAAAATGACTTTGGAAAGCTCAGATGTCTTTCCTTTTAGCACATCAAATGTGTTCATCTGAGTTCTGTGGATCTTTAAAAGGGTTGTATAAATGGTATCTGGTCTTGGAAAACTTCAAAGATTTCATAAGAGTCAGTATTCTTTAAAATACTATTAATGAGAGTAAGGAAAAAAAAACTTTTTTTTGGTCTTTTTGAGACAGGGTCTCCCTGTAGTCCCAGCTGTCCTGGAACTCCGGGTGTGGTGCCACACGCCTTTAATCCTAGCATTTGAGAGGCAGAGGAAAAAGACTTTTAAATGTACACAAATACAGAATTATCAGAGCCATAAATTCTCACGTTATGGCCCCCAAATAAGCTATTTAATATTGCTGTGCATTTACACTGAGGATATTACCTCTGTCATAAACTGTATCTTTTGCTTAATAAGTATATTAATGATATATGAATATTCATAAGCTTTGAAGTTAAAGTTGATGTTCAGAACAATTTATCCATGAATTTCCAGTTCAAGGAAAAATTTTCTAGTCCCAGGTATAAGGGGAAATTGGCATTCAAAACAATGGCTTCAAGTAGCTATATTACTCTGAGCCTGAAGCAGTCAGATCCTGGTGCTGAGTCAGAGCCTGGTGCAGGGTCAGAGCCTGGTACAGGGTCAGAGCCTGGTACAGGGTCAGTGCCTGGTACTGGGTCAGAGACTGGTGGAGGGTCAGAGCCTGGTGCAGGGTCAGAGCCTGGTACAGGGTCAGAGCCTGGTGCAGGGTCAGTGCCTGGTGCTGGGTCAGAGACTGGTGAAGGGTCAGAGCCTGGTGCTGGGTCAGAGCCTGGTGCAGGGTCAGAGCCTGGTACAGGGTCAGAGCCTGGTGCAGGGTCAGAGCCTGGTACAGGGTCAGAGCCTGGTGCAGGGTCAGAGCCTGGTACAGGGTCAGAGCCTGGTGCAGGATCAGAGCCTGGTACAGGGTCAGAGCCTGGTGCAGGGTCAGTGGCTGATGCTGGGTCAGAGCCTGGTGCTGGGTCAGAGCCTGGTGCAGGGTCAGAGCCTGGTGCAGGGTCAGTGCCTGGTGCTGGGTCAGAGACTGGTGCAGGGTCAGTGCCTGGTGCTGGGTCAGAGACTGGTGCAGGGTCAGTGCCTGGTGCTGGGTCAGAGCCTGGTGCAGGGTCAGAGCCTGATGCAGGGTCCAGAGCCTGGTGTGGGGTCAGAGCCTTGTGCAGACCGGATGTGATGGCAATAGTGAAGGAACAAGAACAAAACAAAAAAGCCCATTCTCAAAAAGTGAGTTCTATGAGGTGCAAGTTGAAATTAAAATGCAGGTTCAAATAGAAATGTTCCACTTTCTGCCAGTAATGAATTTTAATATTCATATCCTACTAGTACTGATTGGTTTAAGATGCTTAATCTGAGGCATTAATTCATTATTGCACTTTAAATTTTCTGCCCATGTACTTATACCACAAAACAGGAGAATCAGCTCTGAGATTTTCCTGTGTTCTCAAACAATGTTAGTCCCTCTTCCTCTGTGGCTAAAGTTCCTCCTGTTTCAGACAAGCAGTCACAATGAGGCATGTACTGTCATGACAGTCATGTTTCATTGATTGTCTGAGGCACCTCTAAATGGTACACATGCCTTTCTAGTGAAGATCACAAGTACAAAACAGCTGAGGAACACTTGGGACACAGGACCAGCCCTGACTGTGGGAACCTCCAAAGCTACAGGCTGATCTTCAACACAGTAAGGTGGGGAGGAGTGAAAAGTAGGAGACTTGTAAATTCAGAGACTTAAAAGAGATATATGGACCAACCAAAATGTGGTCATTGTTTTCCTTGATTCTTTATTTAAGATAAAACCTTTTGGGGGCTAGAGAGATGGCTCAGCCATTAAGAGCACTGGCTGCTCTTCTAGAGGACCAGGTTGGATTCCCAGCATCCACATGGCAGCTAATAACCATCTATAACTCCAGTTCTAGGGGATCCAACATCCTCTTATGACCTCTGTGGGCACTGAATGAGATGAGTGCAGTTACATACACGCAGGCAATACACTAGTACACATAGAATAAAAATAAAATATTTTTAAAAGATAAAACCTGCCAGGCATGGTGGTGCACACTTTTAATCCCAGCACTCAGGAGCCAGAGCCAAGTGAATCTCTGTGAGTTCAAGGCTAGCCTGATCTATATAGTGAGTCAGCTGAGGCTGCAGGGAGAACCTGTCTCAAAAAGACCAAAAATAATGAAGGTAAATTCTTTTCAAATTATTACTTTTGGAGCAATTGAAATACTTAATATCAATTATATACTTAATTACATTAAAATTATAGCTAATTTTTTACAGTGATAGTAGCTTGAAGTTACTTGTTTTAAAATATTTCAATTGTTTTTATTATATATATATATGAGTGTATTGTATGCATGTATGTAAGTGCACCTGTATTGTGCAATGCCTACAGGATCAGAAGAAGAGTCAGATCCCCTGGAACTGGAGTTATTAATGGTTGTTAGCTGCCATGTGGATGCTAGGAACTGAACCCAGGTCCTCTGCAAGAACATCCAGTGCTCTTAACCCCTGAGCCATCTCTCCAGCTCCATTGAAGTTAGTTTTCTAAACTTATATCATTTAGAGATATCTGCAAATGAAATATGGTCCCTGGAGCACATTTAAAACTCATCTGGAGGAAGAAGTTGAAGATGAAAATGAAGTAATTTTCCTGCCAAATGACCACCACTAAAGCTGGATGATGGACCAAAGCTAGATGAAGGACCAAAGCTGGATGATGGACCAAAGCTGGATGACGGACCAAAGCTGGATGATGGACCAAAGCTAGATGACGGACCAAAGCTGGATGACGGACCAAAGCTGGATGATGGACCAGAGCTGGATGATGGACCAAAGCTGGATGATGGACCAGAGCTGGATGACGGACCAAAGCTGGATGATGGACCAAAGCTGGATGATGGACCAAAGCTGGATGATGCATAGTTGGTTGTTTCTCACTGCTTTGGCCTACTTTTGTCCAAACTGAAACTTTCCATAATCAAAACATTTCTTTTAAAAAATATCAGGAGAAATAACACTGGATAAGAGGCTCAGCAGTGGAGCTGAGGTGAGCACTCTTTGGGAAAGTGCTTGCTGTGAAAGCTTAAGGACATGAGCTCCATGCCCACCCCCCACATGGAAAGAGGCCAGACTCAGTGTGACATGCATCCCAGTGACTCTAGTGTGATGGGCAGACACAGGAAGAGCTCTGGAGCTCATTGGCCAAAAAGTCTATGCAAGGGGTGAACTCTAGGTTCAGTGAAAGACTGTCTCAGAACATAAAGGGGTGGAGAAGTAGCTCAGTGGTTAGTGGTTTAAGAGCACTGGCTGCCCTTGCAGATGACCCAGTTTGGTTCTCACATGGTATGTAACAACCATCTATAACTCCAATTCCAGGGGGGATCTAGTGCCCTCTTCTAGCCTCAATGGGCATTGTACAACATGAGTGCACTTATATACATGCAGACAAAACATTTGTAGGCATTTAAAAAATAATTAACTGAAGGGCTGGAGAGATGGCCTAGCAGTTAAGAGCACCGACTGCTCTTTCATAGGACCTGGGTTCAATCCCCAGCACCCACATGGCCGCTAAGAACCGTCTGTAACTCCAATTCCAGGAGAACTCCAGTTCCAGGGGAATCCGACACCCTCTTCTGACCTCCACGGCATTGCACGACATGGGTGCACAGACCTACATGCAGACAGTACATTCACACACATAAATAAATAAATAAAATATTTTAAAATATTAAAAAATTAACTGAAAAGCACACGACATCAACTTCTATTCTGCACACATGTGCATGTACTCCCAAATGTGCACCTACATAGACATACATGTACATGCAAACATCCAGCACTGACGGCTTCAGGAATTCAGACTCATTCCTAAGGCCAGCATTAGCACCTCTGAAAGGCAGGGGAGAAAGCTCTCTCTCTGCATGGATTCCCCACACTGAAGCTTTCTTACTGACACCTGCATCACAGAGACATTTAAGGTACAGGAAGCTGTTCAGAAGCTGAGCAGTGTTCTGGAAGTTAGTCCTCTTATCCTTCATTCTTATAAAAGGAGCTCATTTTTTGGGTGGCCAGTCTCATTCATGTGTTCCCAGAACTTTTCTCAAATGTGTTTTAAACAGGAGGCAAGGAACAGAAATTTCTTTGACATATGTAACTATTTCAGGCTAACCGAACAACAATAATAAAACACTACTTTGCTAGTACAACTTCCTTTATTTTGTATGTATATGTGTATATATGTTCACATGTATGTATGTAGGAGGGTGCACGTGCACATGTTAGCATACACATGTGGGGGGCAGAGGCCAGTATTGGGTGTCTTTCTCAGTCACGCTGTCTTAGTGAGTGTAGTTCTCACCCACTCAGCTGGACAGCTGGATGGAGAGCACGAGGGGGCCTCCTCTTTTTCACCTGGGTGTGAGGGATTGAACTCAGGTCCTCCAGTACTTAAGCAGCTAGAACTTTACTGAAGGAATCATCTCCCAGCCCCTACGGAATAATCATAAGCTAGTTATTGGCAGTATTGTCAGAGATGGCTCAGGTCTGTAGAAGAATTTGTCTACGAAATGGGCCACTCTTGGGTACCAACTTCTGCATTATTTACTTTAATGTTGCTGTGATAAAACACCATGACCAAGGCAACTTACAGAAGGAAGAGTTTATTTGCTTTATCATTCCAGAGGGTTTAGAGTCTATAATGGCAGAAGAGGCACAGGGCCCGAGGCAGCTGAAGCAGAAAGCTGGGTGTTGATCACATCTTCAGGTAGGCACAGGAAGCACAGAGAAACTAGAAATCCCATAGTCCCCCAGGAAGGCCACATCTCCTGCAGGTTCCATGACACCCCCCCCCCCAACAGCACGTGTGAGGATAGAACAAGAAGCCTGTGGTTTGCAACCCATAAAGCAGCCTCACTGGAACCCAGCTGTGCTGGAACCCAGCTGTGCCAGGGCTCTACTTTGGAATGCTCAGCTTCCAGAAATGCAAAAAGGACATTTCTGTTGTTCATAAGAAACCCATCCCCTGCTCCCTTGTGGTAGGAGTGTGAGCAGAGGACTCCATCCATGCCTGAACATGGCTTTGTGTTCTGCTGGACCTTTGTTCATTCTATTCTTTCTTGCTTACATGAACTTTAATTTGTGTTCTATACAGTTTTTGAACCAATCTGTATTGGTTCATTGTCCGATTCAGTTGGCTTGGGTCTTGAGCACAACACCACTACTGCCACAAGTTCACTTGGGCAAGCTTCCAGTGGCCTGAAAGCCTCTGTTACACTCGGGCTCTCTATCAATATGCTACCCCAGTCTTCTTCACATTATTCTGTTATTTCCCCCTCTGGTTACCCTTATTGCTTTATTCTTGTTCTTGATTGACACTTGGTGCCAGATTGATTAGTTATGATTCTAAAGAATTAGCTCTAATTGCCATCTGAAACACAAAAACGTAAACAGCTTTTAAAGCGTTTACTTTTGTTATTTGTTATGAGTACGTATCTGTGTGAAGGAATGTCACATGGTGCCCGTGGGAGGCAGAAAAGGATATTGACTCCCTTGGAGCTGGAGTTACAGGCTGCTGTGAGCCCACCAACGCGGTTTCTGGGATCTGAACTCAGGTCCTCTGCAAGAGGACTGAGTCTTCTCTGTAGCCCCTAAACATCTTTTTCATGTATAAAGTGTTCAGTGTCCTTGTCACAAAGGGAATGAGAGGCTCATTGCATGTGGAGAAGAAAAGAGGAGCATGACCCTTTAGGACGCGTGAGGCAAGACAGAGTTCAAGGTTCACATCTGCGCATTGAAGGCCCCGCACTCTGCATGCGATCTGCATGTGTCCTCAGGCAGACTCTAGAGGCCAGTATCTGCAGAGGTGGCTGCAGAGGTGGGCACTTTCCGAAGGTGTATGGGTAATGGGTTCTTACACAAATTTATTTCCAAGATGCATGCAGAATGGTGGAAAAGAACTCAGCAGCTGTGACTAAAAACCACACAGAGTTTTACAAAAATTATCACTGGGGCATGTAGTGTGAAAAGGTATTGTAGTCCTTTAAAAATAGCACTGGCTCAGAAGCAGTCTTAGAGTTTACTCTTGTGCAAAAAAGGGCAGATTTGTTACCGTTATAAACTTCAAAGAAATGTTGTCTTTAAACTAGATGTGATTTCCAAAAGGGGCAATGGGCCAGGGAGCCACACCTTGGTATGTTTCATGAAGGGACCATGTGCCTTCTTTTTCCAATATTTCTCTAGAATTTTCAGTCTCATTGTCTGTAATAATTCCTGCCAGACTGTATTATCCTGAACCATGTTCTTATTCTGCCTCCAGCTGTGGTAATGGGAAATAAACAAGACTGATATTTACAACTCCATTTTCTTACTCGCAGGCATATTCTGTGATTTTGTTCTCTGATTGGATTCACACAATTACTGGTTTGCTATTTTCCAAGCTATTGAGTTCAGGTTGCAACTAGATCAGAATTCGACTGTTGGGTGGCTCTGGGGAATGACACCTTCCTAAGGCATGATTCCTGCACTACCATAGCTGATGGAAGTCCCAAAGGGCAGCCTCATTTTTAGGTCTCAGAACTCACTCTGTAAGTTTATTGCACATAATGTAGAAGGCTTATTTGAAAAGTCACATGGGGGAAACAATCTATTTGCTCATGGGTCACCCAAGTTGTTCCAAAAGAAGTTTGTGCTTATTCTAAAACTATAATAATTTTAGGCAAAAGAATGATTGACATCTGTCATTCAGTGATATACTGAAAATGTGGGGGGCAGCTTTTTGAGGCAGGGACTCTATGTAGCCCCAGTGACCTGGAACTTGCTATGTAGACCAGGCTGGCCTTGAACTCAGAGAGATCCACCTGCCTCTGCCTCCCAAGTGGTGGGATTAGAGGTGTGTGGCAGCATGCCTGGTGATATATTGAAAACTTTTATATTAAGTACCATATATAAGAGCTTGTTAGACCATCTTCAAAGATGATGTATTAGGATTTTTTAATGTTCCTATAACAAAATAGCTGAAGCATGCTAACTTTATGAAGCAAAGAAGCTCATTTGGCTCATGTTTATGGTAATTCAAACAGCAGCCAGAATTCATGGAGCAGGCATGAAATCACTGGAAGCATCCCTGACTGTTGAAGTGTATACATCTTTTCTTTGCTCATGAGTTCATATTAAAATCTGAAAGGAAAATAACTTTAAAGGTAGAGGCTGTGTTACACATTGAGATGAAGTGGGATTGCCATCTGCTGAGCTCACAAAGAGCCCACCGGTAGAGCCTGTTGTTTGGCCCACTGCCCACCAGAGAATATGTGCACTTTTGTTGGTGTTCATAGGCTGGCTTTGTTCCGTATTCTGAGGAACTGTCCAGTGTTCTTTGAAGTACTGAGTAGCATCAGTTCTCCTCAAAGATCACTTGTGTCTAGCAGCAAAAGGTGCAGAAGTCAACGTGTGATATGTGCGACTTCACACTTGCAAAGAAGCAATGGCATTCATTCTGGGGTTCACCTTGACAGGTGTTCTTGGACCGTCACAAGTCAGTATGACCTGTGTAATGTCTTCAATGCCTAGAGTAGGATAAACCCTCTCAATGCTACAGAAAGCATGTAATATATTCTTGTGGATTTAGTTTGCTATAATACAATCTGTAAAATACATTTAAAATGTTATTAAGAGTCACTGGATATATTTAGAATCCTGTTTCCTTCTCAAAAGCTTCCACGCTGTAGGTTATTCTTTCTAGACTGTTCTGAGCTCTGTCTCCCATTCTTACACACAACTAAATTCAAATTTATAACCTTTAGTTCCCATAAACAGCAAAATAAAAATCATTTATTTATATTCCTTAGTAAAACACTTCTATCAGCAGTGGCTTCAGTAACTCCCATGAATTAAAATCAGTTTTTGCCCAAGTGTAAAAAATGGAAAAGCATAATCCCGAGTTGATAATCTTCCCTTAAACTCTTAATGTTTTCAATTTATTGCTCTCTCTGCATTTTCAAACTTTTGGTTCAGGTGCCAAAAATTACACTGAAAACACCAAATCCTTTCTTTAAGTTCCCCAAAGCTCTGCAGTGAGGCGTTCCAAACAGGGAATAAACTCGCATTTCCTTGAGTTTATTTTTCCATTGCTACTAGAAGAAATGGGTAAAATAAGAGTGGGGTAGCCAAAAAATTGAATTGGTGTTATCAAGTCACAAAGTGTATAATGCATTTCCAAAAAGTTTCAAGAAATATCAGTCCCAATTTTACAAATTTGAAAAGATATAATAAGCCCTCGCATGCCTTTGTAATTTGAAGGTATTGATAACCACACTGTCCACTTTCCTCTCTCTCTCTCTCTCTCTCTCTCTCTCTCTCTCTCTCTCTCTCTCTCTCCAGGGCTTCACTAAGCAGCCCAGCTTAGCCTTGAACCCATGATCCTCCTGCCTTAGCCTGAGTGCTAACTTTACTACATGTGCCTACGCACTTGAGTCCACAGTATTGTTTCTCTGGTGGACTTCCTGCCACCCAAACACTTTATTTTGTATTCCCTATAGGCTGATGCTGTATTCCCTATAGGCTGATGCTGTATTCCCTATAGGCTGATGCTGTATTCCCTATAGGCTGATGCTGTATTCCCTATAGGCTGATGCTGTATTTTAAATGAAGGATGCTTGGAATCTGCTTATTGCCATTTATGCTGAAAAATCAGTGTGCCTTTGGGATCTGACTGGAGACTTGTGGATTAAACAGCTTCTCAGGGCAGAAAGTATATTTTAACAACTGTGTATCTAACTCCCTTAGCTTGCTTGCAGCCTGCTTCCAGGTGTAAAATGAGTCCCAAATAAATGTTTTTCCAGGAATGAATTAGACCCATTGTTAATTATAATTTTGCCTTGGGTATCACAGACAAATTATTAGTCCAACCTTCTTATTTTGAGCTATGTGTTTATTTTTTCCTCTAAGATTTCACATTTTCATAATGGTAAGATTGAATTTAAACTTGTGAAATTCCTTGAGAAACATTTATTTCTTAAAGAAAAACTTCTCCCCAGACACTTTTGCCCAGACAGTGAAGCCCTGTGCATATTGGCAGGCCTCTTCTGAGCCCTGGGGCAGCACTGTCTTGTGTCCATGCCCACACTTCACCATGAGCTCAAGATGACAGCTGTAATGTTCAAAGATGTTCTTAGGGGTGTGGAGATGGCTCAGTCAGTAAAGTGATTGCTGCTCAAATATGAGGGTCTAAGTTCAATCCTCAGCAACCACAAAGCTGGAAGTGTATATCTTTAATCTCAAAGCTGGGGAAGCAGGGGCAAGGGGCTCCCTGGGGCTTGCTAGCCAGCCAGACTCGCTGAATCCGCAAGCTCCAGGTTCAGTAAGAGATGGTCTGGTGGAGAGTTACTGAGGACGACAGCAATGTCAGCCTCTGTCTTACACACACACACAAAACACATGCATACACAGATACATGCACATACATACATGCACAAACATATATACATACAATTTTCTAAAAATAAGAGGGAGGCTAGAGAGATGGTTCAGTGACTAAGAGCTGCTCCTGCACAGGTCCTGGGTTCAATTCTTAGTACCCACATCACAGCTAACATCCATCTGTAACTGCAATTCCAGGGGATCTGACACCCTCTCTGACCTCCTTGGGCACTGCATGACATTGGTGGACCTACAAGCATGCAGACAGTACACTCATACACAAAAAAATAAAAATAATAATATCTAATATAAAAACAGTAATGATAAGAGGGGGCAGGAGAGATGGCTCAGAGCTCAAGAGTGCTGGCTGCTCTTCTAGAGGACCAGAGTTTGGTTCCCAACATCCTCACTGATTGTCTATAATTCCATCTCCATGGGACCAAACAGCCTCTTCTGGGCTCCATGGACACCTACCCAGCCTTACCCCATGCACATACACATAAGTAACAAAAAATAACTAACTAAAAATGAAAAACTCTATTTTTTCATTCATAGTCTCTGAGAGCAGCAGCATTCCAGACATGGTGACCACATCCCTGGAAATTTTATAACTACTCTGCACAGAATGAAATATATGACTGAAGGGAACATTCCTCAACATGACCAAAGCCATATATAGCAAACCCACAGCCAGCATCATCCTAAATGGAGTAAAATTGGAACCATTCCCCTAAACGTGGGAACTGGCAAGGCTGCCCCATATTGCCACTCCTCTTCAACATAGTGCTTGAAATGCTTGCTAGGGCAATAAGACAAGAGAAGGAAATTAAAGGAGTACTAATCAGAAAAGAGGAAGTTAACCTATCCCTCTTTACAGATGATATGATAGTTTACCCAAGGGATGCTAAAAACTCCACTAGAAAACTTCTAGAAACAATTAAGAGTTTCAGTAAAGTGGCAGGATACAAAATTAACCTAGAAAAATCAGTAGCCTTTCTTTATACCAACAATAAATAAGTGGAGAAGGAATATAAGAAGACCTTCCCACTCACAATAGCCTCAAAAATAATAAAATACCTGGGAACAAACCTAACCAAAGATACCAAAGTTCTCTACAACAAAAATTTTAAACCCCTGAAGGAGGGGATTGAAAATGACATCAGGGGTTGGAGAGATGGCTCGGTGGTTAAGAGCACCAACTGCTCTTGCAGAGGACTCAGATTCGATTCCTAGCACCCACATGGTGGCTAAGAACCATCTTTAACTCCAGTTCCAGGGGAATCCAACACCCTCTTCTGAACTCTGCAGCATTGCACAACATGGGTGCGCCAACCTACATGCAGACAGTACATGCATACACATAAGAAAATAATACATTTTAAAAAAAAGAAAAGAAAAGAAAATGACATCAAAAGATGGCAAGACCTCGCAGGCTCATGGATTGGAAAAATTAATATAGTAAAAATGTCCATTTTACATACAGAGTCAATGCAATCCCAATCAAAATCCCCATGAGTTTCTTCACAGACTTCAGGAAAAAATCCTTAAACTCATATGGAAAAACAAGACCCTGAATAGTTAAAGCAACCCTGAGTGAAAAATGCAATACAGGGGGATTGCTCTACCAGACTTCAAGCTATATTATAGAGCCATAGTCATAAAGACAGGCTGGTACTGGCACAAAAACAGACCCAATGACCAATGGAACAAAATTGAAGATCCAAACTTGAGCTCATACAATTTCAGCCACCTCATATTTGACAAAGGGGCAAAAAACCCAAAAACTCAATGGAGGAAGGATAGCATCCTCAGCAAATGGCGCTGGCAAAAGTGGATCACCATCTGTAGAAGAACAAAATTAAACCCCTACCTCTCACCCTGTACAAAAATCAACTCCAAGTGGATCAAAGATCTCAACGTGAAACCTGAAACTCTGAAGGTGATAGAAGAAAAAGTTGGCAGCAACCTACAAGACATAGGTGTAGGAAAAGACTTTCTAAATCAGACAGCATCTGCGCAAGAAATAAAGTCAACAGTCCACAAATGGGACATCATCAAACTCAAAAGCTTCTGTACAGTAAAAGAAACAATCAAGGAAGTGAAGAAAAAGCCCACAGAGTGAGAGGAAATCTTCACCATCTGACACAGCATTAATAATAATAGAAGAATATATAGACTAATATATATTCTATATATTAGTCTATATAATATATATATTATATATACTATATATAATCTATAATATATATCTATATATAATCTATAATATATATATTAGAATATATATATAGAATAATAAAGAATGTATAGACTACTCAAAAAACAAAGAAGAAAACAAATGACCTACTAAAAAGATGGAGTAAAGAACTGAACGGAGACTTCACCAGTGAGGAATTAAAAATGGCTGAGAAACATCTTAAAAAGTGTTCAACATCATTAATAATTAAGGAAATGAAATTTAAAACCACTCTCAGATATCATCTCCCTCTGATAAGACTGGCTAAGATCAAGAAAACAAAAGACACCAAATTCTGGAGAGGTTGTATGGAAAGGGAAACACTCATCCACTGCTGGTGGGAATGCAAACTTGAACAACCACTGTGGAAAGCAGTGTGGAGAACACTTAAAGCACTCAAAATGAGCCTACCACCTTACCCAGTCATACCACTCCTGGGTATATACCCACAAGACTCATTCTACCACAAAGATACATGTACATCCATGTTTATTGCAGCTCTCTTCACAATAGTGAAGAGGTGGAACCAACCCAAATGGCCCTTAACAGACGAATGGGTGACAAAAACGTGGTACGTCTACACAATGGAGTACTACTCAGTGGTAAAGAAAGATGTCATTACAAACTTTGCAGGTAAATGGATGGAGCTCAAAGCCATTCTGCTAAGTGAGGTGACACAGTCCCAGAAAGACAAACAGAGAATGGTTTCCCTCATTTGTGGATGCTAACACCAAATCCCCAGTTGAAAGGCAAGCTGAATGACATTGTTATATTTTTGTTTATCTGAAAGCAACTATGTTGTTATAATGTAAATCTCTTAGCAGCTCTAGAATTGACCCACCACGTATTTTCAGACTCTGTAATTACTGTATATGGGTGGAAGGTATGTATTCATATTTTAGAGTAATATAAAATTAAAGGAGGAAAATGTGAATTCCTAAACATTAAAAAAAAAAGACTGAGAGAAAGATACAGGGCAGTTATGTCAGAATGCATGATCCTGGGGTGGGGTGGGAGGAAGGGAAAGGGGAATATGTCTAAATTGAACTGAAAAATGATGTCTGAAATACACAAAACATCAATTAAAAAAAAGAATTTGGATCAATTCATTTTTCGTAAACTAAGAAGTTAAAACAATATGATGATCTAATGTATTACTTTGGATCAAGTATAGCCAAATGCAATGTGTGGCTTCAAGGATGAAATAAAGATCAGGATGAACTGCCACTGAGCACAGGGCAGTGGGGTTATGAAAAGCTACAGTAACTGTTTCAGCAAAGAAAGGCCTTTGATAAAGCCAGCTGACAAATAAAAAACCCTGTTGAGAAGCAGGTCTCCAGGTTGATGCTGGTCATTGGGTGGCTGAGGTTCATGGACTATTGTTATGGCATGTGTTCATGCAAGCTCCCTAAATAAATAGGAAGGACTTTTTTATTTATTTATTTTCGTATGTGTATGAATGTACTGTCTGCATGTAGGTTTGTGCACCCTTGTCGTGCAGTGCCACAGAGGTCAGAAGAGGGAGTCGGACTCCCTTGGAACTGGAGTTCAAGACGGTTCTCAGCCGCCATGTGGGTGCTGGGGATCACAGCGGGGTCCTCTGCAAGAGCAGTCGGCGCTCTAACCACTAGGCCATCTCTCCAGCCCAAGGACTATTTTTATTTTGTCCTTCAAGTAAATGATATTAAGAAAGCTTCAGGCCAGGCCTGGTGACACATGCCTTTAATCCCAGCACTCAGAGGCAGAGGCAGGCAGATCTCTGTGAGTTCAAGGCCAGCCTGGTCTACAGAGTGAGTTCCAGGACAGCCAGAGGTACAGGAAGACCTGTAACTTTTTTTGAGACCCTGTCTCAAAAAGACCAAAAAAAAAAAAAAAAAGAAAAAAGAAATTTCACAGTATAAATAAATAAATAAATAAATAAATAAATAAATAAATAAATCCTCTCCTTTGGTTGTTGTTTGGTCCAAGGAGCTGGTTGGGTTGAATTCAGAGATTAGATAACACAATTCCAGCCTGCAGAGACTAACTGCTCCAGCTGCTTAAAGCATAACGAATGCCTTTTATACTGACACTAAGGAAGTCTCAGCAATCCTTGGCATCGTGATTCAGGCCAGGCACCTCCATCTCTCCTGCTTTGGAGATACTTTGCTCTACTCAGGAGAAGCAGGAGTTTGGCAACTCAGGGACAGTGTGACCTCTGCTTGTATCTGAGTTTCAGAGGACATAAACTGCTCTCCAACACGCTCCAGCTGTGCTGCCTTAGCTGTGTAAGGGGTGTCTCTTGAGAAGACTTGGAAGCTGTCCCAGGAATGTAAAAAATGCTCGCTATTGTGTGAGATTTTCCTGTTCTGTGTCTGTCTGTCCTTGTAATTCTAAATGTGTGTGTTCCTGGTCGGGGGCAGGGAAGCCCCTGGGCAGCTGTGCGGACGCTTGGTGAGGATCTATCTGTTGAAGGTATGCTGAAATAATAGTAGAAAATTATATGTGCAGCTAATATGCATTATGTGTAATGTGTCTATTATATTTCATGTAAACTCTATATTTTATGTTTATAAAAAGTATAAAATAAATGCTGTTAAAAGTAACTTATGCCAGGCATGGTGGTGCATGCCTTTAATCCTAGTACTTGGAAGGCAGAGGCAGGGGGATCTCTGTCAGTTCAAGGCCAGCCTGGTCTGCATAATGAGTTCCAGGATAGCTGGTGTTACAGGGACACCCTGTCTCAAAAAGACCAAAAAAAAAAAAAAGTAACTTATTAAAAAGTAATCTAGGCCAGGCATGGTGGCACACGACTTTAGTCCCAGCACCTGGGAGACAGAGGCAGGCAGATCTCTGTGGGTTCAAGGTTAGCCTAGTCTATATATCAAGTTCCAGGCCAGATGGGGCTACAGGGAGACACTGCCTCAAAAAAAAAGTAATCTAATGCCTTGTTCTAAGATCAAAAGTAATGAATATTGTATTTTATATATTTAAATATTTTAAAGTTTTTATTGCACTTAAACTTTTTAAGAGTACTATAGGGGTCTGGAGAGATGGCTCAGCACTTAAGAGCACTGTGACTCTTGCAGAGGACCCTGATACAGTTCCCAGTATCCACTCAGCAACTTAAGATCTTCCATAACTCCAGTCCCAGGGGATCTGATGCCCTCTTCTGGCCACTATGGTCATTGCACAATATGAGTGCACTTACAAACATATAGGCAAAACGCTCATACATATAAAATAAAAATAAATATTTTAAGAGTATTACAAAAACGTAAAGGTCAGCTTCTGCTTTGAGAGTGTTTGTGCTTAAGTGAGAAGCTGTATGGAGTTTCTCCCTATCTAATGCTCAAAAGCTCACACTTAAGACTGACTTCAGAGAGAAAGAAGGGCCATAGGCTGGGGATGCAGCTCCATAGATGCAGCCTCGCCTGGGATTGATCGCCAGTGCAAAAGGAAGGAAGGAATGGAGGGAGGAAGGGAGGGAGGAAGGGAGGAAGGGAGGGAGGGAGGGAGGAGGGAAGAAGGGAGGGAGGGAGGGAGGAAGGGAAGAAGGGAGGGAGGGAGGGAGGGAGGGAGGGAGGAAGGGAAGAAGGGAGGGAGGGAGGGAGGGAGGGAGGGAGGAAAAAGGCGGTGGGAGAATCACAAACTTGAGAATTGACATTATCTACAAAATCTCAGGCCAAAGTTCCTTTTCTTTCAATTCTCAAAATTTTCTCCATTATTCACTAACAAGCCTGATTCGTTATTGTCTACCACAGAGCCTTTTAAAAATATACACAAATGAGATGCATAAATTCATTAAGTATTTCTTGAATTCCCTATAGAAAACCCTCACAGGAGACTGTGTATGCTAATCAGAAATCACTGCTTCCTTCTCACCATGCATTAGCCACAATATTGGTCGTAACATGAATTTCTGGAATTATAAACATTTGAGTTTATTTTGCAGTAGAATGTGTCTCTAAAGTTGCTCAGAAATCAAAACTGAGAGGCTAAGCTCCGTGCTGAATACTTCCAAGTACCGGATCAGCAGGTAAGATGAGAATTGCTCTTCCAGTAGCTGTGGAGCATGTGGGGACACGTGGGGACACGTGGATATATCCCCAAGGCTTGGGAGCCATGTCGAATTTGCCACTTCCTTTTATGGTGTAATTTCATATTTCTGACATGAGAAAAATAAGCCCCCTAACAAAAACCATTTGCTTTTAAGCAAATCCAGTTTATTTTCACAGATTGGTGTGGGCTTCTCACATCTGACTCCTTATAACTACCCTGGTTAATTTCCTGCACCCCCAAGATTCTGCACAAAGCTCATGTATTCTGAGGGCATTTGAGGGTGTTATGTTACATCTCTGACTGCCAGCTTGGATTCTACCCCTGCATGTCCTGTGGGAGCTGCCTCAAAGAATGTCTCTAAGTGCACACTGTATTAGCTCTGCATTTTCTTTCCCTGCCCCTCCCTCCCAAGCTCCTTCCTCTTCTCTTCCCTCTTTCCCTCCCTCCCTCCTCCTTGTTTCCTTCCTCCCTTCCCTCCCTCTTTCCCTCCTCCCTTCCCTCCCTTCCCTACCTCCCTTTCCTCCCCCTTCCCTTCCTCCCTCCCTTCCCTCTTTCCCTCCTCCCTTCCCTCCCTCTTTCCTTCCTTCCCTCTTTCCCTCCTCCCTTCCCTCCCTTCCCTTCCTCCCTTTCCTCCCCCTTCCCTTCCTCCCTTCCCTCCCTCTTTCCCTCCTCACTTCCCTCCCTCTTTCCCTCCTCCCTTCCCTCCCCCTTTCCCTCCTCCCTTCCCTCTGCTGGGTGTGGTGGCACACGCCTTCAATTCCAGCATCCAGGAGGCAGAGGCAGGCAGATCTCTGTGAGTTCAAGGCCATCCTGGTCTACATAGTGAGTTCCAGGCCAGCTGGAACTGAATGGGAGACCTTGTCTCAAAAAGACCCTCCCCCCCCAAAAAAATGACACCTTAGAAAGTAGTAACAGGGAAAGTGAAGAGGAGCAACGGTCAAGACATCCAATTTCCTGTGAGCATGCTATTCTCCTGCCTGACTATGGTGGTAGTGGGTGAAGCTATTTTTGTTGTGAGGTGGTGTCAACCTGCAAATTGTACAGACCTTTTACGTTCTTCGTAAGTTGAGATTATTTTGTTGCATGGAAATAATGATTGCTTGCAGCATGTGGGCCTGTATGCGGCCTGCTGTTCTTTCTGTATTTTTAATCCAGCACAGCCATAGCAGCTAGGTCGGGAAAGAATAGAGATTCCCAGTGAACAGACTGGCAAGCTAAGGTTCAGAGAACAGAAAGGCCAAGATGACAGAAAGCAAGTGGTAGAGATGGGGGCCAAGGGGAACATGCATCCTCCTCTGGATGCTTCCAGGAGCTCTAATCACCATGCATCATCTTGATCCCATCTGATTTCCCTGGTCTTATCAGAGGTCTAGGATCCCTGCAAGGGCCCTGTTGGAATGCTGGCAAAAAATGACCTCATGAGGACAGATCATTGGGGACATTGGAAGGGAAGGAGGCATGAACACAGGATAAGCATGGGGTGAGTAGGATCAAATACATTATGTGCATGTATAGAAGGCATAATGGAAAAATATTACTGAAAAATCATATATGCACAGACATGAAGTCACAGAATGAGCTGCGTTATATGAGAGCTACAGACCGTGCCCAGTGTCCGCTCACTGCAGCTATTCTGTGGGCACCGTGGCACTCCGACTCTTGGGACTTATCCTGCAGCCCAGGTGGATGGGCGATGGAAGACACACAGTGTCTAGATGATTCTATGTTGTTGTTATTTTATTTGTTAATTATCTGTGTGCCTACACAGGTATGTGGATGTGAGTACTGCTGAGGCCAGAAGAGTTCTGAGGTGCCCAACATGGATGTTGGTCCTCTGGAAGAGCAGCAAGCACCTTTAAAACAGGGAGCCATCTCTGCAGCCCCTAATCTATACTGTTTTATATGGGGTAAGTGCATAAGTGCCACTTAAAGGTGTGGAACCTGGAATGCCTGTCCTCAGGACAGCTCGTTCAGCCCCTGGCCTCCTGCTCAGGTTTGAGACTGGCTTCAATGGTGAAGCAGGTAAAAGGAGAGAGTGCCAGCTGCAGAGCAACCACACAAAGGTAAAAGCACCTGCCACAGCCACAGAGAGACAGCTGTCCACGTCGTCACCTGCAGGCCATCTGCTGGCAGCATGCTCGTTGTTCTGGGGAGGGGACCTGATCCCACTTCCCAAAATTTACTTAGGTTCCATCTGGGAAAAAATGTGTATACTTCTACGAAAGATATTTTTGCATCCAACAAGTTCCAATGGATAGAAACTCACCTTGGGGAAACTGAAAATTATCAAAAGCATAAGTTTATTTAATATCTTTCAGAGAATGGCTTAATGCCAGACAGCACAGAAAGCATAGATCAGAGTGATTACCATCAAGGCCAGAACTTAACAAAACATCTGTCCTGAAAAACATCCATTCTGAAAAGTGCAGACAAGAGCGGTGACAAAAAGTCTAGACGGTGATGATAATGCTGAGTGCTGAAAACAAGAAAAATGAGAGAAAAGGACAGAAGAGAAGGAGGAAGGAAGGAGGAAGGAAAGAGGGAAGGAAGGAAAGAGGGAAGGAAGGGAGGAGGGAAAGAGGGAAGGAAGGAAAGAGGGAGGGAAGGAAAGAGGGAGGGAAGGGAGGAAGGAAAGAGGGAGGGAAGGGAGGAAGGAAAGAGGGAGGGAAGGGAGGAGGGAAAGGGTGTCATCTTTTTTTTTTTTTAGATGTCATCTTTTATAAAAAGTGACTCGAGCCACAGGGAAGTCAGCGCTCCCCTGGGTAGCCTCTTCTGGTTGTGGATGGTTAGATCCTCAATACCCTGATAGCCCATCACTTGTGCACGCATATGGCTTTGCATGATCCAGCCACTCAGTTACAGTGGTCCCATATCTGAAACTTTTGACACATTCTGACCAGGTGGTACAGTCGTCCTGCAGCTGAAACCCAGTCCTCAGTGCCTTCTGGAGAGGCAAAACATTCACAGAGACTTTCAGCAGCAGCCAAGTTCACTGTCGCGCTTGTTAGCATCTTGCTCCAGTACACAGAAAAATTGATTCTTTTAGGAGGTCAAATTATTTTTGTATTTTTCTCTCTTCATGCATGGCAACTCCATTCTGTCACCTGGTCAGCCTGTTTACGAAGGTCTTGGTTAGGAGAGCTGCCTTGTACTGTCTTCTGCCACCAACACATGGTGTAAAGATGGTTTAATTCTTAAGGAGCTAGTCACTTAGGTGTGACCTATTGTATGAGCCTAGATGCTTTCATACCCAGCACCAGGAGCTGAGGAGCTCTTTAGTTTGTCTAAATTGCATTGATAATTTACACTGATCTTAAAGCATCCACATCTTTTCCAATCAGCTCAACTCTTCCCAATCTCAAATGTCAATTAAACACAATAACAATTTTTTAGCTAATGGCTCTAAAAATGATGTCTAGACTAGTACAATGATTGGTAGGAAGGCTGCCACTCAGCTAAAATTATTTGCACAATTATACATCAGTTGCAGTGAGGACACTTTGCTCAGTGTGCTCCCAGCTTTGGCATGGCTCAGTTCACTCCCCAGCAGCAGGATCCTGCAGCGCTCACTGTGGAGCTGCAGCCCTCACTGTGCAGCCACAGCACTCACTGTGGAGCTGCAGCCCTCACTGTGCAGCCGCAGCATTCACTGTGCCACTGTAGCACTCACTCTGGAGCTGCAGCACTCACTGTGGAGCTGTAGCACTCACTGTGGAGCCGCAGCACTCACTGTGGGGCCGCAGCACTCACTGTGGGGCCGCAGCACTCACTGTGAGGCCGCAGCACTCACTGTGCGGCCGCAGCACTCACTGTGCGGCAGCACTCACTGTGGAGCCGCAGCACTCACTGTGCAGCTGCAGCACTCACTCTGGATCCTTCAGCACTCACTCTGGAGCTGCAGCACTCACTCTGGAGCTGCAGCACTCACTCTGTATCCTGCAGCACTCACTCTGGAGCCGCAACACTCACTCTGGAGCTGCAGCCCTCACTGTGCAGCTGCAGCACTCACTGTGCAGCTGCAACACTCACTCTGGAGCTGCACTCACTGTGCAGCTGCAGCACTCACTCCGGAGCTGCAGCACTCACTGTGCAGCTGCAACACTCACTCTGGAGCTGCACTGACTGTGCAGCTGCAGCACTCACTCTGGAGCTGCAGCACTCACTCCGTAGCTGCATCACTAACTCTGGAGCTGCAGCACTCACTCCGGAGCTGTAGCACTCACTCTGGTTCCTGCAGCACTCACCCTGGAGCTGCAGCACTCACTCTGGAGCTGCAGCACTCACTCTGGAGCTGCAGCACTCACTCTGGAGCTGCAGCACTCACTGTGCAGCTGCAGCACTCACTGTGCAGCTGCAGCACTCACTCTGGAGCTGCAGCACTCACTCTGGAGCTGTAGCACTCACTCCAGAGTTGTAGCACTCACTCTGTAACTGCAGCACTCACTCCGTAGCTGCAGCACTCATTCCATAGCTGCAGCACTCACTGTGGAGCTGCAGCACTCACTCTGGAGCTGCAGCACTCACTCCGGAGCTGTCACACTCACTGTGGACCTGCAGCACTCACTCTGGTTCCTGCAGCACTCACTGTGGACCTGCAGCACTCACTCTGGAGCTGTAGCACTCACTCCGGAGCTGCAGCACTCACTCTGGAGCTGTAGCACTCACTCCGGAGCTGCAGCACTCACTCCGGAGCTGCAGCACTCACTCCGGAGCTGCAGCACTCACTCCGGAGCTGCAGCACTCACTCTGGAGCTGTAGCACTCACTGTGGAGCTGCAGCACTCACTCCGGAGCTGCAGCACTCACTCCGGAGCTGCAGCACTCACTCCGGAGCTGTAGCACTCACTGTGGAGCTGCAGCACTCACTGTGCAGCTGCAGCACTCACTGTGCAGCTGCAGCACTCACTCTGGAGCTGCAGCACTCACTGTGGAGCTGCAGCACTCACGCTGGTTCCTGCAGCACTCACTCTGGAGCTGCAGCACTCACTCTGGAGCCGCAGCACTCACTGTGGAGCCTCAGCACTCACTGTCGGGCCTCAGCACTCACTCTGGGGCCGCAGCACTCACTGTCGGGCCTCAGCACTCACTGTGGGGCCGCAGCACTCACTGTGGGGCCGCAGCACTCACTGTGGGGCCTCAGCACTCACTGTGGAACCGCAGCACTCACTGTGCAGCCGCAGCACTCACTGTGGAGCCGCAGCACTCACTGTGCAGCCGCAGCACTCACTGTGGAGCCGCAGCACTCACTGTGGAGCCGCAGCACTCACTGTGGAGCCACAGCACTCACTGTGCAGCTGCAGCACTCACTGTGGAGCCACAGCACTCACTCTGGAGCTGCAGCACTCACTGTGCAGCTGCAGCACTCACTGTGTAGCTGCAGCACTCACCCTGGAGCTGCAGCACTCACTCTGGAGCTGCACTGAGGCAGGCAGGTTTGAGGCACTGCTCTGGGTCTTGGACTATATGGATTTGCTGCTAAACCAATGTTCCCAGATGGAAAAGAAGCATTAAGACATACAACTGATAATGTGCAGAATGTGCCTTCGCATGGAACAGAGCTGAGCCTTTCAAATGTAGGAAGGTGAAGGAAAGAAGGCACTGAGGTATGAGTGCATATTAAGCACTTGTATGAAAGACGCTTTATCAGCATTAACCTTATTTAGAGGTTGGTAAAGTGCTTGCCCTTGTCAGCACGAGGACGGGAGACCAACCCCAGAGCCCATGAATAGATGGGCACGGTAGCAGGTTCTCATCTCTGTAGCAGGAGGGAGCAGACACGGGAAGAGCCCTGGGGCTCTCATGAGGAACTGTCTCAAAAAAAAAACAGGGGGAAGCACACAAGGAAGATGACTTAGGTCATCCGGCCTCACGTATACATGCACACATGAACACACACATACATGCACACATGAACACACACATATATCACATATCTCATACACATACTGTACATACACATATCTATACACATACATACATACACATATGCAGTTCTGGAGCTCCGGCAGCCTACTGTTCAGGCAGGAATGGTTACTTTGGACTTCCTAAGGTACAACTCAGATTCAGCCTGGGAACTCTGCTCATCCACATGGTCGTGAAACCTACACTATCTGGGCTCTCACTTCGGGCCTGGCTCCCCTTATTCTTTGGGATGTCAGCCAAAGAGTTGAATTATAGGAAGGACATTTTGTCCTTGCCTCCCTCCCAACACCAGAATTAAACTCTGTCAGAGACTGCTTAGTTTTTCTTGCAGATTTTCTGCATATACTGGGGTTTTCTAAGACAGTTCCAAAATTACTACTTATTCTTTTTTTAATTTTTATTTATTTTTTATGTGTATGAATGTACTGTCTGCATGTAGGTTTGTGCACCCATGTCATGCAATGCCTCGGAGGTCAGAAGAGGGCATCAGATTCCCCTGGAACTGGAGTTAAAGATGGTTCTCAGCAGCCATGTAGGTGGTGCTGGGAATCGAACCCGGGTCCTTTTTTTTTATTGATGCTTTGTGTATCTCATACATCATTTTCCAATTCTGTTCAGGCATATATCCCCTTCCCTTCCCCCCACCCCACCCCTACCCATCCCAGATCATGCATTCTGCCGTAACTTTTCTGCATCTTTCTCTGCTTTTTTGTTTTGTTTTGTTTTCATTTTTTTAACAATAAGTAATAATTTGTGAGTACAAGCATCCTTCATGTAAAACCAATTTGCAAGCAGTTGTGCCCAAACACACACAGCTCATGGGTCCCACCATCCAGCAGGAGGGGATTGTATGTTCAATCAAGTTGATCAAATGAGTGTCCAGTCTATATTGTTGTAGTTTCACCATTAACCCCAATCGCAGCCTTTACATTCTACCACGCCCCCTCTTCCGCAGATTGTTCCCTAGGTTTAGAAAAGCAATACTGATACCCAGAGGTCCGTTCCCAGGATTCACACCTGCGTGTACTCCCTCCCTGCCCTAAGCAATACTGATTCCCAGAGGTCCGCTCCCAGGATTCACACCTGCGTGAACTCCCTCCCTGCCCTAAGCAATACTGATACCCAGAGGTCCGCTCCCAGGATTCACACCTGCGTGTACTCCCTCCCTGCCCTAAGCAATACTGATACCCAGAGGTCCGCTCCCAGGATTCACACCTGCATGTACTCCCTCTCTGCCCTAAGCAATACTGATACCCAGAGGTCCACTCCCAGGATTCACACCTGCGTGTACTCCCTCCCTGCCTGCCCTAAGCAATACTGATACCCAGAGGTCCGCTCCCAGGATTCACACCTGCGTGTTGACATCCCCCAGTAGGCATAACCCAGTAGCCTCCCCACAGCCCTTATCAATGTCTAAGCCATGGACTTAAACTGAAGCAGCCCCAATCCAGCTGCTGATGACCACAGCCCTGGTCATCAACCTCTAATCCAGAACTCGGCTAAGTCCCTCCTGAGCTTCTGACGTACAGAACCCAGGACAAAAAAGCAGTATTCGGAGGAATGCCATTTCACAATAGTGAACTCATAAGACTCTCAAAGGAGCTGACAATACTCAAGCCCTCACCATCCTTCCCTTTCCTAGTCACCTGTCCCAACCACCTTGCCTCCTAATGTGTGCAGTAAACAAAAACCAGAACACAAAGCATCACCTCAAGATCTGGATCTCAGCAGGGGCTTTTGGGTCTTACCACAGCCTCTTCTCATAGATGAGTTGTCTTAGAGGATAGGCTTAACCAGGCCAGCTGGTACTGCAAGCACACTATAAAAGTTAGCACGACTGTCCAGTCAACAGAATCTAGAATCACTTGGGAGAGGGGCCTCTGGGCACACCTGTGAAATTTTGTCCTGATTGTGTTAATTGATATAGAAGACCCATTCTTTGATTGGGGGATCTTGAACTGTATAAAATGGAGAAAGTGAGATGAGTGGTCATTCATAGATGGCTCTTTGCTCCTTTTAAAAAAATATATACATTAGGGCTGGAGAGATAGCCTAGTGGTTAAGAGGACCGACTGCTATTGCAGAGGACCCGGGTTTGATCCCCAACACCCACAGGGCGGCTAAGAACTGTCTGTAACTCCAATTCCAGGAGAACTCCAGTTCCAGGGGAACCCAAGACCCTCTTCTGACCTCCGCAGCATTGCACAACATGGGTGCACAAACCCACATGCAGACAGTACACTCATACACATACAAAAATAAATAAAAATTTTTTAAAAGTATACATTTTTAAAAAATGTATTTAAATGCATAGTGGCACATGCCTATAATTACAACACTCAGGAGGCAGAGGCAGGTGGATCTCTGTGAGTTCAAAGCCAGCCTGGTCTACACAGCAAGCTCCAGGCCAGCTGAGACTAAAAGAGAAACCCTGTCTCAAAAAAACCAAAAGTAAATAAATAATAAATAAATAAATAAATAAATAATACAAAATTTATTTTATACTGCCTGATGTGGTGGCACACATTTATAATCCCAGCACTTGGAAGGCAGAGGCAGGCAGATCTCTGGGAGCTCAAAGCCAGACTGGTCTACAAAGTGAGTTCCAGAACAGCTGGGGCTGCAGGGAGACCTCAGAAAATTTATATTTTATTTTTTATGTGTGTGACTGCATTGCCTGAACATTTGTAAGTGCACTCATGTTTGCCTAGAGGTCACAGGAGAGCATCGGATTTTCCTGGAACTGGAGTTAAGGATGGTTGTCAGCTACCATGCACATGCTGAGAGCTGAGGCCAGGTCCTCTGCTCTTAATTGCTGAGTGTCTCTCCTGAGGACATAATGCATCCAGGTCCCCAAGCTCCTGCTCTGTGACTTCTGCATCACCAGGGACTATGACCCAGAACTGAGACCCAGAATAAACCCTGTGTCCTTTAAGTTGCTTGTTTTCAGAACATTTTACAGAGCAATGAGAGACCCTGCCATACCCCGTTCTCAGAAGGAGGAATGAAGCAGGCAGAGATAGCAGGGGATAACAGTGCTTGCCGTCGAGCTGACAGCCTGAGCTTGATCCCTAGCACCCACAGGTTGATGTTGTCTCCTGAAGTGGTCTTCTGGCTTCCACATATACATTGTGGCACACATGGAGATAGACACACACATACACACACACACACTAAAATGTGATTTCAAAGGATGGAAGATGGTTTCTTGGAGGCCTGTCTGGGTAGTATGTAAGAATCTGTCTTAAAAATTAAATAAATAAAATAAAAAAATAAGAAAAGTGAGTGTGAATTATAATCTCCTTTGAAAAGTAGAAAGAAGAAAAAGAGGAGGACTCAGCTGTGCTCATCCAAGGTCAACTGCTAAGTCAAGATAGCTGCTGGGCTAAACCCACAGGTCTTGGGAACTCGTTTACATTTCATTTTATATTAAAGTGCTTGAACATGCCATAATTAGCAGCTCACCTCAGTGGGGGATCAAGGGGTGTGGTGGGAGCAGGAATGTCGCTGGGTTTCAAGGACAACATGTTCACCTTGGCTCTACCTCAAATGCTGTTTTTGAGTTTATACAATGGAAGCTGCACAGAGTCATGTTTAATTATTAGTGCACCGAATAGCACTGAACATGAACTTGCTTATAAAGGGTGAGATAATCTGTCATTCCTTAGATCTGAATATACACTGCCACCTAATCATTGCCTAACCATCAACACTTTCACTCTTATAAGACTGTAGGATCCTTGGGCCTTCCCTCTCTTCAGTTCCTCACACCACACGCTGTCAGCACACGGTTCCTCAGAGCAGCCCCTCAAGGTGGCTCTGTGGGCCCACTTTGTGCTCTTCCTCGTAGAAATTAGCCCATTGTGAGGGCATATGGAGAATGGCTTCTGAATGTTCCTCATAATCAATGATAAAAGATATGGGAAACTTCCCACCTGCCTCTTTCTATCACAGCCAGCCATTTGTGCCAGTGACTGGAGAGGCATCTTTACTGAAAAGGCAAATTTCCTGTTTACAAAGGCATACTCATTCCCTCCTAGGGACAGGAACTCTCCCTGACAGATGGAGTGAGGAAGCATCTCTCTAGGTCACCGCATCTCTCTACCTTTATAAGTTCCAGATATCTCCCACCAAAGGAGGGGCACCGCCTGTTCTCTTAGAAGACATCCTGCTACTGACCACCATGCGGTCTGGGCAGGCTGCTTTGCTCCTGACCACCTCAGCTCCCATCTGCAGACACCCATCTCACAGGGTGGTGAAGGGATCAAAAACAGGTGTGGGAGGAACAAATTTAGAATGTAAAGTTATATTTCTTTTTCTAATTTATTGTTTATGTATATTTTTGTACAAGATTATATTACAAATCAAATATAGACCCGTGTCCCCCTCCCAACACCCTCACTCGACCAGATGTACCATTTCAGTCAGTTCTTTGATGCAGTCTTTTCTATTGGTGGTGTTGTTGTTGTTTCCAATATGCATCACTCCCAACAAGAAATATTTACAACTAGGTTAATGGTGCTAGCATCCACAGATGAGGGACACCATTCATTGTTTGTTTTTCTGGGACTGTGTTACTTCACTTAACATAATATCTTCTAGTTCCATCCATTTACCTGCAAAGTTCATGATGTTGTCTTTTTTTATTGCTGCATAGAACTCCATTGTGTACATGTACCACATTTTCTCTATCCACTCATCAAATGAGGCCATTTGGGTTGGTTCTAGCTTTTGGCTATTGTGAACAGAGCTGCAATAAATATAGCTGTGCACTATAGACCCATCTCATTAACGAACACAAAGGCAAAAATTCTAAACAGGATACTTGCAAATTGCATACAGACCCACAACAAGAAGATTATACATCATGACCAAGTTGGATTCATACCAGAGATGCAGGGATGGTTCAACATATGAAAATCAATAAATATCATCAAACATATAAATGGACTGAAAGACAAAAACTACATGGTCATCTCAATTGACGCAGGAAAAGCCTTTGACAAAATCCAGCATCCCTTCATGCTTAAAGTCCTAGAGGGAATTGGATTGGAGGAATCATTCCTCAATGTAATCAAAGCCATATACAGGAAACCCACAGCCAATATCATCTTTTTTTTTTAAATTTTATTTATTTCCGTATGTGTATGAATGTATTGTTTGCATGCAAGTCTGTGCACCCGTGACGTGCAATGCCGCGGAGGTCAGAAGAGGGCGTCGGACTCCCCTGGAACTGGAGTTCTCCTGGAATTGGAGTTTCAGACGGCTCTCGGCCGCCATGGTGGATGCTGGGGATCGAACCAGGGCCTCTGCAAGAAGCAGTCGGCGCTCTTTAAAACAAAACGCCTGAGCCATCGCTCCAAGCCCCTAGTATCATCTTAAATAGGGAAATGATAGAAGCATTCCTTTTAGGTAGGAACCTTGGACAAGGCTTGCCTTATGTCTACACTGTCTCTTTCCAATATAGTGCTTTTGAAACCCTTGGCTAGGCCATAGGCAAAAAAAGGAAATTAAAAAGGAGTACTAATTGTAAAAGAGGAAGTCCAAGCTATCCCTTTTTGATGATGAGTATGATTAGTTTACTTAAGGATGCTAAAAACCTCCACCAGAAAAACTCTTAGAAACGATTAAGAGCTTCGATAAAGTGCAGGATACCCTTTCTTACGCACAACAAGCAGTTGAAGAAGGAATTCAAGGAACCTTCCCACTCACAATGCCTCAAAACAATAAATACCTAGAAACAAACCTAACCAAGACACCAAAAACACCAAAGATCTCTACAAACAAAAATTTTAAACCTTTAAGAAAGGATTGAAGAAGACATCAGAGATGGAAAAACCTCCATGCTCAAGGATTGAAAATTATCATTGTAAAAATTCCATTCTACCCAAACTTTGGTATAGATTTAATGCATCCCAATTAAAATCCCAGAGAGTTTCTTCACGGCTTGGAAAAAAGTTCCTTAATTTCATTGGAAAAACAAAAGATCCCGAATGCCAAAGCAACCCTGAGTGAAGGGAGCATACAGGATCTGTATACCAGACTTCAAACTATACCTCACGGCTATGTTCACAAACAGCTTAGGTTGGTACTGGCACAAAACCGACCTGTGGCCAATGGACAAAACCAAAGATCCAAACTTGGCCACATGCAATTTCAGCACCTCATATTTGACAAGGGGGGCAGAGAAGACACAGGGAGGAAAGACGCTTCTTCAGCAAGTGGTGGGGCACAGGTATTTTTTTTTTTTTTTTCTGGTACCACTTGTAGAAGGAATGAAATTTAAACCTGTACCTCTCGCCCTATACAAAAGTCAAACTCCAGTTGTATTAAGACCTCAGCTGGAACCCAACTCTAAAAAAGTGACCCTCATTTTAAATTCAAAAGCTTTTGTGTAGTGAAAGAAACAATCAGGAGTGAAGAGAAATCCACAGAGTGGGAGGAAACCTTCACCACAGCAATTCTAACAAAGCGTTGATTTCCAGATATATAAACGTATTCAAAAAAAAAGAAAAAAGTAAAAACAATGGACCACTCAAAAGATGGAACAAAGAGGAACAGAGGGCCTTCACAAGTGGAGGAATTACGAGATGGCTTGAGGAACATGTGTGGTTTAAAAGTTTTCAACGTTGCTAATAATTAAGGAATCACAAAATGAAAACCACTTAAGATATCATTTCACTCCACTAAGACTGGATAGGAGTCAGAAACAAATGAATCCAAGTGCCTGTTGAGGGTTGTGGGGAAAGGGGAACATCATCCACTGCGTGGTGGGAATGTAAATCATACAGCCACTATGGAAAGCAGGTGGAGAACATTGGGTACTGGAAATTGAATCCATGTCCTCTGAAAGAAGAACCAGTGCTTCTTAACCTCTAAACCATCTCTCCAAACACCCCCCCTGAAATAACCAAATGAAAGAGAAGAAGAAAGAAAAGAAAGAAGAAGAAAGAAAGAAAGAAAGAAAGAAAGAAAGAAAGAAAGAAAGAAAGAAAGAAAGAAAGAAAGAAAGAAAGAAAGAAAGAAAGAAAGAAAGAAAGAGTGCTGGATAGCTTTAGTGTCAGCTTGATACACCTGGGTTGAGGGAGCCTCAATTGGGGAATTGCTCCATTGAATTGGCCTGTGGCCACATCTGTGGAATATTGTCTTGATTGTCGAGCAGTGTGGGAGGGCCCAGCCCACAGTGAATGGTGCCACCCTGGGAAGGTTGTTGTGTACTGTATAAGAAGGCAGGCTGGGCATGAGCCATGGGAGCAAGCCAGTGAACAGCATTCCTCCATGGCCTGTGCTTCAGCTCCTGCCTCCAGGCTCCTGCCCTGAGTTCCTGCCTTGGGCTCCCTAAGTGATGAACTGTAACCCAGGAGATGTGAGCTGAATAAACCCTTTCCTCCCCAAGTTTGGTGTCAGTTAGAGTGCTTTGTCACAGCAATGGAAGAAAAACTAGAAAAGAAAGGAAGGAAGGAAGGAAGGAAGGAAGGAAGGAAGGAAGGAAGGAAGGAAGGAAGGAAGGAAAGAAAGAAAAAGAAAGAAAGAAACTCACTGAGGGAAGGAGGGGAACCACCCAGAGGGAACAAGTAGGCGGCATCAGGTAGTGGGTACAGCGGACAAAGTACAACAGCAACAGATGAAGATGTCATGAAGAAACCACTACTTTGTGCATGGGGTCTGAATTTTTAATTTAAAAAAAGACTCCACGAAATAATAAAAAAAGGTTTGATACTGAGCCTTAAGAAATGTCAAAGGTTACATGCCAGTGGAGAATACAGATGACAAGGTAAATATGATACACACTATGTAAAACATGTTAGCCAGTGAGGAGCACTGTGGGACTGTGACTGGAAAGCCTGGAACGGAGTCTGGAGTGGAGCCTGGAGTGAGTCCCACTGAGGTCTGTTTCTGTTGCCAACGCAATCTCCAAGAAAGGGAGCCAAGTGGGCTCAGGTGCAGTCCAGAGAGGCAGCCCTTCCTAGCATTCATGACTCGCTAGGTTTGATCCTGAGTACATCTTTTAAGTGACAAAGAAACATGGGACCCTTCTTGAATTTGAATGCCATCTTTCAGCAAATATGCCAAGCAACAGTCAGTGTTCCAGGAAAAATAAAGAGAATAATCCAGGTGGGAAAGGAAGGTGCTAAATTAAGAAGTAACTGAAAAATGGTGCTCTGACTGGAAATTGTGAGACTAAGGTAAATAGAGCTGTGCTGTGTTTGCTGTCGTCTAGTGGGTAAATTTTCTCACAGGGGTATGGCTAACAATTATGAAATTTCTGTGCACACACACTAAGACTGAACAAACAAGTAAATGGCAGGTGCTGAAGCAGGAATTCACAGTTAAGCAAGGAAAGAAGGCCAGAGTGAGCCACATGCTCCTGGAGTAGACTCAGAGAAGCCACCTGTACAGCTGGACAGAGCCACATGCTCCTGGAGTGCTCTTGGGGAGGCCACCTGTATGGATGGACAGAGGCCAGAGCAAAGAACAAATAATGTATGTGCATGAAAACATCACAATGAAACCCATCACTTTTTATGTTAATACATAAAAAATAAATAGGGGCTGGAGAGAAATTTCAGTGATTAAGAGCACTGGCTGCTCTTGCAGAGAACCTAGGTTCAACACCCAGCACCCACAAGGCAGCTAAAATCCATCCCTAACTCTTGTTCCAGGGAACCTGACGCCTCCTTCTGACCACTATTGCACAACACTGGTGCACCTACACACATACAGGCAATATACTCATACACATAAAATAATAATAAATCATAAAATAGTTAAAAACAATAGTAATAAATTTAAAATAAAGCTGGAGGGATGCTCAGCAGTTAAAAGCACTGGCTATTCTTGCAGAGGAATCAGGTCAAGTTCCCAACACCTACATAGCACCTAACAACCATTTATAACTCCATTTCCAGGGGATCCAGTACCCTCTTGTGCTCTCTCAGGACACCAAGCAGATACAGGTGCACTCACACAGATGTAGGCAAAACACTCATCCACATAAAAAAAATAATGAATAAGTCCTTAAAAAATAAATTGTAAAGTAAAACAATTATCTATGTATATACATATTAGGGTTGCTGTAGACACATTCCCAGGTCTCTGCCCTGAGAGGGCTTAGGAACAGTGATGCCCCAGTGTCAGCAAGACCACTACTTTCCAGTGCTTGGCTTCAAATGTCACTTTTTAACCAAAGGAACTAGGGCTTCTCAACCAAAGGAACTAGGGCTTCTCAGGTGGCAGGCAGAGGGCAGGCAATACACAAGATAAGCCTGGAGCACATCCCTCCTTCCCTCCCTCCCTCCCTCCCTCCCTCCCTCCCTTCCTTCCTTCCTTCTGTCCATCTGTCTTTTTTGATCTTTTTAACCAGGGTCTCACTATAGCCCCAGCTGGCCTAGAACTCACTATGTAGACCAGACTGGCCTCCATCTCACAGAGATCCACCTGTCTCTACTTCCCAGGTGCTGGAATTAAAGGGGTGTGCCACCACACCTGTGTATCACCATACCTCTCTCAGGAGCACCTTTTAAATGACAGAAAAAAAAAAAAGAATTACTTAAAACTCAAAAGATTAGGGATTTATGGTTCCCAGGACCCAAGGTAGGATCATCTGAACAACAAAATAAATGACTGTATGAGAGCCTGAAGATTGCTATATATCAATGAATCCATATTGATATAAGTAATTGAATAAATAAATGGATATTTAAAACCTACATTTCTCATATATATTAAAATTCCAAATAGCTTATGTAAATCCTCCTCCCAGAGGTAGAGATTATGTCCTCACACCCACACCTGATTACGGGCTGTGATTAGTTACTTGCTTCCGAAGTGGGAGCACATGTGGGGGTCATCTTCGGTGAGACCCACATAACCACTGAGACATTAGTATTACCCAACCATGAGAGGCATGTCACCTGTAAGGCCTCCTCCCCCAGACACATTAACATGAGAAGAAGCTCAAGAAAGCATGAGACAAGGCCAAATTAATGGTCTGTTTTTTTTTTTTTTTAATACCTGCACAATGTTTCTCAAACTGTCAAGAATATCAAAAGCTGTGAAAAGTCTGAGAAACTGTTCCCACACAGGAACCAAAGAGAAGATGACATCTGAGTGGCTGTGTACGCTACACAGGAACCTAGACAGAAAAAGTAGACCAAGTAAAAGCTGGTGAGGGCCTAAGAAAGGATGGAGTTTACCTAACAAATCTGAACCAGTACGCTCCCAGAGAAATTAACATAGAAATGTTAATGAACACTGGGTACAAAACTATCATCAATTCTTCCCTATAAATCTAAATCTAATCTTAAATTGATCTCAATCGAACATCAATAACAGAAATGAATGGCAGAGATTGGAGAGATGGCTCAGTGCTTGAGTCCTGGCTGCCCTTGCAAAGGACCAGGGTTTGGTTCTCACCCACCACATGGTGGCTAACAACCATCTGTAACTCCAGTTCCAGGGGATCTGACACCTTCTTCTGACCTCTACAGGCATTGCATGACATGTGTACACTTACATACATACACACAATATACACTTACACATAAAATAAATATTTTTTTAAGTTTTACCCGGGAGTGGTGCTGCACACCTTTAATCCCAGCACTCAGGAGGGAGAGGCAGGTGGATCTCTGTGAGTTCAAGGCCAGCCTGGTCTACAGAGTAAGGTCCAGGACAGTTGGGGCTATACGAAGACCCCGTCTCAAAAAAAGACCAAAAAATGTTTTCGATGAATAGCAGACATTATCTTTGTCCTTATGGAGTTGAAAGGAGTCAATTAGTCCCAGCTGGTTCTGTAAGTACAGTGGCAGCACCAAAGTAGCAAAGCCCTGGGCTAAAACAATGACAAAATTGCGGCCTAAGATAGACCTCAGGTGTCCGGAGGGAAAATGATGCTGAAAGGCCATGGGTCTAAAGGAGGGTGGCAGCTTGCAGAGCAAGGGGGGCCCTGGGGTTGCAGCCCGTGTCTCCCGCTTTGCACAGTGAGGATGGCCGCAGCCTCCCCGGTCTCTCCTCCTCCAGGGCTTTCAAGGGAATTTTCTAAACTCTCTTTGCTGAAGTTTTAGAGCTACTCTCATAAAAAAAAAAAAATGACGGAGAGCTACAGAGATGTCTGAAGGGTAAAGAGCTTGTCTCACAAGCATGGGGACCTGAGTTCTCATCTCTATACCACATGTCAGAGACCAAGCATGGAGATGTTATTCTTGATATCAGAATGGGGAGGCTCCCTGGGATTTGGTGGCCAGCAAGTGTAGCCATTCAAGGAGCCTCATGGTTACAGAGCCCCTGTCTCAAAAAATAGGGTGGAAAGCGATAGGAAGACCCCCCATGTTGACCTCTGACCACCACACGTGCATGCACAGGTGCACCAGTGCAATGTGCATGAGGGGCTGGGGTGGATGGAATTATGCCTAATGTTTTTCTTCTTGCTCCAAGATTTAAACCCCTTGCTTGTATGGAGGGAAGGTTTGTTCACATCATAAAAAAAAAGTGATGAATAACTTCTAAAGGAGCCCAGAAGGAGGGTTAGCCATCTTCTGCCTGAAATCCCCAAATTAGATGAAGAGTTAGAGTTCTCTGAACAGAAAATACTGAAATACATTCAAGAGACAGGAATATTTATGAAAAATACAAAACACACAGACAGACAAAGCAGGTCCTTTTCAAGGGAACTTCGAGTAGGGTTTTTTTTCTTACTTTTTTATTATAAAAAATATTTTATTGGTTCCTTGAAAAGTCCATACAATGCATTTTGATCATGTTCAGACGCCCTCCCCTCTCTCTACACTCACCGTGTTGCCTCCACTGACATCATATACTCTAGGATTACTTTTTTTTATTTTTTGGTCTTTTTGAGACAGGGTCTCCCTGTAGCCCCAGCTGTCCTGGAACTCACTTTGTAGACCAGGCTGGCCTTGAACTCACAAAGATCTGCCTGCCTCTGCCTCCCAAGTGCTAGGATTAAAGGCATGCGCCACCACACCCGGCACTCTAGTATTACTTTTTAAAGCCTATTGAGGCTGTTGAGTATTACGGTTTTCTCACTACTTAACAAAGATTTAGCAAACTTAAGATGTTATGGGTCTTCTGAATATCAGTGATGCACTCAGTGACTTAGGCATAATTTTTGTGGAGCCAATCAAGAACAGCAGCTCCCAGCCTTCAGGCTTACAGTGAGTAAAAACAAAAGGAGGGGCAGAGCTACAGCTTCCTATGACAACTCACATCCTGGTCATGGACACTGAAGTTTAAATTGTATAGAAATTTCACTTGGATCAGGGACAAGACTTGAATGTAGTTGTTATATATTTTTCCTTCTCAAAACATGATACCCCTATGTCACCCCTAAACCACCATCTTTCCCCCAAGTAGTTTAAGATCTTCAACAGCAGAGATGGAGCCTGTGATCCCAGCACTCAAGATGCTGAGATGGAGCCCGTGATCCCAGCACGCAAGACACTGAGATGGAGCCTGTGATCCCAGCACTCAAGATGCTGAGATGGAGCACATGATCCCAGCACTCAAGATGCTGAGATGGAGCTGGTGATCCCAGCACTCAAGACACCAAGATGGAGCACATGATCCCAGAACTCAAGAGGCTGAGATGGAGCTGGAGATCCCAGCATGCAAGACACTGAGATGGACCCTGTGATCCCAGCACTCAAGATGCTGAGATGGAGCCCGTGATCCCAGCACTCAAGATGCTGAGATGGAGCCCGTGATCCCAGCACTCAAGATGCTGAGATGGAGCCTGTGATCTGAGCACTCAAGATGCTGAGATGGAGCTGGAGATCCCAGCACTCAAGATGCTGAGATGGAGCTGGAGATCCCAGCACTCAAGACACTGAGATGGAGCTGGAGATCCCAGGACTCAAGATGCTGAGATGGAGCTGGAGATCCCAGGACTCAAGATGCTGAGATGGAGCCCACGATTCCAGCACTCAAGATGCTGAGATGGAGCCCACGATTCCAGCACTCAAGATGCTGAGATGGAGCTGGAGATCCCAGGACTCAAGATGCTGAGATGGAGCCTGTGATCCCAGGACTCAAGATGCTGAGATGGAGCCTGTGATCCCAGCACTCAAGATGCTGAGATGGAGCCCATGATCCCAGCATTCAAGTTGCTGAGATGGAGCTGGAGATCCCAGGACTCAAGATGCTGAGATGGAGCTGGAGATCCCAGGACTCAAGATGCTGATATGGAGCTGGAGATCCCAGCACTCAAGATGCTGAGATGGAGCTGGAGATCCCAGCACTCAAGATGCTGAGATGGAGCTGGAGATCCCAGCACTCAAGATGCTGAGATGGAGCTGGAGATCCCAGCACTCAAGATGCTGAGATGGAGCCTGTGATCCCAGCACTTAAGATGCTGAGATGGAGCTGGAGATCCCAGCACTCAAGATGCTGAGATGGAGCCTGTGATCCCAGCACTCAAGATGCTGAGATGGAGCCCACGATCCCAGCACTCAAGATGCTGAGATGGAGCCCATGATCCCAGCATTCAAGAGTTGTGTCAGTCTTTATTTCATAGGGAGAGAGAAAGCCTATGTTTGTTGAATACTGTATCATACCTCTGTGAATGTAAAATATCTTGTACCTGCTTTACAATGCATAGTAGTGACCGTGCTTTATCAGAGCTGTTTTTAATGATCTTTCTTTCCAGATGATGATTCAGAAGCTAATAGAAAAGGAAACGGTGCCAGGTAGCACAACAGGAACAGGAAAAAAAAAAAGATCTTCAACAGCAATACGTCATGAAATGAAGTCCATCTAGACACAAAGAAGAACCTAGAGGCAGAGTTAAGAAACATCTGTGGTAGAGGGAAGTGAAAGCAGTTTCGTCTGAACCTAGCTGCGGTGTCGCTTCCTGTGAGAAGTTGTCTAGAGGTTGGTGAAAGGGTTAAGTCTGTGAAGAAACTCGTTTTTCAGCTGCTGGCTGTGGAATCCTGGGTAATTACTGGGGCTTACTCCAGACCACACCTTAGATAAACCTGTAGTGCTAGAGTTTTCTACAAACATCTTCTTTCCTACAAGCTTCGGCTTGTCTCTTTCATATATTTGTCCCATGCTTCCAACTTGTTGATTTAGCTTCAAATCTTCATGATATTTACATGAGACCATTGTACTAGATGCCCAGTAATAGACATAGCCAGGCTGGGTGGATTCTTTTCCTACCATAGAGCTAACACAGACAGTGACAAAGAGAGGGAGAAGGGAGAGGAAGAGAGAGAGAAAGAGGAGGAAGAGGACTGGTTTTAGTAAATATTATGGTTTAATTTTCCTTCTTTTATTCCATTTTTCTCAACTAATATAGTCCTTACTTGGGACAGAAGTTTTGGACTCACTTGATCTCTTAAATGAGCATTTACTTTTTCTCACTTTATGAAATACTGTCTTGTGTTCCATAGAACAACAGTCTAAAAGTAGGTGGGTGCTTGGTGTGAGACCGATTCCTTACCATGAGGCACTGTGGAAATAGAGCGATGAGGGGATTGTGGTCAGGTCATTTAAACTTATAAGCAGTTGTGTTTTAGGTTTATAGTTAGCAACTAAAACTTATTTCAGGTTGGACAGTCTTTTGAGGAAGAAAACAAACACCTTACATGACATGAAGGTGGCTGGCAGCATATCTTGTCTCTGGAAATAAAGCTGGTCTTGAGTCTCACCTCCATGTCCTTCATCCCACCACAGTCAATGCCACCAGACCTCAGAGAAAGCAAACTGAGTCACAGACAGGAAAAATGCCTTTTCAGAACTTTCAGCTTCCTGTGGGCTCAGCTAGAGTGGTAGTAATATTTGTTTTCAGTGTTGCATGCTAGGTAAAACATTAAGCCCCAGTGCAGACATCTGATAGGAGGCCACAGTGCTGGGCAGGAGCTTGCCACTCAGGCCAAGGGGACTTAAGTGTCCTCTGGCCACTCTGGATAACCACCGTCAATGTCAACATCACCCAACAACACTTCACATACACATGTAGGTGAATCTACTCTAAGCAAACAGCTCTAGCACTGCCTGCCTGGGAAGACAAAATTGGGGAAATAGAAATTTTAAACAGCCAGAGAGGGAAGGAAAAAGAATTTCTGAGCAGGAAGGCTTGGAGTGTGGGATCTGTAAGAGAAGGAAAACACATTAACTCTGGGAAATTTCAAAATAAGGCGATAATAAATGTTATCAAAAACAGGCAAAGTTTTTAACATGAACAAAAGCCCCTCCTGAGATTAACTAGTATTAATAGCCTGAGGCATGCTTCTGGTGTCTAAAATGTGAGAAAAAATACACAAGGAATGGGGAAGTGGAGGAACAAGACAAGAGCAAAAGGGATTAAAATTCAAGGGAAGGAATGTGGGGCACGCCCCCACCCACTGTGCCCTCGAATCAGGATGTGAGATTCCATCAGGGAAGATGGACTTCAGTCTTCTCTCAGCCAATCTCATGTCTTGTTCATCCTGGCACAGGCTCATGAAATCCATTCTCTTCCTGTCTAATCTCTGCTTCCTTTGCCCCATCCCAAGCACTCACCTACTGCTGCCCCCAGCAAGAAATGACAGATAAGAAGGACTCTCTGATGATGGTCTCTGAAAAGATGCTCTTGGACACATCTGGCTTCCTCAGGGCCAACTGAGACCTTGGAACATTGACCCTTCAAGGCTTGCTGTTTCAGAATGGTGGCAAAAGTTAAGTCAGCAGCTGTTCACAAGCACTTGTTGCTTTTGCTGAGGGTCTGGGTTCTGTTCCTGGCACCCACATTGGGCAACCCACAACAAACTGCCTATCACTCCAGATCCAGGGAATCCCTTACAGGGACTGAACACATGTGGTACACACACAGACAAGCAAGCGCACAACCGCACACACACAGACAAGCGAGCACACAACCACACACACAAATAAAAGTTTAAAAGACAAGTTCATTTATATGTAATTGATATACAGTAATCTGTCACTTAAAAGTAATAGCTGATCATAATTGAATTATTTGCCTCTGAAACCAAAGTTCAGGGTGGGCGGGGCCTAGGAACAGAGTGACGGCCATTTCCTCATGGACCAAATTTCAAAAATGAAGTAAAGAGACTATCTTCTAAAAACTTAAAAAATATTTTAAAATATTTACTATACCCACAACATGATTCTGTTCTCTCTCTCTCTCTCTCTCTCTCTCTCTCTCTCTCTCTCTCTGGTCATTTTGAGACAGGGTCTCCCTGTAGCCCCAGCTGTCTTGGAACTCACTGTGTAGAGCAGGCTGGCCTTGAACTCACAGAAATCTGGCTGCCTCTGCATCCCTAGTGCTGGGATTAGAAATGTGCGCCACCACGCCCGGGGGGTGGGGGAGGTGACATTTTTCAAACTAACTTTTAAACTCTTGTTACCTCATATTTTGGCATCAGGGCCATGACTGGGGGCAGCAAGTACAGGTGCAGAGTGGGGTCCATACCCTCTGAGAGCCATTTCCTTGGATGCCTGTAGGGTGGCTGGCAAAGTGCTCCCAAAGGACTTTTTGCCTGCTTCCTGCGGGAGTGTGTTCAGCTTATAAATTCTGGCAACCTAGGCTGGTGTGGGGCACGCTCTTCTAAAAGTACAGTAAATCTAAACTCGAAATGTTTTTAATTAGCTACTTGCTTTTCTTCCTGATTAAACCAAACGTGTTTTGCCTCTAAGAGAACAGAGCTCTGGCTGGTCTAGACCATCCTGTCCTATTCGCCACTCTGAGAACTCTATGTCTGGGGTATGAACGGGTGCAGCTAAATGTCACTTGACTCAAAGATGCCATGGGGTTGCTGAAAGCAGGGGTTCAAGAGGGGAATGTGGGCATCTGAAGGCTGGGGCGCAGGGATGTTCTCAGGAGCAGCTCGCAGGTCTGGGCCTGTGGCCAGGCCTCAGCACCTGGGGCTTGGACTTGTGCTTGCAGATGAGCAGGCTTCAAGTGATCCTGGGTGATGAAGTCAACTCTTGAGTGTGCCAAAACGAGCAGCCAGAGAAACCCTGGTTCCCACAGACAAGCAGAAGCCGTTCCTTTTCAATATTTATTCACAAACTTTGTTCCTGTTAGGCCACAGCACTTCCTCACTCCTTTCTCTGTCCTTTTTAGGTTATCTGAGGATTTCCTGTCTGTTGAGGAAGGTATTCCTCAGGAGCCTGACAATGGGTTCTGTATGTCTGAATTGTCTCATAACCTATGTCATACAGAATTTCCTCTGAAAACCTCTTTAAAATAGTATATTCCTTTTATACCATTGACTTCTCAGATCCTGGGGAATAAACTTTCTTTTCTTAAGACAAAATTATTTAAAAGAAAATTACCTTCTAGTACGAATGGCATGACTCACCTCGAGAGAAAATTATAGCCACACAGTACTTGTGAAAATTGCTCAAGAATGAATAATTCCCGGAAACATGGAATTGATGCAAGCACAAGCTTTGGAATTAAAAGGGCCCGTTAGCAGGGAGTGCCACTGGATTCCACTGGCCAGAAAGGAAAAACAAAATGCATATTGTGTCTGGAACTCTCATAAGCACTGGGCATCTAAAGTTTTCAGTTTATGATACAGATAACACTAGTACAAGATATTGTTAGGAATATTGATTTGTCAAGATTGTACCACCAAGCAGGCATCAAGGCGAGTATGAAAACCAGGCTTTCTCCTCAAGTTTTCCATGCCTTTCACTATACTGTGGTATCTCTCAGATACGAATGCTAAGTATCCCACTGAGCGCTTTAGAAATGAGAGTTAAAGTCTGTGATTTCCCATAATCCCTCTCCTCAAAGGCTGGTCAGCTTCCAAGATGAACTTGCAATAAAGAGATGTTTTCTAATTCAGGAGGTTGACTCAACCTTTTAAATGACAAAGTGGTATCTATACAGAAAAAAATAAAAATTGAGAAAACTGTCAAAGAAAATTTTCAGAATTGTCTCAAGACACAACAGAATTACATATTACCTATGATTAGAATAAAAGCACAGGTTCCCAGAAAGAGGCCTCAGACAAAATTATCATCAGAGTCCTAATCCAAAGACCTTTAAAGAGACTGCTTTTGACTTGTGATAAACATGCTCTTGAAATAAATAAACCCTAGCAATCCTCATACCATACTGGCTCAGCAGTTATGGTTTCTATGAAGTGAAAGCTGAGAGATAATACATCATGTAGAACCATGACTTCATAACTTGGTGGCTAACAGCACCTCAACAGCAAGGCATAGGCCTCAGTGAGCCCCAGGGTAGAAGCTGGATGTGTCGGTCCTTTGCTTCATGTGTTTACTTTTTAAATTTCTTGACAATTGCTGGAGGAAGTAATTAATGTCCTGAAATGGTTATCAGCTCAAACAAGTGCAATGATAAGTGTGGTTTGCCTCAAACAATGCAATAGAAAGTAGTACCTCTTGCTAAATCAACAATTGCAAGTATGCGTTGTCTGTGGGAGGTGTGCACATGCTTACAAAGAAGTTGGAAATGATCGATAAGTCTGAAGGAATATAGGACAAATGGTACTGAGAAAAGAGACATCTTCATAGACTCTGCCCAAGCAAAGCATAGGTGTGGGAATTCAAAACAGAGCTCAGGAGGGTTGACAAGGTTGCAACCAAAGCTCAATAACTAAAATCTCCTCGGTGAGGCTGGTCCCTCAATGACCCTCTGCCCTGAGCCTTCACCCCTCCAACCCCACCACAGTTTTTGTATAGTGAGGTTGGCCATGTTTCTAGTGAAGCAGTTATTTTATTCTGCTAGTCCATGGGTAATCGCTGCATAAGTAGTTAGCACATTTCATCTTCAAAGCTCTTAACAGTAGTTAATTGACATAAACAACACCCTCAGGAGACGAATTAATCACACTATAACAGTTCCCGTTCTACCAAGTGAAAAGCTGGGGTCAAGAGGGGGCGTGATTGGCCCAAAGCCATTGAGAAATGATGCTGGATGACAGTGGCAGCCTGGAGCTCCTCAATCTCAAATGCTAATGAAACATCTGCTTCTCTCTTTCTCCTCTCTACATCATAGAAGAAGCCTGTCAGGCAGTGGCTTTCTCTAGACAGTTCAGTGGAGAACTGGAGATGATCCTGCTTCATGGTATCCACAGAACCAGCCAGGATCCAGAACAGCCACAACCCACGCTTCAGACAGAATTTCCCTTGCTTACCAGATCCTATCAAGGTGCTCACTCACCTGCACTGGAAAATCCAGTGGACCATCTGCCACCTGCCTGGGATAGAGGCATAGTCAGACAGGCCCACCTAAGCCTTCTGGATGCACTGCCATTGCTTAGAACTTAGATAAAACCATGCTGCAATAATGACCATATCCAATTTATTTAGTATATTTGATGTGTAAATGAGTGGCAGTGTGGGAATACAAAGGGGCATCTTAGTTGTATTTTCTCACTGCATAGTCACATCTGAAACTCAAGCGTTTGACTTTGTTTCTTGTTTGATAATCAAATCTTGAAATATCTCAAGCCACCCTTCAGTATATGTTTTAATTTTTTTCATTTAATTGAATTTTTACAATGTTCATGCGATATAGCTTGATGGGATTTAGACAGCTCCCTTCTCCCTATCTACCTTCTCACTGCCCCTGCCCGATTTAATGAATTCTCTTTTAAGTATGGCATATAGAATATGATTTGTGTCCCTCAATACCCTTGAGTATGGATTCATTCACTGGACCCACTGAGTCTCAACCTTCTAAGACACTGGCTTTCCTCTCCCAGCAGCCATCAATGGTTGGGTTGGGATTTCTTATCTTCCCATGTCTATGCTGGGATTCTGTCTGGTTTGACTTTTCATGACTTGTGCATTTTTATTATTTTTTATGTGTATGAGTGTACCGTCTGCATGTAGGTTGGTGCACCCGTGTCGTGCAGTGCCACGGAGGTCAGAAGAGGGCATCAGATTCCCCTGGAACCAGAGTTAAAGATGGTTCTTAGCCACCATGTGGGTGCTGGGGATCGAATCCGGGTCCTCTGCAAGGGCAGTCAGCTTTCTTAACCGCTGAGCCATCTCTCCAGCCCCACAGCTACATTTTAAATATAGGGTTACAGAGTTGATTTTGGTGCATCGATCAATTCTCTTTTCTATTCCTTTCCTTTTTATTTATAGAAATATATTTCTAGAAATTTCATACCAAAGAAGGTTTTTGTGTGTGGGGGGGTTTTGGTTTGGTTTGGTTTGTTTTGGGTCTTTTTGTGATTCCAGCT
Source organism: Rhizomys pruinosus (assembly GCA_009823505.1). Lineage (NCBI taxonomy): Eukaryota > Metazoa > Chordata > Mammalia > Rodentia > Spalacidae > Rhizomys > Rhizomys pruinosus. Next base: position 1,707,243 of record VZQC01014822.1, read on the forward strand.
GTCCTGGAACTCAATATGTAGAACAAGCTGGCCTTGAACTTGCAGAGATCTGCCTGCCTCTGCCTCGAGTACTGGGATTAAAGGCATGGAAGTTTTAATTAGTGAAATTAAAGTACCTTTTCTATGATGGTAAAAAGGTTCTAAAGTCTGCCATCTTATGGCAGTCTTATCCCAAGTCTGTGGAAGCTTATAATAGCATGCACGTGTACACCATGCAGCCTTGACATTTGTCCGTAACTGTACTTCCTTATCTGTGGCCTCTCCTTGACCTCTGTGTTGCTCTAAACATATTTAAGGTGCTTCTGACAAAGCAGAAAACATCACCTCCCAGTTTGTCAGTTCCCAAAGCCAACCCACTTTCAGCCAAACTTCTTGAAAGAATTCAAGAAACATCTGTCTTCACCCCTCCATCTGGCTCTGCAGCCAGGGCAAGAGGCCAAGCAGCCCATGGCCACTCACATAGAGGCACCTCATCAGGGAGGAGATGAGAACAGCCAAACCCAGGTATGGCCCTCCCTCACCTCTCTGTGGACGGGCTGTCTTCAGACCTGGATCCCTGGGTGAAACTGTGGGACATAGTTGAGTGGCTAGGAACTCCTTTCCCTCTGTCCTTTCCTGTTTGCTCCCTGCTGCCCAGACTCTGCTCCTGCAAGACTGCAGGTGAGTCATGGCTTACATGAAGTTCCTCCTGACACCAAATCTGCCTGTGGAAGTCAGTTGTACAGATGAATGCGTGTGGAACTCAGCATGCAGTAGACAGAGGTTGTAGAAGTCATCACATAGTAGATGGAGGGTATGGATGTTATCATGCAGTAGACCGAGGGTGTGGACATCAGCATGTAGTAGATGGAGGGTGTGGACATCATCATGCAGTAGACAAGGGTGTTGATGTCATCATGCAGTAGAAGGAGGGTGTGGGCGTCATCATGCAGGAGATGGAGGCTGTGGACATCATGCAGTAGACTGAGGTTATAGAAGTCATCACATAGTAGATGGAGGGTGTGGATGTCATTATGCAGTAGAACAAGGGTGTGAACATCAGCATGTAGTAGATGGAGGGTGTGGACAGTGGCATGCAGTAGATGGAGGGTGTGGACGTCATCATACAGTAGACAGAGGGTGTGGACATCATCATGCAGTAGATGGAGGGTGTGGAAGTCATCATGCAGTAGATGGAGGGTGTGGACATCATCATACAGTAGACAGAGGGTGTGGACGTCATCATGCAGTAGATGGAGGGTGTGGACATCATCATGCAGTAGATGGAGGGTGTGGAAGTCATCATACAGTAGATGGAGGGTGTGGACATCATCATGCAGTAGACGGAGGCTGTGAACATCATCATGCAGTAGATATGGGGTGTGGACATCATCATGCAGTAGATGGGGTGTGGACATTGTCATGCAGTAGATGGAGGGTGTGGACATCATCATGCAGTAGTTGGAGGATGTGGACATCATCATGCAGTAGATGGAGGCTGTGGACGCCATTATGCAGTAGACGGGGTATGGACGCCATCATGCAGTAGACGGACGGTGTGGACGTCATCATGCAGTAGACGGAGGATGTGGACGTCATCATGCAGTAGACGGAGGGTGTGGACGTCATCATGCAGTAGACGGAGGGTGTGGACGTCATCTTGCAGTAGATGGAGGGTGTGGACGTCATCATGCAGTAGATGGAGGGTGTGGACGTCATCATGCAGTAGACGGAGGGTGTGGAAGTCATCATGCAGTAGACGGAGGGTGTGGACGTCATCATGCAGTAGATGGAGGGTGTGGACGTCATCATGCAGTAGATGGAGGGTGTGGACGTCATCATGCAGTAGACGGAGGGTGTGGACGTCATCATGCAGTAGATGGAGGGTGTGGACGTCATCATGCAGTAGATGGAGGGTGTGGACGTCATCATGCAGTAGACGGAGGGTGTGGACGTCATCATGCAGTAGATGGAGGGTGTGGACGTCATCATGCAGTAGATGGAGGGTGTGGACGTCATCATGCAGTAGACGGAGGGTGTGGACGTCATCATGCAGTAGATGGAGGGTGTGGACGTCATCATGCAGTAGATGGAGGGTGTGGACGTCATCATGCAGTAGACGGAGGGTGTGGACGTCATCATGCAGTAGATGGAGGGTGTGGACGTCATCATGCAGTAGATGGAGGGTGTGGACGTCATCATGCAGTAGATGGAGGGTGTGGACGTCATCATGCAGTAGATGGAGGGTGTGGACGTCATCATGCAGTAGATGGAGGGTGTGGACGTCATCATGCAGTAGACAGAAGATGTGGACATCATCATGCAGTAGACGGAGGGTGTGGACGTCATCATGCAGTAGACGGAGGGTATGGACATCATCATGCAGTAGATGGAGGGTGTGGACGTCATCATGCAGTAGACAGAGGGTGTGGAAATCAGCACGCAGTAGACAGAGTGTGTGGATGTCATCACGCAGTAGACAGAGGGTGTGGACATCAGCATGCAGTAGACAGAGGGTGTGGACATCAGCATGCAGCAGATGGAGGGTGTGGATGTCAGCATGAAGTAGATGGAGTGTGTGGATGTCATCACGAAGTAGATGGGGTGTGGGCATCATCATGCAGTAGACGGAGGGTGTGGACATCAGCATGCAGTAGATGGGGTGTGGACATCAGCATGCAGTAGATGGGGTGTGGACATCATCCTGAAGTAGATGGAGGGTGTGGAGCTCATCATGCTGTAGATGGAGGGTGTGGATGTGAGCATGCAGTAGGTGAAGGGGCCTGTTTCTAATTTCTTCATGACTGATGTACATGTCTTCCTTTAGAAGTCTCAGACGTCCAAGATCACCAGGACACATTGTGCCATGCTTATTAATCTTCCAGGAATAGGTAATGTGTAGGTTTTCTTAGAACTCAGCTAAACATTCAGAAGGGTTTAATTTCTTTACATAACTGAGTCTTCCAACTCCAAGAAAAGACAAAAGCACAAATAAGACAATAAAGTTGAATTGCACTAAGGAAAATATGTGTATTTTTAGTTTATTAAAATAACCCATAACACAGTGCCAGACAGGAGAAAACTCCCTTCAATTTGTTGGTCAGTGTAGTCCAAGGGACTCCCAAAATAACACAATCTATTGCCACAGTCCTTTATTGCTTCCCAGAACTTGATTAGACTCTATTGCTGAAGTCAGGGTACACTTCACACAGAAGACTTGGAGCAATGCAGCTGGAGCTGACCTGGAAGTTTCCTCCCAGGAGACTAGCTCCCATAGTTCTAGAGGATACTATGCAAGCTCCCATGGGAGAAAATCAGTACCCAACCCCAGTTTTAAAGCCCAATAACCACAACAATGACCATCACAACAAACTACAGCAGTGCAGTAGTAGCACTTTTATCTTAGAGGTAATCAACAGCTATCAGAAGCCCTCTCAGTGGGAGGAGACTCTTGTTTGGCACTATTTTTACAGCCAAGTATGTCAAAGAAGTTTCTTTTTGCAACAGACATTGACTGTTACAGAGTTTCCACATCAGGTCACACACAGAAAAAAATGTCTGAGAGATTCCCAACCCTAAGCAACACAACTACAATGGAACCTACACCTAAGGCTCATGGAACATAGCAGAAAGGGGGGTGGGGGTAAAGAGGATACTGATACATCTCTCAACTCTCACTAGCAAAGCTGCTTCATGCGACAGAGTGTGATGTACACAGAAGGCCCCAACCAGCCAAGTTTTAGAAAATAAGAGACTGTAAACAATGTGTCCCTAATAAGACACCTCTATTAAATCTGACCGATTCATGGCTCAAGGAACCATTTTGGAAAAGGGGGCAAAAAGATTGTAAGAGTCAATGTTGGCATTTGACCATAAGAAAACAGCCAGGCCTCTGGAACCCTGCTCGTATGAACTTATAGCAATGGTGTCCGCATGCACAAGACCATGCAAACTCAAACAAAAAACCAACATAGAGCTAGGCAACAGAACCCAACCTCAGCCAAAGAACTACTGGCAACTGATCCTTCTAGGTGAGGAAGAGCTGATCTTCTTTAAAGGAGAGGCTCTAGCTGGGCTTGGTGGCACATGTCTTTAATCCCAGCACCTGGAAGGCAGAGGCAGGTGTATCTTTGTGAGTTCAAGGCTGGACTGGTCTACATAGTGAGTTCCAAGACAGCTGGGTCTATAGGGAGACCCCATCTCAAAAAGATGAAATAAAAAAAGAAAAGGAGAAGCTCTAGATAGACTGAATAGAGGCCAGTGTATGAACTTGCACTGAGAGACACCTTGGTATACAAACTTGACTCAATAAGCCTTCACATATATGACAGAATACATGAAATCGAGTGGAGGGGAACTATAGGGGCTGTGGAAATGGGAGGGGATATAAAGATGATTAAAATGCTTTATATGAAATGCACAAAAATTCAATTAAATTTATACATTAAAATAAAGTAACACAAATACTTCATCTTTTCCAATGAGAAAATTAAAAATAATAAAAAGGGTTGAATTTAACACTGAAATAATATTTAAAAGGAATTAGTAATGTGATATCTTAAGTCAGTATTTGCCCTGTAAGCAAGACTGCTGCAAAGGAAAATGAAGAGAGAAATCTCTCAGTGTCAATTAAAACAAAGAAAAATAACAAACCTGAGTGTTTAAAACTAGTTAATAATGATAAGATAGAAAACGTCTTTACAAACAGGAAAATCAGATCTTATATTATTTGTTGTTTTTGTTTTTGCTTCTTTTGTTGTTGTTGTTGTTGTTGTTTCTTTTAACAGTGTCTCCCTATAGCACCAGGCTGGCCTTAAACTCACAGAGTGATGTACTTAATGTGTCACCATCACTCCCACTGAAAATCGTGAATGCTCACTACAGGTAGGAATTGTATGTTATCTATAAAGGCCTTAGTAAAGGATAAACATGTGAATGAAGAGACACCACCATCTCAGTGATGTCCAAGGAGGCCGAATGGACAATAAAGGTATGGATGAGAAGCACTCCCTTCATGTGGTGCTGTGCTACTGGGGTGTGTGGGGTACAGTCAGACTGTTCTGAAACACGTAGACATGAAAACAGAATTCCACTACACAATGGAGCTCTATGCAGCAGTAAAGAAAGATGACCCCTGTGTGCAGGGGTCTCAGGCGAGGGTCTTGCTAAGACCACTGAGGCACAGGAGCCCGGACCTTGCTCCAGAGAGGTACTGGGGCATGGGCTGTCAGTAATATTTACACCCCCCCCAACTGGAATGGAGGAGAGAGTATCCAAGTGGATTTTTTTTGAAGAACCCTCAAAACAGGAAGGGAAAAGTGGCTTAGACTTCCAATATCCAATATATAAACAAAATTGAAAGCCTGAAACCTAGACAAGTCAACACTCCATCAACAAGGAGGGAAAAATAAAGCATTGGAAGGAGGCAAGCAAAACAAGTCTTCAACATAGTGAAAAAGACATTTGTGATTAGCATCTGAATACAGGCAAAAAAAAAAAAAAAGTAAACCCCCATGCCTGAGACACGGCGAAGGGATAACATGGGAAAGGTGCAGGATAACTCTGCACCAAGGTCTCCCATCCCTGTAGGGGATAGCTACAATGGGATCCCCCTGGAAGTGACCCAAGAAACAGATCTTAGAGGAATAACTGCAGACCTAAGCAGAGAAATTAAAGAAAACAAAGAAGAAGCCAGAGAACTAAGGAGAGAGAATGAAAAACCCAAAAAGGGCCTAGAGGGATACAATGACAAACGTCGGAAAGAACTAGAGGGAGAAAAAAACAAACTCAGAAAGGAAGTAGAAACACTGAAAAAGGAAGCCAACCAATGAAGTAAGGAGCACCAAGAAGAGATGGAGAAGCTCAAAAAGGAAATGGAAATACTAAAGAAAACAGAGCATGAAATGAAAAAGGAAATAGAACACTCATCCAATCAAGAAGAAAGGAAAGGAGAAAGCCTCAGAAGTAGAATGGAGGAAGCAGAACAAAGAATATCAGATCTGGAAGATAACACAGAGCAACTAAAAAGCTCAAATAAAGAATATGAAAAAATTTAAAATACACAAAAGTGGAACAACCAGGAAATATGGGACACTATGAAAAGATAAAACCTCTGCATCATAGGAATAGAGGGAGGAGAGAATCTCAAGAGAATAGTATTGATCAGATCTTCAACAGAATAATAGATGAAAATTTCCCCAAACTAAAAATAGACAAACCCATACAAATACAAGAAGCACATAGGACTCCAAATAGACAAGATCAGAAAAGAAACTCTCCCATCAGAATTACAACTGACTTCTTGGCGCAAACCATGAAAGCAAGAAGAACATGGAGCAAGGCATTCCCAGTGTTAAAGGACTAAGGATGCCAACCCAGAATACTTTACCCAGCAAAAATGTCAATTATAGTTGAAGGAGAGAGAAAAATCTTCCATGACATAAACAAGATGATAGAATACATGTCTGGAAAACCAACTCTTCATAAAATACTTGAAACAATTCAAAGGGCAGAAGAGAGGAGCAACAATCCTCAAACACCTAGGTAAAGAAACTAATAAAAACATAACCATAGGAGTACAATTAGAGGCTAAAAGTCCAAATGGATAATAAGGTGAAAGGGAGCAACATCCATCTTTCAATTATAACCTTAAATATTAATTGGCTAGGGGCTGGAGAGATGGCCTAGCAGTTAAGAGCACCGACCGTCTTACAGAGGACCCAGGTTCGACTCCCAGCACCCACATGGTGGCCGAGAACCATCCGAAACTCCAATTCCAGGAGAACTCCAGTTCCAGTGGAATCCGACACCCTCTTCTGACCTCTGCGGCATTGCACAACACAGGTGCACAGACTTGCATGCAGACAGTACATTCATACACATACAGAAATAAATAAAATTAAAAAAAATTAAAAAAATAAATAAATAAAAATATTAATTGGCTAAACTCCCCAATCAAAAGGCATAGACTGGGAGAATGGATTAGGAAACAAAACCTATCTATATGCTGTCTACAAGAAACCCATCTCAATTTCAAGGATAGGCACCAACTTAAGGTGAAGGAATGGAAGAAAATATTCCAAGCAAATGGTACAAAAAGAAAGCAAGTGTTGCTATTCTAATATCAGACAAAATAGACTTCAAAGCAAAAGAAATCAAAAGAGACAAAGAGGGTCATTACATCTTTATTAAAGGAACAATTGACAATGAAGATCTTACAATCATGAATATATACTCACCAAATGCCAGTGCACCAAACTTTATAAAGATAATTCTTCAGGATCTCAAGGCACAGATTAACCCCAGCACACTAATACTAGGGGACTTCAATACCCCATTAAGTCCACTAGACAGATCAACAGGACAAAGGATAAACAGAGAGACATCTGAACAAAATGATACAATACACCAAATGGACCTCACAGACATCTATCGAATATTTCACCCAAACACCAGAGAATACACTTTCTATCACGGAACATTCTCCAAAATAGACCATATACTGGGACACAGGAAAAAGCTCAACAAATACAAAAAGATTGAAATAATCTCATGCATTCTATCAGACCACAGTGCAATAAAACTCAATATCAACACCAGGATAAACCCTACAACCTACAAGAACACATGGAGACTAAACAACACTCTCCTGAATAATGAATGGGTCAAGGAAGAAATAAAGAAAGAAATAAAAACATTCCTGGAACTGAATGACAATGATAATACAACACAGCAAAACCTATGGGACACTTTAAAAGCAGTCCTAAGAGGGAAGTTTATAGCTCTAAGTGCCTACATTAAAAAAACAGAAAGAGCACAAGTGAATGATCTAACACTGCAGCTAAAAATACTTGAGAGACAACAACAAATGAACCCTAAACGGAGCAGACAAGAAGAAATAACAAAAATCAGAGCAGAGATCAATGAAATAGAAACAAAGAAAACCATACAAAAAATCAATGAATCCAAAAGTTGGTTCTTTGAGAGAATAAACAAGATAGACAGACCTCTAGCCCAGTTAACCAAAAGAAAGAGGGAACAACTCCAAATCAATAGAATCTGTGATGAAAGGGGAAATATCACAACAGACAATGAAAAGATCCAGACAATCATACGGGACTACTTCAAAAACTTATATTCTACTAAGTTTGAAAACCTAGAAGAAATGGATGAATATCTGAAATCCTGGGAATCACCAAAGCTCAACCAAGAAGAGATCGACAGCCTAAACAGACCAATAGTACAGGAAGAAATCGAAGATGTAATAAGTAGCCTCCCAACCAAAAAATGCCCAGGCCCGGATGGATTCACGGCAGAATTCTATAAAATATTTCGTAAAGACTTACAACCATTACTACTTAAATTGTTTAGAAGGATACAAATGGAGGGACTTCTCCCAAATTCCTTCTATGAAGCCAGCATTACGCTACTACCAAAACCAGGGAAAGATACAACCAAAAAGGAGAACTATAGACCCATCTCCCTAATGAACACAGATGCCAAAATTCTAAACAGGATTCTGGCAAATCGCATACAGACTCACATCAAGAAAATCATCCACCATGACCAAGTTGGATTCATACCAGACATGCAGGGATGGTTCAACATACGAAAATCAATAAACATCATCAAACATATCAATGGACTGAAGGACAAAAACCACGCCATCATCTCAATTGATGCGGAGAAAGCCTTTGACAAAATCCAGCACCCTTTCATGTTTAAAGTCCTGGAGGGAATTGGTCTGGAGGGATCATTCCTCAATGTAATCAAAGCCATATACAGGAAACCCACAGCCAATATCATCCTAAATGGGGAAATGACAGAAGCATTCCCCTTAAAGGTAGGAACTCGGCAAGGCTGCCCCCTGTCACCACTCCTTTTCAATATAGTGCTTGAAACACTTGCTAGGGCAATAAGACAAGAAAAGGAAATTAAAGGAGTTCTAATTGGAAAAGAGAAAGTCAAGCTATCCCTTTTTGCTGATGATATGATTGTCTACCTAAGGGATGCTAAGGACTCCACTAGAAAACGCCTAGAAATGATCAAATACTTCAGTAAAGTGGCAGGATACAAAATAAATCTAGAAAAATCAGTAGCTTTTCTTTACACCAACAACAAGCAAGTGAAGAAGGAATATAAGGAGACCTTCCCAATTACAATAGCCTCAAAAACAATAAAATACCTAGGAACAAACCTAACCAAAGACACCAAGGATCTCTACAACAAAAAATTTAAACCCCTGAAAAAGGAAGTTGAAGAAGACATCAGAAGATGGACAAACCTCCCATGCTCATGGATTGGGAAAATATAGTAAAAATGTCCATTCTACCCAAACTCGTGTACAGATTTAATGCAATACCAATCAAAATCCCCAAGAGATTCTTCACAGGATTGGAAAAAAATCCTCAATTTCATTTGGAAAAACAAAAGGCCCCGAATAGCCAAAGCAACCTGAGCAAAGAGCAATACAGGGGGGGATCGCTATACCAGACATCAATCTCTACTACAGGGCTATAGTCATAAAAACAGCTTGGTACTCGCACAAAAACAGACCTGTTGACCAATGGAATAAAACTGAAGATCCAAACCTGAACACATACAATTTCAGCCATCTCATATTTGACAAGGGTGCCAAGAAGACACAATGGAGGAAAGAGAGCATCTTTAGTATGTGGTGTTGTCAAAACTGGATAACCACCTGTAGAAGAATGAAATTAAACCCCTACCTCTCGCCCTGTACAAAAGTCAATTCCAGATGGATCAAAGACCTCAACGTGAGACCCAAAACTCTGGAGGTGTTAGAAGAAAAACTGGACAGCAGACTATAAGACATAGGCATAGGAAAAGATTTCCTAAATCAGACAGCAGCTGCATAAGAAATAAGATTGACAATTGACAAATGGGACCTCATGACACTCAAAAGCTTCTGTACATCAAAAGAAACAATAAAGGAAGTTAAGAGAAAACCCACAGAGTGGGAGGAAATCTTCACTGCAGATACATCAGACAAAGCATTAATTTCCAGAGTATACAAGCTACTCAAAAAACAAAGAAGAAAGAAAACAAATGAACCAATCAAGAGATGGAGCAAAGAACTGAATAGAGACTTCACAGAGGAGGAATTAGAGATGGCTGAGAAAGATCTTAAAAACTGTTCAACGTCACTAATAATTAGGGAAATGCAAATTAAGACCACTCTAAGATATCATCTCAGTCCTATAAGACTGGCCAGGATCAAGAAAATAAACGCTATCAAGAGCTGGAGAGGTTGGGGGGGGAAGGGGAATACTCACCCATTGTTGGTGGAAATGTAAACTTGTACAGCCACTATAGAAAGCAGTGTGGAGAACCCTTAGAAGACTCAAAATGAGCTTGCCATTCAACCCAGTCACACCACTCCTGGGTATATACCCACAAGACTCATCTTACTGCAGAAATACATGCACAGCTATATTTATTGCAGCTCTGTTCATGATAGCAAAAAGCTGGAACTAGCCCAGGTGTCCCTCAACTGACGAGTGGATAGAGAAAATGTGGTACATGTACACAATGGAGTTCTATGCAGCAGTAAGGAAAGACAACATCATGAACTTTGCAGGGAAATGGATGGAGCTAGAATATATTACATTAAGTGAAGTAACACAGTTCCAGAAAAAACAAATGATGAATGGTATCCCTCATCTGCAGATGCTAGCGCCATAACCCAGTTGTAAATATTTCTTGTGGTGAGGGATGCATATTAAAAGAACAACAACAGAAATACTGCATCAGAAAACTGATTGAAACGGTGAATTGGGAGGGGTGGGAGGGGTGGGAGGGGCGGGAGAAGGACACAGGTCTATGTTCGATTAATGTATATTAAATTGACGTGAGTTCAACAAGTATCCAATTTTGCTTAGACTCTGCCTACAGGTTACATGGTGTTTTAGGACTTAGTAAAAGTAAATATGTGTATATTAAACAACATTGGTTTAAAGGTTCTGATAAAAATGGTAATGCACCTTAGTTAATTGGAAATATAAATTGTTGTTGACCACATTTGTTTTACTTAAAATCTGTATAACAATAACTTTGGGATTGGCACACACAAATGTTCTCTATAATTTTTCTGTTGTACAGTATAATCTTGTAGCATTCTCTTTTACCTGTAGGATGATTTAACTTAAGAAATTAAGTTTGCTTCCCAAGTTAACAACATATAGACACCCAAAATAGCTTGGGTGAATCTGATGAAATCTGCGCCTTGATTCCTACCTATAGGTACATGTACTACAAATGCCTTTTTGAGACTCATGGGTCAAAATACAAAAATCTAAAATAAAAAGGGGGGATACAGATATATATGAAAACTTTTTGTCAAAAACTTTGCAATTCAAATCTTAAAACTAACTATGGGAAAAGATTTGTATGTTACCACAAGTCAAAACATCACCAACTTAACAGCTGAGAAAGAAAAGACACAGCTTTGCATTGTGTAGGATGTACCAGGAAGTGCCAGCAGGAAGGTTGGCCCATCTGAACATTGAAAGGAAGAAAAGCGTCAGACTGCTACAGGCATCAAACCCCTCTGTGGATCGTACGTGTAACAACTATTTATAATGAGTCCTATTGAAACTTACCTTGTAGGTGCCGCACATTTTTAATATGAGAGACTTTCTTACCTCTCCTTCATAGAACAAGGAGGAATATGATAATGATGAGGTGGTTCTCTAACTGTAAATTGGAGCCAAGTGTTATAGAGATAATCTCTTATAAAACCAGTAAAACTCCTTCTTTAATTGACTAATAGACATAGGAATTGTGAAAAGGATTATTCTCTATTCAGAACCAAATATAATACTAAAGTCTCCTTAAGCTGTGCACTTAAGCAAAGTATATTAATACAGGAGAGCTCTGATATCAGCAATGGATTATTCTACCAAGGAGATGTTGGTTGGGGGATCCAAGCCCCCCCCCCCAAAAAGGTAAAGGCTTCTTGCCTGTAAACTGAGATACCTGCAAGAAGAGGTGATAAGGCCCTGCTGNCGATCTTCTGGGCTCCAAAGGGTTTTGGCAGCTCCCCCTCTCCAACTCTGCCATCCGTGGCACACACAGCTCATCTCACAGGCCCAGGCCAACTCCATTCTACACCTGCTGCTGCTCTTGGTGGTCATCCCATGGTCCCAGCATCTGCAAAACCTGGGGTCGCCACTGAAACTGAGGCAGCAACTTCACCAATGGTCTCTTCTGACCTCTCCTGGTGCAAAGCCTCAGCCTCTCTCCATGACCCCTGCAATCCTGGGGTCTTCACTGCAACTGAGGTGCACTTCCACCAATGGTCTTTCCTGACCTCTCACAGTGCCAAGCCTCGGCTGCGCTCTGTGACCCCCTCAAATTTCAACACCAGAAACATATAGGAGATTCTTACACACTACCAAGTCCTGCTTCTGGCTTCAGATGGAGGCTCAGGCCCCTTCTGGAATATAGTTTCTGTATGCTGACCCTGAAGAAATTCTTCCCAGAAGATTTCACCACAGTGATGCTGATCTCTTGTTACTTACAGCTGATTTTTCAGCCCCAGCTAAGCAACATCAATTGTCCCAGTACAAGAAAGATTTCACTTCAAGTTCTGCTCTCTTGTTACTTACAGCTGATTCTTCAGCCCCAGCTGACCAGAACCCACAGATTAAACAGTCCTGATGATCTCTGCTTCCCCTAGAAACTTCACAAGCCAGGCCTCCATCTTCTACAAATCCTTCAGCAAAACTGCTCCAAGTTCCACAGCAACAATCTTTAAGCATTCAATGATCTTCCCAGCCCAAAGTTCCAAATGCCTCCACAATCCTTCCCCAAAACACCAAGGTCAGGTCTGTCATAGCAATACCCCACTCTTATGGTACCAATTTCTGTCCTAGTCTGTCTTCTGTTGCTGTGACAAAACACTCTGACTGACACCAACTTGGAGAGGAAAGGGTTTATTCAGCTTACATCTCCTGGGTCACAGTTCATCACTTAGGGAGCCCAAGGCAGGAACTCGGGGCAGGAACCTGGAGGCAGGAGCTGAAGCACAGGCCATGGAGGAATGCTGTTCACTGGCTTGCTCCCCTGGCTCATGCCCAGCCTGCCTTCTTATACCGTACACAACCACCTGCCCAGGGTGGCACCACTCATTGTGGGCTGGGTCCTCCCACACTGCTCGACCATCAAAACAACACTCCACAGATGTGGCCACAGGCCAATCCAATGTAGCCAATTCCCCAGTTAAGGCTCCCTCAACCCAGGTGTGTCAAATTGAGACTAAAGCTATCCAGCACAAAGACCCTGTCATATTTTACAGAAAAAATGTAACTCATAGATTAACATACCATCCAAACATCTGTGTCTATCCCAAAGTAACCTACCATAACAATTAGTACTGTTTAAATACCTATATATCTAATTGCCTGTGCTTCATTAGTAGGACTGAAAGGTTATTCCTGGACAAACTGTCAGCCCATAAAAGGAAACAGCCAGAATTGACCAGAGTCCAAAACAACAGCTCCAGAGAAAGTAGACTGTTTTGCTTCTCGTCCACCTGTGCCCCTTTTCTAAGCCTAGGGAACAATCTGTGGAAGAGGGGGCGTGGTAGAATGTAAGGACTGTGATTGGGGTGAATGGTGAAGCTACAGCAATATAGACTGGACACTTATTTGATCAACTTGATTGAACATACAAGCCCCCCAGCTGGATGGTGGGACCCTTGGGCTGTGTGGGTTTGGGCACAGCTGCTTGCAAATTGGTTCTATGTGAAGGATGCTTGTACTCATAAATTATTATTTATTGTTAAAAATGAAAAAAAAGGAATAGAAAAAAAGAATTATCAAACAAGGAAAAAAAAGAAAGAAAGAAAGATGACATCATGAGCTTTGCAGGAAAATGGCTGGAGCTAGAGGACATGCTGCGTAAAGTAACAGTCCCAGAAAAACAAACAATGAATGGTATCCCTCATCTGTGGATGCTAGTGCCAATTACCTAGTTGTAAGTATTTCTTGTGCACGGCCCCTTGAACTTTTGTCCAAGCAGTTGGGAGTGATCCATATTGGAAACAACAAAAACAACAACAACAACAACAACAGAAAGGACTGCATCGAAGAACTGACTGAAACAGTGAACTTCTGCTCTAAACAGTCAACTTCCACATGGAGAATATTGAGAAAGACTGAGAAAGAGATGAAAAGCATGTTTGGCAGACTGCATGAGCTCTGATGGGATGGGGGGATAGGGTGGAGGACACAGGTCTAGATTTGATAAAAAATATAAATAAATAAATAAATAAATAAATAAATAAATAAATAAATAATAAAACGGAATTCCAGTAGAAGAGACCACTGGATTAAGAGAGTGGTCTAGGGGCTGGAGAGATGGCCTAGCCATTAAGAGCACCAACTGCTCTTGCAGAGGACCCGGGTTCTATCCCCAGCACCCACATGGCGGCTGAGAACTGTCTGTAACTCCAATTCCAGGAGAACTCCAGTTCCAGGGGAATCCGATACCCTCTTCTGACCTCTGAGGCATTGCACGACACGGGTGCACAAACCTACATGCAGACAGTACATTCATACACACACTAAATAAATAAATAAATAAATAAATAAATAATTTTTTTAAAAGAGAGTGGTCTAATCTGTTTAGAGAGGAGTAGACAGAGCGCCAAGAGAAGAATGAAACAGTTTCTGAGCAGCAAGAAGCAGATCCTGTGCACACATACTCGCATTAACTTAGCAGCCACAGAGCCTGACTGAAGGGCCAGTGGAGGGAGTGTGCTGAGGGGTGTGCTGGGGGGGGGGTGTGCTGGGGGGGTTGCTGGGACAGCCCTGCCTTCTGACTCATCTCCCAACTCAGTCTTAATATCTGTGAAATGAAAATATGAGCTAATATGCCATTTCTAAAATAAAATATTCCAATGACAGAAAAGAGTTTAAGGGAAATCTGCATAGAAAAACACTCCATGACGGTCCCCGGGGCTCCGTGAGCAATGTCATTCATGATCATTCCCTGGGGTGAGCTGACAGATCCCCAAGCCAGCCAGAACCTCAGATGGGCCTACTCTGGTCACCCCTATTCACTTTTCCCTGCTCTTCACTGCTCTGACTTGGCTGAGCAGGTGGTTATGGGAACACTGTTTGCTAAGCCATGCAGAACAAGCTGAGTCTCTCTATTAGTCCTTTTGTATGTAGATTTAGGAATCAGCACATTAATAAAGTCTGAAAGATTGGTATCAGTGTGAAAGGCAAAATTCACACAAAACAATTAATTATGAGTATTAAAACAAACGCATAGCCTATGATGGAATTGGATCTGGGACATAAAATGGGTTAAAAATATTTTAAAGGAATGCTCTAATTGAAAACTGGATTCAGCTGAAGACACAATATAGTTAAAGCAGTATCTTATCAGAAAATTAGCAGAATGTAATTTTTATTGGGTTTTACAGATGTTATTTTTAACCACATCAAAAATCCCACCTCATGGCTATTGGCACAAATTGTCATAATTACTGTAATTTGAAGTCTGAGCGGGGAAATGGCTGTTGAGATGACTATCTCCTCTCAGATGGAGTCTGTGCGTTGAGCAGCCAGAAGAAGGAGCCCGTGTTTTTGTACTTGGTCTGGACTTCATTTGTGTCTTTTATCCAATCTCATTCTTACGAATATTGAAGAATAATTTTTTCCTACCTGAAACACTGAAGGAAATCAGGAGGTTAATATTAAGAGTGCTGAGGTCACCTTTAATTAACGCACCAATCACCTTGCCTCCAATCTGCTAGCACAGTGCCGCGTCTGTTCTATTTTTACATTTGCTGGTGAACACGATCGCACTTAATGCACATACTAAATTCTGGCATAATGTATTCAACAACCTTCCTAAGTGTGGCTGATGAAGCCAAACTAAGTAAAAGGAGCTTTTAAGATCCCTGATACCCAGCTTAACAGGAAGCATCCTGCCCAAAGAAAGCTAAGTTATCAGAACAGAACATCAAGAGATACCTTTGGGGATATTCTGTAGACAACAGATCCGCAGAGATACTGAATAATGAAACAATTACAGCAAGACTAACGTGTAGGTTCAGGGCAAGATTAGGAGACCTCTGCTCATGGGGAGAGGAATGCTCAGCCGATACAGAAAGAGTTGCAGAAGGGAATAAAACTGAGACTGCAAGCAATTTCAAACAAAGGGAAACTGACAGACTGTTTTACGGTCATCCGAAGCTGGGTCCTATCCTTGTTATTTGACTTAAGTCATGGAAAATTTTCAAAATAGTTTTCTCATCCACAATTTGAAGTGAGGAAC
Organism: Rhizomys pruinosus; assembly: GCA_009823505.1. Classification (NCBI taxonomy): domain Eukaryota; kingdom Metazoa; phylum Chordata; class Mammalia; order Rodentia; family Spalacidae; genus Rhizomys; species Rhizomys pruinosus. Next base: position 1,723,533 of record VZQC01014822.1, read on the forward strand.
ATTGATTACATTCAGAAATCCAATAGCTATTTTGTCCTGGGACCCTACAGTACCCCAAGGGACTATAATGAAAGAGAGTGTGCTTCCAGAGAAGCAACTCAGACAAGATACCACAGAAAGTAGATGTGAGATGAAGTATGGAACAGAGCTCTAGATAACTTGTAAGTTTTCCAGTTCATCAGGGGCTGGGCATGTAGCTTAGTTGTTATAGTGCCATCTATCATGCAGCAGGCCCTGCATTTGACCTCCAGTGTACATAAACCAGGCATGGTGATGCAGACCTGTGACCCCAGCACTCAGGAGGTAGAGGCAGAATGATCAAGATCATCCTTGGCTACATAGAGAGTTCAAGGTAGGCTGCATGAGACACTGTCAGAGAGAGAGAGAGAGAGAGAGAGAGAGAGAGAGAGAGAGAGAGAGAGAGAGAGAGAGAGAGAGAGAGAGAGAGAGAGAGAGAGATCAAGCAGGGTAAAGAAAAAGAGAGTGGTGGGAAGATGGCAGTTCAGACAGGAAAGTCTTCTTGAATAAGGTAATGTGTGACCAGAGACCTGAAAGATGTGGTGGAGAATGTCAAGTGGGTTTACTGGGGGACAGAGAATCCCAGGCAGAAGATGGGTGCACTTGCAAAGACCCTCAGCATGAGTGACGGCAGTGGTGGGAGACAAGGTACGGAACTGGGCGGGTGACATTGCGTGGATCTTGTGTATGTGTTGGCAGGCTGGGTAGGCCTTGTTCTAAGTGAAGCAGGCATCCCCTGGAGCTGTGGACAGTGCAATGCAGACTCCTGTTGTAAAAGGTGGTACTCCAGCTGGGGGAGGAGGTAGTAACAGGAAGACTCCTAAGAAGCCACATGAGTTCATGCTGACCTTCAGAGAGAGGGCAATAGGAAAACTTGGGACATTGGGATGGAAGTGGAGTATCACATCAGTCTTCATAAGCTTTTAGGACTCCTTGTGAGGTGTTGTTAGGCGTTCTCTAATGTTGTATGAGCTTGAATTCAGGGAGGGATACCATGAGTCTACAAGTGTCATTTAAAGCCTGAAACACATTGGATTCATCCAGGCAGAGTGTGGAAAATTGAATTGAAAAAACAGAAATCCTCAAAAGTAACTGAAAAAGATTTGCCGACCTGATGCATGTCATGTAGACCAGGCTGGTTTTCAGTAGATTGGAGAAGAAAGATGGCAGACACAGATCCAATTTGCTTATTAATAAGATACTTTAATATCATCATTCCTTTTCTTTTGGTGCAAATTCAGACACTGAATACATTAGCACAGGGTACATTTCCCAGTCACCTTTTCCTTTCCAATAAATAAATAAGACTGACTCTGGTGTAACTGGTCCATGGCTCCTATTTTGAGAAATGACACTGAAATATGCATCTATGAATATAGCAGAAATTGAGGCTGGAGAGATGGATTAGCAGTTAAGAGCTAACTGGCTGCTTTTGCAGAAGATCCAGGTTTAGTTCTCAGCACCCACATAGTGGCTAACAACTGTCAATAGCTCCAGTTCCGGGGGATCTGATGCCTGCAGAGAACATTACAGAACATGGGTGCACTTACACACATGAAGGCAATACACTGATTCACATAAAATAAAAAATGATAAATAAAATATTTTTAAAAGAATATAGAAGAAATTAAAGTAAAAGATTATAAGGTCTCTATATAAATCCTAAAAGCTGAGATTCAAAAAGAAATAGCTAAGACCCAGTCTCACTCAAAGAAGGAAGGTGGGATCTTTGGCCATGACACTCAAAGCTGTCCTCTGAACTCTTCACACACTTTTGAAGATCCAAACCTGAGCACATACAATTTCAGCCACCTCATTTGACAAGGGGGCCAAGAAGACTCAATGGAAAAAAGACAGCAACTTCAGCAAATGGTGTTGCCAAAACTGGATCACGACTTGTAGAAGAATAAAATTAAACCCCTACCTCCTGCCCTATACAAAAAATCAACTCCAAATGGATCAAAGACCTCGACATGAAACCAGAAACTCTGAAGGCGATAGAAGAAAAAGTTGGCAGCAATCTACAAGATATGGGCGTAGGAGAAGACTTTTTCTTTCTCTTTTTTTTTTTTTTTTTGGTCTTTTTGAGACAGTGTCTCCCCTGTAGCCCCAGCTGTCCTAGAACTCACTCTGTAGACCAGGCTGGCCTTGAACTCACAAAGATCCACCTGCCTCTGCCTCCCAAGTGCTAGGATTAAAGGCATGCGCCACCACACCCAGCTGAGAAGAATTTTTCTAAATCAGGTGGTGGCTTTGCAAGAAATAAGGTCGACAACTGACAAGTGGGACCTCATTAAACTCAAAAGCTTCTGTACAGTGAAAGAAACAATCAGGGAAGTGAAGAGAAAACCCACAGAGTGGGAAGAAACCTTCACTGCTGATATATCTGTATCAGCATTAACTTCCAAAATATATAAACTACTCAAAACAAAATGACTCACTCAAAAGATGGAGTAAAGACTGAACAGAGACTTCACAAATGAGGAAATAAAGATGGCTGAGAAACACCTTAAAAAGTGTTCAACACCCCTAATAATTAAGAAAATGCAAATTAAAAACCACTTTAAGATATCATCTCTCCAGGCGTAGTGGCACATGCCTTTAATCCTAGTACTTGGGAGGCAGAGACAGGTGGATCTCTGTGAGTTTGAGGCCAGCTTGGTCTACAGAGCGAGCTCCAGGATAGCTGAGACTAAGGGGAGACCCTGTCTAAAAAATACCAAAAAAAAAAAAAAAAGATACTTTAGTGCTGGTTGGTGGTACACCCCTTTATCACATAGCACCTGGGAGGCAAGACGGTGGAGGAGCTTGTGATTTCAAGGCTAGCCTGGTCTACAGAGTAAGTTTTCCCAGGACAGCCCCCAGAGCTACAAAGGGAGATCTCTGTGTCAAAAGACAAAAAAAAAAAACCAAAAAGATATTATCCTCATCTCACGCCATAAGACTGGCTAGAATCAGGAAAACAAATGGATACCAAAATGATACCACTGCTGGCAGAAATGGTAATCATACAATCCACTAAGGGAAAGTAATGTGGAGAATCCTTAAAAGACCAAAATGAGCCTACCACCTGAAACCCCATCAAACAGTCCATACAACCCTCCTGGATATATTAACACAGACTCATCCTACCACAGAGATCCGTGTACAGAGATCCATGTACAGCCCATATTTTAATTTTGCAGCTCTCACTTTCACAATAGCAAAGAACTGGAATCAACCCATAAGCCCCTCAACCTACATGATTATAAGAAAATGTGGTACATGTACACAATTGGAGTTCTAGGCACGGTAAAGAAATGATGATATCGTGAAACTTGCAGGTAAATGGATGGAGAAATTAGGTAGCCCAGAAAACAAACGATGAATGGCAAAACTGAAGCAAGCAGTAATGTATAATTTCCCGTGATCCCTGAAAAACCAACTGGTGGCTCCTTATATATGTGATCCTTAGAAGAGGTTCTAGAATTGACCTACCATTGATTTTCTGACTTTTGAATTTTTTTGGTTATGGTGGAGGGGAATGTAATGCATATTTTAGAATAATATAAATCAAATGGAAAAATGTGAATCCCTGAAATATGATTGGAAATAACATAGTTTTTGTTTTTAGATGACATAATTTTTGTATGTGATAAATACAACACATATATATATATATATATATATATATAGATATAATATATATACTTGAAGCAATACAAGTTGGGGGAACAACAACAACAAAAGAACCAGGACAAAAAAAAAAAAAAAAAAACTGAAAACGAAATTTCTCCCCAAAAAAATAATCCTCTGCTTTGAAAAAATCTCTGGAACGACTCAAAAAAAGATGCAGACATGTTAATTGTATGGCAGAATGTATGGAACTTGGAAAGGAAATTACTCTAAATTGGATTAGGAAATGATGCTGATGTAAGAAAAATTTTAATAACGATAAAAAAAAATAGATTTAAAAAAATCAGTAGGCTTTGGCGTTTACAAATTAGTGGACTTGCGACACCAAGTTTTTGAAGGGCCAGACAATGATTGACGTGAGCAAAAATCTGAGCTGTCACGGGAAGCCGTGCTGTGAAGAGCCCAACAGGGGGCGGGAGCACTTTACAGGAGCACATCACAAGACACTAAAACAAAAACTACCGAGAGTCGGGGAACGCGAGGAAATGCATGAGGATTCTCATCCCAAGATAATTTACTGTAAAATGCTGGAGAGGTCCTTAAATGACTTAATTCCTGAAACAATGGTCCTGAGTTTCACTTGGAGATTTATATTATAATTTCTGTTTCTCCTTTGGGACTCAAAATTAAATTTGAAAGAATCATTTGAAGTGGGAATCAATTATAGTAATGCTTCTATCTTCTAGAAATCAGCTTTCTGGGAACATTAAGTATTAAGCATTCAGAATGAAATTGATGTAGAATTGAAAACAATAAGGCTTTTCTGTCTTAGAAGAAATAAGTCAACAAGTAAAGTAATGATTAAGAAATTAAAAGCAATGATACTAGACAAAAGGTGTCATATGTTGGGGCTAGTAGGCTTTGGTGCTGGGAAGGAAGAAGTTGGGCTGCTCTGGGAGCCAAGGCATTTGGCTTAGGAGCCAACGTCCAGCTCATCTAAACTGCAAGGACAAAAGAGATAAGGAAATGGAAATGGCAGAGCTGAAAGACAATGGCAGCCCAGAGGACAGCCCTGACCTCATGGAAGGAGACTCCTGAAGGTACTGCTCCAGCTCCAAGACCTAACTGCGAGGAGTGTACCTTGTGCCTGGGAGCTATGAGCATCGAGAAACAGACTGGGTACAGTGCTACACACCTGTGAGGCCCAGAGTGACACAAATCAGGAAAGGCTTGGAAAGCTTCCACTGTTAAAAGGAAAAAATAGTGGTGTGGATAGGGAAGGGTCTAAATATGATTAAGTCCACTTGTGTGAAATCCAAAAAATCAATAAAAGAATATTGGGGGAAAAAAAAGGAAAATGGTCCTTTCAAATGGCTGGTGTGGTAGAAAGCCTAGCCTGCTCAGTCAGTGTGACACGTAGCATGAGGCTTTGGAGGTAAGTCCCAGCTCCTGGTGACCTAGAGGACAGGTGGAAGCATGGACAGTCTGAGCCTGATAAAAATGGAAGAACACAGCAGATGCTGCAAGACAAAGTTCGTGAGGCCGCACGGAGCAGGACTGGACCTCGGACACAGCTACGAGGGCAGGAAGGGTCTAGAAAGGGGGTGTTGCCTGAGCCTGGGCTACATACAGTGTGGAGGGTGAAAATGGTTTAAAGGAGGGGATGTCTGCTAATTAGAAACAGCCCTTTTTCCCCCAAATAAGCCATCATTCTATAAAATCAGTCCTGGGAAACTTTTATTGTCGCAGCAAAGTTTAGATTATCGACACACACTATTGAAAATTAGTCATGGGCTGGAGAGATGGCCAGCGGTTAAGAGCACCGACTGCTCTTGCAGAGGGCTCAGGTTCGATCCCCATTGCCCCACATGGCGGCGGAGAACAGTCCGTAACCCAATTCCAGGAGACATCCAGTTCCAGGGGAATTGACACCCTCTTCTGAACCTCTGCGGCATTGCACGACAGGGTGTAACACAACTACATGCAGACAGTACATTCATACACATTAAATAAATAAAATAAAAATAATAAATAAATAAATAAATAAATATAAATATATAAATAAGAATATCAGTTTTATAGATATGAATAAATAAGAATATTCATGATTTGAATAAAAAAGACAAAACAAAAAAAAAAAATGAAAGCAGTAAGAACAAGCCACCTGCCAAGATTCCTCCGAGTTCTATGCTAATTGGCCAAAATTCAGAAAACAATGCTTTGTGTTTGTATATTCAGCTCCTAATGAGGATAAGTAAAAATCAAGAGGAATCTAAAGTTCCTCAAATCTCTCAGAGAGTGGCTGTCTTTTCCAGAAGTAATCTCCTTGCTGTGATCAGCAAAGGTCAGACTGCCCCGTCCCTCGCTCTTTAAGCTTGTTATGTGTGCTCAGAAAACAAACCAGCACAAAGGAATTTTTCTTTTTTTTAATTAATTTTTTTGTTATGTGTATATTACTGTCTGCAACGTAAGTTTGTGCACCCGTGTCATGCAATCCCTTGAGAGGTCAAAGAGGTGTTGAATGTCCCCTGGAAACTGCAGTTAAAGACAGCTTCTTAGCCACCATGTGGGTGCTGGAACAACCCAGATCCTCGCAAAGAACAGTCAAGCGCTCTAACCACGAGCCATCTCTCCAGTCCAAAAAATTTCTAATAAATAGGACTGATAAATTAGAAGTGCTATTTAGTTGTGTTGTGAACATTTTCAAAAATTTGTGAGCCCTTTTCCTTATTAAGATATTCCCAAAATGTGTGAAAGAGAAAATTAATAATTGAGAGAAGGAAATATAACTAATAAAACAATTATAATCATTGTCCTTAGAACACAGCAACAATGAATGACACATGTAAATAACGCCAATATATTCATTTAATATCACTGACAATTAGCTTGAAAACTAAATTAGAATTGCCTTTATCAGTCAGAGTTGGAAAGCTCCGAGAAGCAGCCCGAGATGCCTAGGAGCCAATACCTAGGTGAGGTATTGGCCTCCTGATAATGAAGGAGGGTTCAACTTTTTTTAATTCCATAAATAAATTAAGGTGGTTCTCCCAAAATCTGACTTCATCAAAATGTAATCTGAATTAATAATAAACCAATCCTCCACAGTTGGCCTGAAGGCTTTTATTCTGTACAAGCTAGTACCTTTCTTCATTCCTATCTCTGCAAAAGACAGTCATCCTAATTTTGAAATTCAAGCAAGTCCTACAGAGTGCATTGGAAGGTAATGTGTAGCAATGTTTACGGTTTGTCAGGTTGTTGTCTGAATAGCTTTAGTGTCAACTGACACACCTGACCTGGGCTGAGGGAGCCTCAACTGGGGAATTGGCTCCATTGGACTGGCCTGTGGCCATGTCTGTGGGAGTATTGTCCTTGATGATTGAGTGAATGTGGGGAGGGCCCAAGCCCACTGATGCAGATGCCAACCCCGGGCAGGTTGTTTGTGCATTTGTATAAGAAAGCAGGCTGGGCATGGGCCAGGGAAGCAAGCCAGTCAGCAGCATTCCCTCCATGGCCAGTGCTTCAGCTCCGCCCCGCAGTTTCCTGCCCTGAGTTCCTGCCTTGGGCCTGCCATGGATGAACTGTGGACCAGAAGAAATTTATATATATATATATATCTATATATATATATATAATATCTATATATATTATAATGGGGCTGTATTTATGAAAATGTCAGCCTTAAAATTGTCCACATAATGCACACCTTAGACTCACTTGGGAAGACAGCCTCAATGAGGAACTGTCCACCTTGGCTTGGCCTGCAGTAGACGGTCTAACTGAGCTCATTGATGTGGGAGAGCCCAGCCCACTGTGGGGTGCCACCATTCCCCTAGGCCGGGGGTTTTGTTCTGTAAGAGTTGAGAACTCATACAGCACCAGCAATGCAATCAAGTGGCAGACAAGCGAAGGGGCACGTGGGCATTCACTTTCTCTTGTGCCTTACTGCAGATATGCTGCAGCAGCCTCCTTGAAGTTTCCTGTGGCAATTTCAACTGCAGTGGACCTGGAACTGTGGTCCTCCTCCCTAAGTTGCTTTCTGTTGGACTATTTTATCTCAGCAACAGAGTGAAATAGAAAATATATTTTAAACAACTTAAACTCATGAGAATGACACACTGGGATGGTGTGAAAATATCTAGCTTGTATTACATGCCCAGTAAATACTGAGTCCAAAAAATCTGATGAAAATAATTTCTAAGTGAACCTTAACTAGAGAGATGAAACAAAGTATTCTGATGAAAATGTCATTTATTGGTTCCTTGAAATAAAATGTTTTTGTGTAAGCTTTTCAATTTTAATACCTCAAAAAAATCCAAATCCAAGTCATGCTATATATACCTATATTCCCAGGATGAGGTAGGAAGATTGTAAGTTTGAGATCAGCCTACTTGAAGATCACAGAGACTGTCTCAAAAAAAAAAAAGAACAAACAAAAGAAACTTTTTAAAAATTAAAATCACTTTTGGGGCTAGAGAGAATGGCTCAGCAGTTTAAGAGCTCTTGCAGAGGACCCAGGTTCGATTCCCAGCACCCACAATGGCAGTAAGAACCATCCCTTTACTCCAGTTTCCCCCGGGGGAATCCAACACTCTCTTCTGACTCCGAAGCATTGCACGACATGGGTGCAGCAAACCTACAGCAGACATTAATTCATACACATAAAAAAAAAATTAAATCACTTTAATTCCAGCACTTGGGAAGCAGAGGCAGAGGATCCTGTGAGTTCAATCAGGCCAGCCTGGTTAACAGAGTAAGTTCCAGGCCAGCTTGGTAATAAGAGGGAGACCCTGACTCAGAAAACAAAAAAAAAAAAATTAAAGCAGCAGGACATGGTGGCCCACATCTTTAAGCCCAGCAGAGCCAAGGCAGATCAAGTCCCCGCCCCCTGGTCTCTGGGACTACAGGGAAGACCCTGTCCAAAAAAAAACAAACAACAAAAACCACAAGCAAAAATAAAATAAAATTTAAAATAATTCCAAGGTTTATACCCTTCCTCTGACACCACTTTTTAATTCCCCACCTGTTACAACCTGGTTTACTGAGCTACAAAGGCTGGTCATTAACTGGCTCCCTGTCTCACCTCTTTCTAAAACTCATCCCTTTCCCTCCCTGTCCCTTTATCTGGGCCCTGTGATGTTTTCCTATGGTGCTCTCCATCCCCATGGACCCTCCAGGCCCCTCTGGCTCCCTCCTGGCCTGCCTGCCAGCCTTGAATCTGGCTTACCTGACTTTTTCTTTAACTGAGACACACATGGTCGTCCTCCCTCCCCCCAGCCTTCTCTAATCACCACCACCTCTCACCTCCTGGATGAGGTGAGTGCATTGCTAGAATTCTTTACCTCCAAACTCAAACCATGGCAAATGGGGGTATAACCTCAGCACTTAACAGAATGCAGAGCACACAGAGGACAATAAATATCCTGTGGAAAAACAGAAAAACCTTCAAAACTCAACTAATTTTCCTTGATACTGTTGGTATAAAAGTTTATGTTGTATTTGTATGGGCTGGAGAGACGCCCTCCAGCAGTTAAGAGCTCCGACTGCCTCTGCGAGGGCCTGGGTCGAATCCCAGCCAACCACATGGCAGCTAAGAACAGCCCTTAAAAGCCCAGGCGTGGTGGTGACACTCCCCTTTATCCTAGCACCTGGAGGCAGAGGCCAGGTTTTCCTGTCAGTTCAAAGGCCCCCACCTGGTCCTACAAGTGAGTTCCGGGGCAGCGGGGGCTATGGGGAGACCCGGTCTCAAAAAGAAAAAAAAAAGTTATGTTGTAAATGACAAATCATCGTGGAGGAGAATGCCAGAAGACCAGAGTCCTGGCCCTGCCTGCCGCACCCGGCTTGTGCTTCCTCACCTCGCCTCTCACCAGCCTCGAACCTCCAGAAAGCAAAACTGCTTTGTGAACTCTATCGCTGCAACCCGCTGTCTTGGCCACTGGAGTTGATCCTGGGTGGCTACTTCGGCCCTGACACACCCTGCCTGGTACCTGGGTGGCTATTCTGCCCTGACACACCCTGCCTGGTACCTGGGTGGCTATTTCTGCCCTGACACACCCTGCCTGGTACCTGGGTGGCTATTTCTGCCCTGACACACCCTGCCTGGTACCTGGGTGGCTATTTCGCGACCCTGTTACCCTACTCACCCTGCCTGGTACATGCACTTTCCCTTCAGCCCCACACCTAGCTCCCCGCACCCTATTTCTACCATCCAAGATCTTTTCCCAAAGCATGGCTGCATGAGTCAGTGAACATTTCTGTCTGTTTGGTATTTTCTGGCAGAGAGCCACCTCAAGAAATTTTTTTTCTCTCTTTTTTTGATTTTTTTGAGACAGGGTCCCCCCTAATAAGCCCCAGCTATGGCAAAAGGACAAAGTCCAGCACAGGGTCAGATAGCCGGTGTCTGTACAGGAAGCTTCCCCAGGAGGAAGCAGCCCCGCATACAGCAGCACCGCATACACTGCCTCACTGGACAGCCATTCTCCACAGCCTCAGCCCCGCTAGACAGCGACCTGGATGGTGCTCGATGGAGTTTTCTCTCTTTTTTTTTTTTTTTTTTTTTGGTCTTTTTCCAGAAGGGTCTCCTTGTAACCCCAGCTGTCCTGGAACTCACTCTGTAGATCAGGCTGGCCCTTGAACCTCCAAACACCGCCTGCTTTCTGCCTCCCCTGAGTGCAGGATTAAAGGCCGTGCGCCACCAACGCCCCGCGAGTTTCTCTTCTTAAAAATTGATTACGGGGCTACAGAGGTGGCTCAGTGGTTAAAGAGCACTGACTGCTCTTGCAGAGAAACCTGGGTTTTATTTGATTCCCAGCATCCCAATATGGTTGGTTAACGACCATCCATAACTCCACTTCCGAGGGATCCAGGTGCCCTCTTCTGTCCTCCACGGGCATTGCATGACAAAGGGTCACTTACATACATGCAGGCAATACACTCATACACAAAAAAAAAAAATAAAATTTTTTTAATTGTTTTAAAAAGGTTAAAAATTTAAATCATATTTAACTAATGCTTACGGGGCAGTGGATTGAATTTATGAAAACAGTGTTAAGCTTAAGTAGGGGCTTTTAAAATTAAAGTTCTGCTGTGTTACAAACAGACCTGCCTCCCTCTGGCCCCTCGGTTTCTACCTCAAACTCACAACCACCAGGTCTCCAGTGTTACACACAAAGTTTAACACAGAAAATCATTTGTTTCCAGAGCAGTATCAAGGACAGAAGATCACCCAGCCTGGGTAAAGCACCAAGGAAGCTTCTTGCTAAAAGTTCAACCACACTTTTGTTTCTAAGTCTTTCCAAATTGTTTTTTAGTGCTCCAGTTTTGTTAAGACCCAGGTTAACTCAAGCGAGCCAGAAAAGCAAGCAGTTAAATCAGGAAATAAACCACAAAAATTCCTTAATTGCTAGTCATCTGTACACTTTGTTGAGGAGGAAAGTAAAAGGAAAGAAATACCTGCAATCTTTTTTCTTAAGTATTTTTTTTTCACCAAAGCTAAGAAAACATCACAAAGAGGCCCACGGGAGCAGATCGAGGTCCCCACCCCCAAACCTCCCTCTCTAGGTAAATTAACTATACCCAACTCTGTCCACAACCATAGCCTGGTCAGGCTGTTGCTGGCTTTTTGCTAGTCTTGCTTATTTAAAGTCTCACTTTGTAGTCTCTTAAAAATTGGTCTCTGAGGGCTAGGGTGTGGTAGATCCTTGGCTAACATGCATGAGGCTCTGGGTCCAAACCACCACCAACACAACAACAATACACAACAACAAAACTCTGAACCAAATAACATTGAAGTTGTGTCTGAAAAGGCTAACCCTCCCCAGACATCCTTCTGATCATGACTTTCTTCCTATTCGTCTAAGTTGTGACAAATTCTCACTTCCATTCACAAAATCAGTAGAGGGCTGCCTAGAGTGCTCAGGTGTGCCGTGGGATGGGCAGTCTGTCTAATGTCCAAGCAGGCCAAGGCTGAATAAATCTCTTGGAAAATCTGGATAACCCATCCGTATTTAAAGTCTGTAGTCCAGACAAAATGACCATCAACAGGATCAACTGATCACTAAATAAAATGTTAAAATGCAATAATAAAGTGGTATTCATTCATAGGGGCCAGAGACATTGCTAAGAAAGGTGTGTGTGGGTGTTGTGGTGTGTGTGTGTATGTGTATGTTATAATCAATCCTGTCTCCTAAGAACCATTCAGCAAGCTTAATTAACATGCTTTGTGTAAGTGTGTGTGCATGTGTAATGTGCATATGTGTGGTGTGGCTACATGGCTTGGGGTGCATGCATGTGGAGTCCCAAGGATGGCCTTAGTTTTTTCCTCAGGCATGATTCCTTAGGAAATGGTCTCTCACTCTTCTGGAACTCACCATGTAGGCCAGACTAAGTGGCCAATCAAGACCTAGGGAGATCCACCTGTCTCTGCTACCTCAGTGCTGGGATGGCAAGTATGTGCCCCACCCAGGTTTTTTGAAATGATTATTTAAAAGAAGAAATTGAGGGTTGGGGTGTTAAAGGATTTTCTAAATTATTAGGATTTGAGTTAAATATCCCTACACAGCAGGCATAATAGTTGATCCCTTCTGACAGAGCCACTGTACGCAATTTAGCTTCCTTTGACTTTTATGGCTGTCCCGGCTTGCTCCCTTTTACAGTGTGCGTGGTGATGAGCATGGGGACGCGTGAAGGCAGAAGCACTGTTGCTCGGTACCAATTAGAGCTGGGTCTGAATTAGTGTAGGCTTCAAATAAACTCTTTCTGAAAGTAAATCTTCCAGGATAAATCCTACTTATTGAATAGAGGGCAGTAAGTGAAGACTACGGAGGGAAACACAGACCTGTCCGCAGGATCAGGGTTTCGGCTGCCGGGGCAAAGCTTGAGTGGCCAGAGCTGCTGGTGGGAAGCCTCTGGCCTGCATTCCTCAGAGGCAAAGCACACTGTGGCTAAAGGTGTTCTCAGAGCACCTGGTGACTGGACGCGGTATGATGTCATAGTCTGTGTTGTATGCAGAACTATCTCCTGCTTCCAGTGTGGTGTCCAAGTTTAGCTTTTTTTTTGCTTTTTCAAAGCACCAGAGATAGTTAAGCTTGGTTTTCTTATCTTTCCCTTTTCTCTTTCAACAGAAGATCAATAATTAAAGGGTTTGGCACCTGGAAAAGGCTTGTAAAACCTTGGTTTTGAAATACTGTCTTCTCCAGCAGGCTATCCCTGGATAGCAGGGACAGCCAGGGACAGGATCCTCTGGGAAATGGTAGGAATGGTCAGCATCTCTCAGCGTGCTCCTCTTTTCCTTGGGAATCTCAAGGACAAAGCACTGCCCTTTGACTGCTCTCACCTGGCAGATCTTCAACAGACCTGGGCCATCCACTTCTGGGGAGGATTCTCCTGCTTCTGGGAGAAAATCTCCTCCTTCCTTGTGTCTCCCCAGCTCTGCCTCAATGCCAGGCAAGATTTTACTGCAACTTTCACAGAACCATTCCTCAAAAAGTGGTTTCTCATCTGAATTGGTTCTTCAAAGTTTAATCAAAGAAGGCTCAACCCAGCTTCATTCAGAGAGTAATGTGGACATAGTAAAATGAAATATGAATCAAAACTATCACATAAAAGTGTTATATCATCTACTAAGAGAGACCCAGGGAAATGTGTTTAATTTCTAGACTAAGGCCATGGAAAGTTGGAAACTTCCAGGCCCCCGAGGTCAGGTTACTGTAAGCCATTGCAGGCTGCAGCAGATTAGAGTGTAAAGAAGCTCAGCAACCAGGAGCTCCATGAACTTCGAGTCCTCCACAAAGGCCTCTCCAAGAGGGACAGGAGGAACCATACCTGAGGCCTTGGCACCCAACCATCAGCCACACACCTTTTCTTCTGTTTTAGGACTCTGCATAGGACTAACTGGCTTAAAGAGGTCTGGTGCCTAAGGAAAAACTAAGACTAAAAGCTTTGATTTCTAATAATGGTCAACATCCCATCTTAATTTTATGCATGTGGCCACTGGGGTCCAGAAAGGAGAGATGATGTGGTCCAGGGCCGTTTCAATCCACTAGCAAAGGACTGCAGTTTTTTCCCATCTTTATATTTATAACGCTTTTCTTCCTGAGAGCAAGGGTCATCAGTTACCTTTGTCGTCTTTCCATGGATCGTCAGTCTCTACACTACCTTCCTGCGCCACTGGAAGTCACAGCTTGTTGACCCATGTGTTGATACTACTTCCTCAGTGCCAATTAACCAGTCCCTTGGCAGTCCCTGTCCATACCCTTGCAGTGGCCGCTCTTTTTGTGGTGTGCAGTAGTAAAACTAAAACCAAAGCCAAAATGCTCCCGGCCCCAGAACCTCCCCTTAAAGACACACTCTAGTTCTAAGAAGTGGATGGAACGGCCCAGAACTTGCCGGGCAAGATGGAAAGAGTGTACCGTCTGAATGCCGACCAGCTTGCAGATCAGCTGAACCATAGAGATGACTATTTATAAAGAAGACTCAAGGAAAGAAGCTGAGGGAAATTCTCATTCCTCAGAATTTGTTTTTGAGGGCCAATCCCTTACAGTGCATTGTCCTTGACAAACCTAGACCCCACAGAACTTTCATCTCTAAGCTGTCACAACATCCTCAATCATCACACTTTTTCCTGGTTCCACAACAGCCTTTAACTTGTGATAGTCACTTCAAATCCTGTCCATCTTCAAGGCTCAGGTTAGTCACCTTTTGCCTTCCCGAAAGCTTTTGGTGCTACCAGGACTGAAGGAGCTGGGGCCTATTCTTGTTTCATCAGTTAACATAAGCTACTCTCATGTCAAATGCATTAGGCAACTACTAAGCGGCAGAGCTCTTCGGGGTAGGAATTGCCTGTTGTATTACAGATGAGAAAATAAGCCTTGGTAGAAACAGGAGCCTAATCTAAGACCGTATGGTCAATAAATGACAGTTGTTTGAACCCGGAACTCAATAAATCACAAACTCACCCCTTAAGTTTTGCAGTAATCTGACTCTGTGAGTTGTGATCCACCTCCAGCTGACCTCAGTTTCTCTTTTGTCTCCTATCACTGTGAACAAAGGGGCCTCAGTTAAGAAATGTCATGTAAGAGACCACACTCTGCAGATGCAGAGTCCCCAAGCCCTGGAAATCACTGGTGGTCGCACTGACACGTAGTCACTTTTTTTTTTTTTTTTTTTTCCATCTTTCCCTGATCTTTTTTTCAGGGCCCACTTCTTTCACCATCTAAAGCTGACAGAGACGAATGTTTCTCTTGTTTGCCCTAGATTTGCTTCCACATCTGTCCAGTTCAAACTAACCCCCCTGTTTTTGCCTTTTGTGCACATCAAGCCATGGGCCCAGGTAAAGACCAGCAGCGTTTGCCAAATGATAGAGAACTCACTTGACAAGCCTGACAGACAACCTTCAAGAAGCGTTGCAGTGGGAGGCCAGCAGGAAGGGGAAAGGGGCTGAAGCAGTTAAAGCACGAAATGTAAACAGTGGAGGAATGAGTGTGCAATCCATGTCTAAAGATTATCAAGATTAGGAACTCTAAGTGTTAAACTACAAACCTAGACCAAGATGCAAAAAAGAAAAGAAAGTGAAAGGAAGCAACACATTTTTCTCAATAATAACCTTAAGTATTTTAATGTTCTAAAACCTCCTCCACCCCAATCAAAAAGACAGACTTGGGAGAATGCATAGGAACAGAATCCATTAGAAAATGCCCTGTCTACAAGAAACCCATCTCACCCCTCAAGGATAGGGCCACGAACTTAAAGTGAAAGGATGGAAAAAGATAGTCCAAACAAAAGGTACCAAAAAGCAAGCAGGAGTCACCATTCTAATATGTCAGAAAGAACCACAAAATAGCTTTCAAAGTAAAACTAATCAGAGAGACAAAGAGGGCCATTAAGTCTTTATCATAGGAAAAATTAACCATGAAGATTTCACAATTTTGAATATATATGCACCAAACCTCTGGTGCACCAAAAACTTTATAAAGACAATCCTTAAGGACCTTAAGGCCACGATGATCCCAGCACACCTAAATAGTGGTTTGGGACTTCAATACACCACTGGGTCCCTAGTTTTTTTCTTGTTGCTGTGACAAAAAAAAACACTCTGACAGACAGACCAACTTGGGGAGAAAGGGTTTATTTTTTATATTCGCTCACGAATCTCCCTGGTCACAAAGTTTTATCACTTCATGGAGCCCAGGCCAAGAAACTCAGGGCAGGAACCTGGAAAGGCAGGAAATGAAGCACAGCCCAGGGAGGAATGCTGTTCACTGGGCTTTCTCCTCTGGCCTCATGCCCAGCCTTGCCTTTTATACAGTAAAGATATACAAACAACCTGCCCAGGGTGGCACACTCCATTGTAGGCTGGCCCTCCCACCTGCGTTCGACATCCAAGGAACAATACTCCCCCACCATAGATGTGGACACAGGCCATTCCAATTGAGCCAATTCCCCAAGTGAGGCTTCCCCTCAACCCAGGTGTGGTCAAGTTGACACTAAAAGCTATAAATCCAGCACAATGAACCCCTTTTTGTCAACTTGACAACAACCAAAACACTCAACTATAAACCACCACACCACCTTTTTCTTTATGCCAGTTCTTGTCCCCCCAAAGTATGATGTTAACATTAATCAACATAAGACAGTAAAACAATCCTTTAAAGCTCCACAGTCCTTAAATGTCCAAACACTTAAAAGTCCACAGTCCTATTAAATTCCTCTTTAAAACTGTGGGGTTGCTGTAAAATCCAATACAAGTACTGTCTTATTTTCAAAGGGAAGAACAGGCACACTCAAACAAAACAAAACAAAAAAAAAAAAACCTAAGTCCAGCAAGTAGCTCAAGGCCCTGGAGCCAACCTGGGGATTTCATCACGATTTCTGGGCCTCCAAAGGGTTTTTTTGGCAGCTCCCCTTCCTCCTGCGCCTGCTTGTCCCACAGCCACACACACTTCAATCTCCGCCAGACCCCGGCGACTTCCATTTCCACACACCTACTTACTTCTGCTCTTGGTGGTCGTCCCAAGGTCCCAGCAACTCCAAAAAGCTGGGGTCACAACTGAAACTGAGGCAGCAAACCCGTACACCAATGTCCCCCTCTTCCCTGAAACCTCCTGGTGCAAAAGCCTCAGCTTCTCTCCAATGACCCCTGCAATCCTGGGGTCTTTATTGCAACCGAGGTGCACTTCCCACCAATGGTCTTTCCTGAAACCAAGGTGCACTTCCACCTCTCACAGTGCCAAGCCTTGGCTGCTCCTGTAACCCCCTCAAATTTCAAAACAAGAACCACATAGGAGACTCTTACACGTGACCTCAAGAAGGTCCCTGCTTCCCTAAGTCCTGCTTTTGGCTCGAGATGGAGTCTCATGCCCCTTCTGGATCACAGCTCTTGTGTGCTGACCCTGAAGAATTCTTTTCCCAGAAGATTTTTCACCAACAGGTGATGCCTGATCTCCTTCCTTGGGTTACTTAACACAGCGGATTTTTCAGACCCCAGCTAACCAGCAATCAATTGGTCCCAGTACACAAGATTTCATTTTCAAGGTTCTTGGTCCTCATTTACGTTTTAATAAGCTGATTTCTTCAGCCACAGCTGACCAGAAACCCACAGATTACCACAGTCCCTGATGATCTCTGCTCCCCTTTGAAAACTAGAGACTTCACGAGTCAGGCCTCCATCCTGTCCTACGAATCCTTCAGCAAAACTGCTAAAAGCTCCACAGCAACAATCTTTTTTTTTTTTTCAGTGATTTTTTTTTTTCTAGCCCAAAGTTCCTGATGCTTCCACAATCCTTTCCCCAAACACCAAGGTCAGATCTGTCACAGCAATACCCCACTCTTTTCCTGGTACCAATTTCTGTTGCCCCTCCTGTCCCTAGGTTTGTCTTCCATTTCCTTTCGTGAACAAAACAGTCCTGAGAAACAGACACCAAAACATTTTGGGGAGAAAAGGGTTTTATTTTATTCAGCTCCAAACTCCTCCTGGGTCACAGTTTATCACTCAGGAAGCCCCAAGGCAAAGAACTCAGGGCAGGAAACCTGGGAGGCAGGAGCTGAAAAGCACAGGCCACAGAGGAAACTGCTGTTCCACTGGTTTCCTCCCCTGGCTCATGCCCCAGCCTGCCCCTTCTTATACCAGTACACAACAACCTGCCCAGGGGGTGGCCACTAAACTCAATTGTGGGCCTGGGGCCCACCTTCCCAACACTGCCGCGACCATCAGACAAATACTACTTCAACTACCACAGAATGTTGGGGCCACAATGGCCCAATCTCAATTGGGGAGCCAATTCCCCAATTTGAGGTTCCCTCAACCCCAGGTGCGTCAAGTTGACATAAAGCTATTCCAGCAACACCTCACTGAGCCCCTTTGGATAGATCAACTGAACAATAATAAACAGAGAGCAATCTGAACTGAACAAAACAATACTCAAAATGGACCTCAAAAGACAATCTACCAAATAATTTTTCCCTCCAAAGCCAAACCCAAAGATATACTTTTTCTACAACAGGACCCCAAACAGGACCCCCACCAGAACATTTCTGTCCAAAATTGACCCACAATAACTGGGACCAAACAGAAAAAAACCGTCCAACAAAATACAAAAAAGGATTTGAAATAATTTCATGCTTATAACAAACCACGGTGGCAATAAAAGTCAGTATAAAAACCAGGATAAACCCTACTAACTACAAGAACACATGGAGACTTAAACAACACACTCCTGAAATAATGAATGGGTCCAAGAAAGAAATCAGGAAAAAAAAAAAAAAAAAAAAAAAAAAAAAAAAAACAATACAAACAAAACAAAACCTATGGGATACTTTACAAGCAGTCCTAAAAAGGAAGTCTATAGTTTTAAGCCTGCATTAAAAAAAAAAAAAAAATTTTAAAAAAAAAGAATAATAATAAAAATAAAATAAGAGACACAAATAAATACCGAAACATTGCACTAAAAACAGCTTGAGGAAACAACACAAATGAAACCCTAAAAAACACAAAAAGAAAACAGGGAAGAAAATAAAACAAATAAGCGAGCCGAAATCAATAAAATAGAAACAAAGTAAACAATAACAAGAATCAATGAATCCAAAGTTGGTTCTTTGAAGATAAACAAGATAGACAGAACTCCTAGCCCAGGTAACCAAAGAAAGAAGCACTCCCCAGTCAACATAATCATGAAGAAAGGGGGAAACCATACACAGACAATTGAAAAGAATCCCAAAACAATCCATAGGGCAATATTCAAAAAAAACGCTATACCTTCTATAAATTGGGAAAATGTAAAGAAATGATGAATATCTGAAATCATAGAAATTTTCAACCAAAGTTTTGTTAAACCAAAAAAGATATTGAACATGCTTCAAACAGACCCATAATATTTTGAGGAAAATGTGAAAAATGTAATTTTAAAAAATAAAAGAAATCCCAACCTAAAAAAAAAAAAAAAAATCCCAGGGGCCCAAAAATGGTTTTCATGGCAATGATTCCCATAAAACTTGAAAGATAACTTACAATTCATTACTACTCAAAACTGTTCAGAAGGATACAGAGGGAAAACCACCCCAAATTCCTTTTATGAAGCCGGCATCACTACCCTAATAGAAAAAAAGAGGCAAAGATTACAAGCAAAAAAGAAACTATAGACCCCATCCTATCATTTTAAGGAACATAGGAATGCAAAACATTCTCAAAATACTTGCAAAANAAAAAAAAAAAAAAAGACTGAAACAGTGAAGTTCTCCCCAAAATAATAATCCTCTGCTTTGAAAAAACTCTGGAACGACTCAGAAAAAGATGCAAGACATGTATTGTATGGCAGAATGTATGAACTTGGAAAGGGAAATTACTCTAAATTGGATTAGGAAATGATGCTTGATGTAAGAAAAAATTTAATAACGATAAAAAATAGATTTAAAAAAATCAGTAGGCTTTGGCGTTTACAAATTAGTGGACTTGCGACACCAAGTTTTTGAAGGGCCAGACAATGATTGACAGTGAGCAAAAATCTGAGCTGTCAGCGGAAGCCGTGCTGTGAAGAGCCCAAATCATGGGCGGGAGCACTTTATCAGGAGCACATCACAAGACACTAAAACAAAAACTACCGAGAGTCGGGGAACTCGGAGGAAATGCATGAAGATTCTCATCCCAAGATAATTTACTGTAAAATGCTGGAGATGTCCTTAATGAACTTAATTCCTGAAACAATGTCCTGAGTTTCACTTGGAGATTTATATTATAATTCTGTTTCTCCTTTGGACTCAAAATTAAATTTGAAAGAATCATTTGAAGTGGGAATCAATTATAGTAATGCTTCTATCTTCTAGAAATCAGCTTTCTGGGAACATTAAGTATTAAGCATTCAGAATGAAATTGAATGTAGAATTGAAAACAATAAGGCTTTTCTGTCTTAGAAGAAATAAGTCAACAAGTAAAGTAATGATTAAGAAATTAAAAGCAATGATACTAGACAAAAGGTGTCATATGTTGGGGCTAGTAGGCTTTGGTGCTGGGAAGGAAGAAGTTGGGCTGCTCTGGGAGCCAAGGCATTTGGCTTAGGAGCCAACGTCCAGCTCATCTAAACTGCAAGGACAAAAGAGATAAGGAAATGGAAATGGCAGAGCTGAAAGACAATGGCAGCCCAGAGGACAGCCCTGACCTCATGGAAGGAGACTCCTGAAGGTACTGCTCCAGCTCCAAGACCTAACTGCAGGGATGTACCTTGTGCCTGGGAGCTATGAGCATCGAGGAACAGACTGGGTACAGTGCTTACACACCTGTGAGGCCCAGAGTGACACAAATCAGGGAAAGGCTTGGAAAGCTTCCACTGTTAAAAGGAAAATAGTGGTGTGGATAGGGAAGGGGTCTAAATATGATTAAGTCACATTGTGTGAAATGCAAAAAAATCAATAAAAGAATATTGGGGAAAAAAAAGGAAAATGGTCTCTTTTCAAATGGCTTTTAGTATGTGATGAGAGGTAGCCTGCTCAGTCAGTGTGACACGTAGCATGAGGCTTTGGAGGTAAGTCCCAGCTCCTGGTGACCTAGAGGACAGGTGGAAGCATGGACAGTCTGAGCCTGATAAAAATGGAAGAACACAGCAGATGCTGCAAGACAAAGTTCGTGAGGCCGCACGGAGCAGGACTGGACCTCGGACACAGCTACGAGGGCAGGAAGGGTCTAGAAAGGGGGTGTTGCCTGAGCCTGGGCTACATACAGTGTGGAGGGTGAAAATGGTTTAAAGGAGGGGATGTCTGCTAATTAGAAACAGCCCTTTTCCCCCAAATAAGCCATCATTCTATAAAAATCAGTCCTGGGAACTTTTATTGTCGCAGCAAAGTTTAGATTATCGACACCACTTTGAAAATTAGTCATGGGCTGGAGAGATGGCCTAGCGGTTAAGAGCACCGACTGCTCTTGCAGAGGGCTCAGGTTCGATCCCCAGTGCCCACATGGCGGCTGAGAACAGTCCGTAACTCCAATTCCAGGAGAACTCCAGTTCCAGGGGAATTGACACCCTCTTCTGACCTCTGCGGCATTGCACGACAGGGGTACACAAACCTACATGCAGACAGTACATTCATACACATTAAATAAATAAATAAATAAATAAATAAATAAATAAATAAATAAATATAAATATATAAATAAGATTAGAAAATTAGTCATGTTTCTACCTACCACAAGACTCCATGTTAGACACAGAAGTTCTATTTCATCACAGAGCAAAAAATGAAAGCAGTAAGAACAAGCCACCTGCCAAGATTCCTCCGAGTTCTATGCTAATTGGCCAAAATTCAGAAAACAATGCTTTGTGTTTGTATATTCAGCTCCTAATGAGGATAAGTAAAAATCAAGAGGAATCTAAAGTTCCTCAAATCTCTCAGAGAGCTGGCTGTCTTTTCCAGAAGTAATCTCCTTGCTGTGATCAGCAAAGGGGTCAGACTGCCCCGTCCCTCGCTCTTTAAGCTGGTTTATGTGTGCTCAGAAACAAAACAGCACAAAGGAATTTCTTTTTTAATTAATTTTTTTATGTGTATGAGTGTACTGTCTGCACGTAGGTTGGTGCACCCGTGTCATGCAATGCCTTGGAGGTCAGAAGAGGGTGTTGAATTCCCCTGGAACTGCAGTTAAAGACAGCTCTTAGCCACCATGTGGGTGCTGGGAATCAAACCCAGATCCTCTGCAAGAACAGTCAGCGCTCTTAACCACTGAGCCATCTCTCCAGTCCAAGAAATTTCTTAATAAAATATGACTGATGAATTAGAAAGTGCTATTTAGTGTGTTGTGAACATTTCAAAATATTGTGAGCCCTTTTCCTTATTAAGATATTCCCAAAATGTGTGAAAGAGAAAATTTAATTGCAGAAGCAAGAAATATAACTAATAAAACAATTATAATCATTGTCCTTAGAACACAGCAACAATGAATGACACATGTAAATAACGCCAATATATTCATTTAATATCACTGACAATTAGCTTGAAAACTAAATTAGAATTGCCTTTATCAGTCAGAGTTGGAAAGCTCCGAGAAGCAGCCCGAGATGCCTAGGAGCCAATACCTAGGTGAGGTATTGGCCTCCTGATAATGAAGGAGGGTTCAAACTTTTAATTCCATAAATAAATAAGGTGTTCTCACAAATCTGACTTCATCAAAATGTATCTGAATTAATTAATAAACACATCCTCCACGTTGGCCTGAAGGCTTTTATTCTGTACAAGCTAGTACCTTTCTTCATTCCTATCTCTGCAAAAGACAGTCATCCTAATTTTGAAATTCAAGCAAGTCCTACAGAGTGCATTGGAAGGTAATGTGTAGCAATGTTACGGTTCTGTCAGGTGTTGTACTAGATAGCTTTAGTGTCAACTTGACACACCTGGGCTGAGGGAGCCTCAACTGGGGAATTGGCTCCATTGGACTGGCCTGTGGCCATGTCTGTGGAGTATTGTCTTGATGATTGAGTGATGTGGGAGGGCCCAGCCCACTGATGCAGATGCCACCCCCGGGCAGGTTGTTGTGCATTGTATAAGAAAGCAGGCTGGGCATGGGCCAGGGAGCAAGCCAGTCAGCAGCATTCCTCCATGGCCAGTGCTTCAGCTCCTGCCTCCAGGTTCCTGCCCTGAGTTCCTGCCTTGGGCTGCCTCAGTGATGAACTGTGACCCAGAAGAAAAGTTATAATATAGTAAGAGTAATATTATATAATATATATAGATATAATATATATAATAGAATATATAAGGGGGCTGTATTATGATGTCAGCTTTAATTGTCAACATGACACAACCTAGACTCACTTGGGAAGACAGCCTCAATGAGGAACTGTCCACCTTGGCTTGGCCTGCAGTAGACGGTCTAACTGAGCTCATTGATGTGGGAGAGCCCAGCCCACTGTGGGTGCACCATTCCCTAGGCCGGGGGTTTGTCTGTAAGAGTTGAGAACTCATACAGCACCAGCATGCAATCAAGTGGGCAGACAAGCGAGGGGCACGTGGGCATTCACTTCTCTTTGCCCTTACTGCAGATATGCTGCAGCAGCTCCTTGAAGTTTCTGTGGCAATTTCACTGCAGTGGACCTGGAACTGTGGCTCCTCCTCCCTAAGTTGCTTTCTGTTGGACTATTTTATCTCAGCAACAGGAATGAAATTAGAAAATATATTTTAAACAACTTAAACTCATGAGAATGACACACTGGGATGGTGTGAAAATATCTAGCTTGTATTACATGCCCAGTAAATACTGAGTCCAAAAAATCTGATGAAAATAATTTCTAAGTGAACCTTAACTAGAGAGATGAAACTAAGTATTCTGAATGAATGTCATTTATTGTTTCCTTGAAATAAAATGTTTTGTAAGCTTTCAATTTTAATATCTCAAAAATCCAAATCCAAGTCATGCTATATATACCTATATTCCCAGGATGAGGTAGGAAGATTGTAAGTTTGAGATCAGCCTACTTGAGTCCCAGGCTAGTCTAGATAATATGGGGAGACATTGTCTCAAAAGAACAAACAAAAAGAAACTTTTAAAAATTAAATCACTTTTGGGGCTAGAGAGATGGCTCAGCAGTTAAGAGCTCTTGCAGAGGACCCAGGTTCGATTCCCAGCACCCACATGGCAGCTAAGAACCATCTTTACTCCAGTTCCCGGGGAATCCAACACTCTCTTCTGACCTCCGAAGCATTGCACGACATGGGTGCACCAACCTACATGCAGACAGTACATTCATACACATAAAAAAAATTAAATCACTTTAATTCCAGCACTTGGGAAGCAGAGGCAGGAGGATCTCTGTGAGTTCAAATCAAGGCCAGCCTGGTCTACAGAGTAAGTTCCAGGCCAGCTGGTACTAAAGGGAGACCCTGACTCAGACAAAAAAAAAAAAAATTAAAGCAAGCAGGACATGGTGGCCCACATCTTTAATCCTAGTACTCAGGAGGCAGAGGCAGGTGGATCTCTGTGAGTTCAAATCAAGGCCAGCCTGGTCTACAGAGTAAGTTCCAGGCCAGCTGGTACTAAAGGGAGACCCTGACTCAGACAAAAAAAAAAAAAATTAAAGCAAGCAGGACATGGTGGCCCACATCTTTAAGCCCAGCAGAGGCAGGCAGATCAAGTCCAGCTTGGTCTCTGGGACTACAGGGAGACCCTGTCGCAAAAAAACAAACAACAAAAACCACAAGCAAAAATAAAATAAAATTTAAAATAATTCCAAGGTTTATGCCCCTTCCTCTGACACCACTTTAATTCCACCTGTTACCACCTGGTTTACTGAGCTACAAAGGCTGGTCATTAACTGGCTCCCTGTCTCACCTCTTTCTAAAACCTCATCCCTTTCCCTCCCTGTCCTTTATCTGGGCCCTGTGATGTTTTCCTATGTGCTGCTCTCATTCACCATGGACCCTCCAGGTCCCTCTGGCTCCCTCCTGGCCTTGCCTGCCAGCCTTTGAATCTGGCTTACCTGACTTTTCTTTAACTGAGACACACATGGTCGTCCTCCCTCCCCCCAGCCTTCTCTAATCACCATCCACCTCTCTGGATGAGGTGAGTGCAGTGCTAGAATTCCTTTACCTCCCAACTCAAAACATGGCATATGTGGTATTACCTCAGCACTTAACAGAATGCAGAGCACACAGAGGACAATAAATATCCTGTGGAAAAACTAGAAAAACCTTCAAAACTCAACTAATTTTCCTTGATACTGTTGGTATAAAAGTTTATGTTGTATGGGCTGGAGAGACGCCTCAGCAGTTAAGAGCTCCGACTGCTCTTGCAGAGGGCCTGGGTCGAATCCCAGCACCCACATGGCAGCTAAGAACAGCCTTTAAGCCAGGCGTGGTGGTGCACACCTCTTTAATCCTAGCACCCTGGAGGCAGAGGCAGGTTCTCTGTCAGTTCAAGGCCCACCTGGTCTACATAGTGAGTTCCAGGCCAGCTGGGGCTATGGGGAGACCCTGTCTCAAAAAGAAAAAAAAAAGTTTATGTTGTAAATGACAAATCATCGTGAGGAGAATGCCAGAAGACCAGAGTCCTGGCCCTGCCTGCCGCACCCGGCTTGTGCTTCCTCACCTCGCCTCTCACCAGCCTCGAACCTCCAGAAAGCAAAACTGCTTTGTGAACTCTATCGCTGCAACCCGCTGTCTTGGCCACTGGAGTTGATCCTGGGTGGCTACTTCGGCCCTGACACACCCTGCCTGGTACCTGGGTGGCTACTTCGGCCCTGACACACCCTGCCTGGTACCTGGGTGGCTATTTCTGCCCTGACACACCCTGCCTGGTACCTGGGTGGCTATTTCCGCCCTGACACACCCTGCCTGGTACATGCACTTTCCCTTCAGCCCCACACCTAGCTCCCCGCACCCTATTTCTACCATCCAAGATCTTTTCCCAAAGCATGGCTGCATGAGTCAGTGAACATTTCTGTCTGTTTGGTATTTTCTGGCAGAGAGCCACCTCAAGAAATTTTTTTTCTCTCTTTTTTGATTTTTTTGAGACAGGGTCTCCCTATAGCCCCAGCTGGCAGGACAAAGTCCTAGCACAGGGTCAGATAGCCATGTGTCTGTACAGGAAGCTTCCCCAGGAGGAAGCAGCCCCGCATACAGCAGCACCGCATACACTGCCTCACTGGACAGCCATTCTCCACAGCCTCAGCCCCGCTAGACAGCGACCTGGATGTGCTCGAGTGAGTTTCTCTTTTTTTTTTTTTTTTTTTTTTTTTTTTCCAGACAGGGTCTCCTTGTAACCCCAGCTGTCCTGGAACTCACTCTGTAGATCAGGCTGGCCTTGAACTCACAAACATCCGCCTGCTTCTGCCTCCTGAGTGCTAGGATTAAAGGCGTGCGCCACCACGCCCCGCGAGTTTCTCTTCTTAAAAATTGATTACGGGGCTACAGAGGTGGCTCAGTGGTTAAGAGCACTGACTGCTCTTGCAGAGAACCTGGGTTTATTTGATTCCCAGCACTCATATGGTGGTTAACGACCATCCATAACTCCACTTCCAGGGGATCCAGTGCCCTCTTCTGTCCTCCACGGGCATTGCATGACAAAGGTGCACTTACATACATGCAGGCAATACACTCATACACAAAAAAAATAAAATATTTTTCAAATATTATAAAAATGATGCTTAAAAAGGTTAAAAATTTAAAGTCATATTTAACTAATGCTTACGGGGCAGTGGATTGAATTTATGAAAACAGTGTTAAGCTTAAGTAGGGGCTTTTAAAATTAAAGTTCTGCTGTGTTACAAACAGACCTGCTCCCTCTGGCCTCGTTTCTAGCTCAGCCGCAGGTCTCCAGTGTTACACACAAAGTTAACACAGAAAAATCATTTGTTTCCAGAGCAGTATCCAAGGACAGAAGATCACCCAGCCTGGGTAAAGCACCAAGAAGCTTCTTGCTAAAAGTTCAACCACACTTTTGTTTCTAAGTCTTTCCAAATTGTTTTAGTGCTCCAGTTTTGTTAAGACCCAGGTTAACTCAAGCGAGCCAGAAAAGCAAGCAGTTAAATCAGGAAATAAACCACAAAATTCCTTAATTGCTAGTCATCTGTACACTTTGTTGAGGAGGAAAGTAAAAGGAAAGAAATACCTGCAATCTTTTTCTTAGTATTTTTTTCACAAGCTAAGGAAAACATCACAAAGAGGCCACAGGAGCAGATCGGAGGTCACCCCCAAACCTCCCTCTCTAGGTAAATTAACTACCCAAACTCTGTCCACACCATAGGCTGGTCAGGCTGTTGCTGGCTTTGCTAGTCTTGCTTTAAAAGTCTCACTTTGCTAGTCTCTTAAAAATTGGTCTCTGAGGGCTAGGGTGTGGTAGATCCTTGGCTAACATGCATGAGGCTCTGGGTCCAACCACCACCAACAACAACAACAATGACAACAACAACAAAACTCTGAACCAAATAACATTGAAGTTGTGTCTGAAAAGGCTAACCCTCCCCAGACATCCTTCTGATCATGACTTTCTTCCTATTCGTCTAAGTTGTGACAAATTCTCACTTCCATTCACAAAATCAGTAGAGGGCTGCCTAGAGTGCTCAGGTGTGCCGTGGGATGGGCAGTCTGTCTAATGTCCAAGCAGGCCAAGGCTGAATAAATCTCTTGGAAAATCTGGATAACCCATCCGTATTTAAAGTCTGTAGTCCAGACAAAATGACCATCAACAGGATCAACTGATCACTAAATAAAATGTTAAATGCAATAATAAAGTTGTATTCATTCATAGGGGCCAGAGACATTGCTAAGAAAGGTGTGTGTGTGTGTGTGTGTGTGTGTGTATGTGTATGTTATATCCTGTCTCCTAAGAACCATTCAGCAAGCTTAATTAACATGCTTTGTGTAAGTGTGTGTGCATGTGTATGTGCATATGTGTGTGGCTACATGGCTTGGGGTGCATGCATGTAGAGTCCCAAGGATGGCCTTAGTTGTTCCTCAGGCATGATTCCTTAGGAAATGGTCTCTCACTCTTCTGGAACTCACCATGTAGGCCAGACTAAGTGGCCATCAAGACCTAGGGATCCACCTGTCTCTGCTACCTCAGTGCTGGGATGGCAAGTATGTGCCCCACGCCAGGTTTTTTGAAATGATTATTTAGAAGAAGAAATTGAGGGTTGGGGTGTTAAAGGATTTTCTAAATTATTAGGATTTGAGTTAGAATATCCCTACACAGCAGGCATAATACGTTGATCCCTTCTGACAGAGCCACTGTACGCAATTTAGCTTCCTTTGACTTTTATGGCTGTCCCGGCTTGCTCCCTTTTACAGTGTGCGTGGTGATGAGCATGGGGACGCGTGAAGGCAGAAGCACTGTTGCTCGGTACCAATTAGAGCTGGGTCTGAATTAGTGTAGGCTTCAAATAAACTCTTTCTGAAAGTAAATCTTCCAGGATAAATCCTACTTATTGAATAGAGGGCAGTAAGTGAAGACTACGGAGGGAAACACAGACCTGTCCGCAGGATCAGGGTTTCGGCTGCCGGGGCAAAGCTTGAGTGGCCAGAGCTGCTGGTGGGAAGCCTCTGGCCTGCATTCCTCAGAGGCAAAGCACACTGTGGCTAAAGGTGTTCTCAGAGCACCTGGTGACTGGACGCGGTATGATGTCATAGTCTGTGTTGTATGCAGAACTATCCTGCTTCCAGTGTGGTCCAAGTTAGCTTTTTTCAAAGCACCAGAGATAGTTAAGCTTGGTTTCTTCACAGAAGATCAATAATTAAAGGGTTTGGCACCTGGAAAAGGCTTGTAAAACCTTGGTTTTGAAATACTGTCTTCTCCAGCAGGCTATCCCTGGATAGCAGGGACAGCCAGGGACCAGGATTCTCTGGGAAATGTAGGATGTCAGCATCTCTCAGCTGTGCTCCTCTTTCCTTGGGAATCTCAAGGACAAAGCACTGCCCTTTGACTGCTCTCACCTGGCAGATCTTCAACAGACCTGGGCCATCCACTTCTGGGGAGGATTCTCCTGCTTCTGGGAGAAAATCTCCTCCTTCCTTGTGTCTCCCCAGCTCTGCCTCAATGCCAGGCAAGATTTTACTGCAACTTTCACAGAACCATTCCTCAAAAAGTGGTTTCTCATCTGAATTGGTTCTTCAAAGTTTAATCAAAGAAGGCTCAACCCAGCTTCATTCAGAGAGTAATGTGGACATAGTAAAATGAAATATGAATCAAAACTATCACATAAAAGTGTTATATCATCTACTAAGAGAGACCCAGGGAAATGTGTTTAATTTCTAGACTAAGGCCATGGAAAGTTGGAAACTTCCAGGCCCCCGAGGTCAGGTTACTGTAAGCCATTGCAGGCTGCAGCAGATTAGAGTGTAAAGAAGCTCAGCAACCAGGAGCTCCATGAACTTCGAGTCCTCCACAAAGGCCTCTCCAAGAGGGACAGGAGGAACCATACCTGAGGCCTTGGCACCCAACCATCAGCCACACACCTTTTCTTCTGTTTTAGGACTCTGCATAGGACTAACTGGCTTAAAGAGGTCTGGTGCCTAAGGAAAAACTAAGACTAAAAGCTTTGATTTCTAATAATGGTCAACATCCCATCTTAATTTTATGCATGTGGCCACTGGGGTCCAGAAAGGAGAGATGATGTGGTCCAGGGCCGTTTCACTAGCAAAGGACTGCAGTTTCCCATCTATTACGCTTTCTTCCTGAGAGCAAGGGTCATCAGTTCTGTCGTCTTTCCATGGATCTCAGTCTTACACTACCTTCTGCCACTGGAAGTCACAGGCTTGTGACCCATGTGTTGATACATTCCTCAGTGCATTAACCAGTCCCTTGCAGTCTGTCCATACCTTGCAGGTGCCTCTTTTGTGTGTGCAGTAGTAAAACTAACCAAGAGCAAATGCTCCCAGGCCCAGAACCTCCCCTAAGACACACTCTAGCTAAGAAGTGGATGGAACGGCCAGACTTGCTGGCAAGATGGAAGAGTGTACCGTCTGATGCCGACCAGCCTTTGCAGATCAGCTGACCATAGAGATACTAGTTATAAGAAGACTCAAGGAAAGAGCTGAGGGAATTCTCATTCCTCAGAATTTGTTTTTGAGGGCCAATCCCTTACAGTGCATTGTCCTTGACAAACCTAGACCCCACAGAACTTTCATCTCTAAGCTGTCACAACATCCTCAATCATCACACTTTTTCCTGGTTCCACAACAGCCTTTAACTTGTGATAGTCACTTCAAATCCTGTCCATCTTCAAGGCTCAGGTTAGTCACCTTTTGCCTTCCCGAAAGCTTTTGGTGCTACCAGGACTGAAGGAGCTGGGGCCTATTCTTGTTTCATCAGTTAACATAAGCTACTCTCATGTCAAATGCATTAGGCAACTACTAAGCGGCAGAGCTCTTCGGGGTAGGAATTGCCTGTTGTATTACAGATGAGAAAATAAGCCTTGGTAGAAACAGGAGCCTAATCTAAGACCGTATGGTCAATAAATGACAGTTGTTTGAACCCGGAACTCAATAAATCACAAACTCACCCCTTAAGTTTTGCAGTAATCTGACTCTGTGAGTTGTGATCCACCTCCAGCTGACCTCAGTTTCTCTTTTGTCTCCTATCACTGTGAACAAAGGGGCCTCAGTTAAGAAATGTCATGTAAGAGACCACACTCTGCAGATGCAGAGTCCCCAAGCCCTGGAAATCACTGGTGGTCGCACTGACACGTAGTCACTTTTCCATCTTCCTGATCTTTCAGGGCCACTTCTCACATCTAATAGCTGACAGACGAATGTTCATCTGTGCTGATTGCTCACATCTGTCAGTCAAACTAACCCCCTGTTGCACTTTGTGCAATCAGCCATGCCCAGGTAAGACCATCAGCTTCCCAAATGATAGAGACTCACTTGACAAGCCTGACCAGACACCTTCAAGAGCTTTGCAGTGGGAAGGCAGCAGGGAGGGGAAGGGGCTGAAGCAGTTAAAGCACGAAATGTAAACAGTGGAGGAATGAGTGTGCAATCCATGTCTAAAGATTATCAAGATTAGGAACTCTAAGTGTTAAACTACAAACCTAGACCAAGAATGCAAACAGAAACTAAGGTGAAAGGAAGCAGCACACATCTCTCAATAATAACCTTAAGTATTAATGGTCTAAACTCCCCAATCAAAAGACAGACTGGGAGAATGGATTAGGAAACAGAATCCATCTATATGCTGTCTACAAGAAACCCATCTCACCCTCAAGGATGGGCACGAACTTAAAGTGAAAGGATGGAAAAAGATAGTCCAAACAAAAGGTACCAAAAAGCAAGCAGGAGTCGCTATTCTAATGTCAGACAAAATAGGCTTCAAAGTAAAACTAATCAGAAGAGACAAAGAGGGGCATTACATCCTTATCAAAGGAAAAATTAACCATGAAGATTTCACAATCACAAATGCACCAAACTCTGGTGCACCAAACTTTATAAACACAATCCTGCAAGACCTTAAGGCACAGATTGATCCCAGCACACTAATAGTGTGGGACTTCAATACCCTACTGTCCTAGTTTGTCTTCTATTGCTGTGACAAAACACTCTGACAGACACCAACTTGGGGAGAAAAGGGTTTATTCAGCTCACATCTCCTGGGTCACAGTTTATCACTCATGGAGCCCAAGGCAAGAACTCAGGGCAGGAACCTGGAGGCAGGAACTGAAGCACAGGCCATGGAGGAATGCTGTTCACTGGCTTTCTCCTCTGGCTCATGCCCAGCCTGCCTTCTTATACAGTATACAACAACCTGCCCAGGGTGGCACTACTCATTGTAGGCTGGGCCCTCCCACCCTGCTCGACCATCAAGACAATACTCCACAGATGTGGCCACAGGCCAATCCAATGGAGCCAATTCCCCAAGTGAGGCTCCCTCAACCCAGGTGTGTCAAGTTGACACTAAAGCTATCCAGCACAATTGACCCCTTGTCAACTTGACACACAAAACACATCACTATTAAACCACCACCTTTCCAGTTCTTGTCCCCAAAGTATGATGTTAACATTAATCACAACCTAAGACAGTACATCCTTAAAAGCCCCACAATCCTTAAAATGTCCAAACACTTAAAAGTCCACAGTCTATTAAAAGTCTCTTAACTGTGGGTTGCTGTAAAATCCAAAACAAGTACTGTCTTATTTCAAAGGGAAGAATCAGGCACACTCAAAACCTAAGTCCAGCAAGTAGCTCAAGGCTGGACACCTGGGATTCACTCACGATCTTCTGGGCTCCAAAGGGTTTTGGCAGCTCCCCTTCTCTGCTCTGCTGTCCACAGCACACACAGCTCATCTCGCAGACCCAGGCCGACTCCATTCCACACCTACTGCTGCTCTTGGTGGTCGTCCCAAGGTCCCAGCATCTCCAAAACGCTGGGATCACCACTGAACCTGAGGCAGCACCCGTACCAATGGTCTCTTCTGACCTCCTGGTGCAAAGCCTCAGCTTCTCTCCATGACCCCTGCAATCCTGGGGTCTCTACTGCAACCGAGGTGCACTTCCACCAATGGTCTTTCCTGACCTCTCACAGTGCCAAGCCTTGGCTGCTCTCTGTGACCCCCTCAAATTTCAACACTGGAACCATATAGGAGACTCTTACACGTTACCAAGTCCTGCTTCTGGCTCAAGATGGAGGCTCAGGCCCTTTCTGGATCACAGCTTCTGTGTGCTGACCCTGAAGAAATTCTTCCCAGAAGATTTCACCACAGTGATGCTGATCTCTTGTTACTTACAGCTGATTTTTCAGCCCCAGCTAACCAGCATCAATTGTCCCAGTACAACAAAGATTTCATTTCAGGTTCTGGTCTCATTACTTATAGCTGATTCTTCAGCCCCAGCTGACCAGAACCCACAGATTACACAGTCCTGATGATCTCTGCTCCCCTTTGAAACTAGAAACTTTACAAGCCAGGCCTCCATCTTCTACAAATCCTTCAGCAAAACTGCTCCAAGCTCCACAGCAACAATCTTTAGGTATTCAATGATCTTCCAAGCCCAAAGGTCCAAACGCCTCCACAATCCTTCCCCAAAACACCAAGGTCAGATCTGTCACAGCAATACCCCACTCTTCTGGTACCAATTTCTGTCCTAGTTTGTCTTCCATTTCTGTGACAAAACAGTCTGACAGACACCAACTTGGGGAGAAAAGGGTTTATTCAGCTCACATCTCCTGGGTCACAGTTTATCACTCAGGGAGCCCAAGGCAAGAACTCAGGGCAGGAACCTGGAGGCAGGAGCTGAAGCACAGGCCATGGAGGAATGCTGTTCACTGGCTTTCTCCCCTGGCTCATGCCCAGCCTGCCTTCTTATACAGTACACAACAACCTGCCCAGGGTGGCACTACTCATTGTGGGCTGGGCCCTCCCACACTGCTCGACCATCAAGACAATACTCCACAGATGTGGCCACAGGCCAATCCAATGGAGCCAATTCCCCAATTGAGGTTCCCTCAACCCAGGTGTGTCAAGTTGACAATAAAGCTATCCAGCACACCTACTGAGCCCTTTGGATAGATCAACTGAACAAATAATAAGCAGAGAGACATCTGAACTGAACAAAACAATACTCAAAATGGACCTCACAGACATCTACCAAATATTCCACCCAAACACCAGAGAATATACTTTCTACACAGGACCCCACAGAACATTCTCCAAAATTGACCACATACTGGGACACAGAAAAAAACCTCAACAAATACAAAAGGATTGAAATAATTTCATGCATTCTAACAAACCACAGTGCAATAAAGTTCAATATCAACACCAGGATAAACCCTACTATCTACTAGAACACATGGAGACTAAACAACACACTCCTGAATAATGAATGGGTCAAGAAAGAAATAAAAGCATACCTGGAATTAAACGACAATGACAATACAACACAACAAAACCTATGGGATACTTTAAAAGCAGTCCTAAGAGGGAAGTTTATAGCCCTGGGTGCCTATACCTACATATTAAAAAAAAATAATAATAATAAAATAAAATAAAGAGAACACAAATAAATGACCTAACATTGCAGCTAAAAACACTTGAGGAACAACAACAAATGAACCCTAAACACAAAAGACAGGAAGAAATAACAAAAATCAGAGCAGAAATCAATAAAATAGAAACAAAGTAAACAATACAAAGAATCAATGAATCCGAAAGTTGGTTCTTTGAAAGAATAAACAAGATAGACAGAACTCTAGGCCAGTTAACCAAAAGAAAGAAAGAGCAACTCCAATCAACATAATTCATGAAGAAAGGGGGAAACATCACAACAGACAATGAAAAGATCCAGACAATCATAGGGCAATACTTCAAAAACCTATACTCTACTAAATTTGAAAATGTAAGAGAAATGGATGAATATCTGAACTTCTAGAATTCAACAAAGTTTAACCAAAAAGATATTGACAGCTTCAACAGACCCATAATATTTGAGAAAATTGAAAATGTAATTTTAAAAAATCCCAACTAAAAAAAAAAAAAAAAAATCCCAGGCCCAAATGGTTTCATGGCATGATTCCATAAAACATTGAAAGATAACTTACAATCATTACTACTCAAACTGTTCAGAAGGATACAGAGGGAAATACCCCAAATTCCTTTTATGAAGCCAGTATCACTCTAATAGAAAAAAGAGGCAAAGATACAGCCAAAAAAGAAAACTATAGACCCATCTCATTAAGGAACATAGATGCAAACATTCTCAAAATACTTGCAAACTGCATACAGACCCCCAACAAAAAGATCATCCATTATGACTAAGGTGGATTCATACCAGAGATGCCGGAACATATGGTTCAATATATGTAAATCAACAAATATCATAAAACGTGTAAATGGACTGAAAGACAAAAACCACATGATCATCTCAATTGATACAGAAAAAGCCTTGGACAAAATCCAGCATCACTTCCTGCTTAAAGTCCCTCTTCATTATAGTGCTTGAAATTCTTGCTAAGGCAATAAGGCAAGAAAAGGAAATTAAAGGACTACAATTGGAAGAGAGGAAGTCAAGCTATCCCTTTTTGCAGATGATACAATGGTTTACCTAAGGGATGCTGAAAACTCCATGAGAAAACTCCTAGAAACTATTAAAAGTTTCAGTAAAGTGGCAAGATACAAAATTAACCTTAAAAAATCAGTAGCCTTTCTTTACACTAACAACAAGCAACTGAAGAAGGAATATAAGGAGACCTTCCCATTCGTAATAGTCTCAAAACAATAAAATACCTAGGAACAAACCTAACCAAAGACACCAAAGATCTCTACAATAAAATTTTAAAACCAAAAGAAGGAGATTGAAGACAACATTAGAAGATGGAAAGACTTCCCATGCTCATTGATTGGAAAATTTAATATAGTAAAAATGTTCATTCTATCCAAACTAATATACAGATTAAATGCAATCCAAATTAAAATCCCCATGAGTTTCTTCACAGACTTGGAAAAAAATCTTTAAATTCATATAGAAAAATAAAAGACCCTGAATAGCTAAAGCAACCCTGAGCAAAAAGAATATAGGGGGATCAATCTACTAGACTTCAAACAATATTAAGGGCTATAGTCATAAAACAGCCTTGTTCTGACACAAAAACAGACCTGTAGACCAATGGAACAAAACTGAAGATCCAAACTTGAGCACATACAATTTCGGCCACCTCATATTTGACAAGGGGCCAAGAAGACTCAATGGAGGAAAGACAGCATCTTCAGCAAATGGTGTTGGCAAAACTGGATCACCTCTTGTAGAAGAATAAAATTAAACCCCTACCTCTCACCTTTACAAAAATCAACTCCAAATGGATCAAAGACCTCAACATGAAAACAGAACCTCTGAAGGTGTTAGAAGAAAACATTGGCAGCAAGCAAACTAGAAGACTTTTTCGAAATCAGACAACAACTTTGCTGGAAATAAGGTCAACAACTGATAAGTGGGACCTCGTTAAACTCAAAAGCTTCTGTACAGTGAAAGAAACATCAGGGAAGTGAAGAGAAAACCCACAGAGTGGGAGGAAACTGTCAGGTCCATGTCTTTGAGCCACGTGTGACCACCTTCCACACACTGTCCTTCCCTTCTTGGCTCAGCTCCAGGACTTGCCTCCTGCCTGCAGGCTGGCAGTCTGTAGGCTTTGCTCCCACAAGAAGAGGGGAGGGAAGACCACTGGAGAGCACCCATAGACCATGTGGAGAGCTGGAGAGGATAGGAACTCCCTTTATTTTCTGTCAGTGAGGTCTATATACTTAAGTATACTGTGCTCTGGGCAAGGAAGTAGGGAGCAGGCAGAAGGGAGGGGTGAGCCAACTTGGTTCTAATCAGGGGGCTGCAGAGCTCCGGTTTGTGCAACAGGTAACTAGAGGTGTGACATTTTGCTCAATGCCTCAAGGGAAGGAGCCTGGAACTTTGCAGAGATAGGGCGAAGCAAGAATCATTGTAATATCCAGAATCTTCCTGCTACAGATAACTCTGAAAGCCCACAGAGATATCAGATAACTGGAGATCTCCCAGGACAGGTCTTACAAGTCCTGGCTTCAAGCCACACACAAAGTTTCATTCCCACAGGAAAACTTCACTGCTGATACATCTGACAAAGCATTAACTTCCAGAATATATAAAGTACTCAAAAAACAAAGAACTAAGAAAACACATGACTCACCTAAAAGATGGAGTAAAGAGCTGAGCAGAGACTTCACAAGTGAGGAAATAAAGATGGCTGAAAAACACCTTAAAAAGTGTTCAACATTGCTAATAATTATGAAAATGAAAATTAAAACCACTTTAAGATATCATCGCACTAAGAGTACATCCATCTCCTGAGTATACAAATGTCCTTCAATTTCTTTTGGTCTTTTTGAGACAGGGTCTCCCTCTAGTCCCAGGGGCCTGGAACTTTCTACGTAGACCAGGCTAGCCTCATAAGAGATCCCTTGCCTCTGATTCCCAGAGTGCCAAGATTACAGGGGCTCTGCTCTGCTTCCATATTTAGTGAATGATAAATTTACATGTAAACCAAAGATTTGTTCTAAAATAAAATTTTTATGATTAAAAAATATCACTTCACTCCCATAAGACTGGCTAAGATCAAGAAAATGAATGGTACCAAATGCTGGAGAGGATGTGGGGAAAGGGAAACACTCATACACTGCTGGTGGGAATGTAAATTCATACAACCACTTTGGAAAGCAGTATGGAGAACACTTAAAAGACTCTAAATGAGCCTACCACCTGACCCAGCCATACCACTTCTTGGTATATACCCACAAGACTCATCGTACTGCAGAGATACATGCACAGTTATGTTTACTGCAGCTCTCTTCACAATAGCAAAGAGCTGGAACTAATCCAAGTGCCCCTTAACAGATGAGTGGATAATGAAAATGTGGTACATCTACACAATGGAGTTCTATGCAGTGGTAAAGAAAGATGACATCATGAACTTTGTAGGTGAATGGATGGACCTAGGAGATTTTATGCTAAGTGAAGTAACACAGTCCCAGAAAAACAAAGAATGGTATCCCTCATTGTGGATGCTAGCACCAAGTACCTAGTTGTAAGGCAAACTAAACAAGGTTAATGTTATATTTCTCTTTATCTGAAAAGAACTGTGCTCTTATAAAGTGAATCCCTTAATGGGCTCTGGAATTAACCTATCCCTTATTTTCAGACATGATAATTTTGGTATATGGGTGGAGGGTATGTTTGTATATTTTAGAGTCATATAAAATTAAAAGGAAAAAATGTGAATCCTGAAATATGGTTTGGAAATAACATACAGTTTATTTTCAGATGACATAATGGTAGTATAGGTGATATAGATAGATGATAGATAGATAGATAGATAGATAGATAGATAGATAGATAGATAGATATCAAAGCAATACCAATTGGGGGGAACAACAACAAGGAAAGAAGTGGGACAAAGAACCGACTGAAACAGTAAAGTTCTCCCAAAAACATTAATCCTCTGCTTTTAAAAACTTTTAAAAGACTCAGGAAAAGATACAAGACATGTATGGCAGAATGAACTTGGATGGGGTGGGGGACATGGAAAGGGAAATGAGTCTAAATTGGAAATGATGTATGAAATCCACAAAACTTCAATAAAAATACTTTAGAAAGATTAGGAGCTCTGTAGATTAAGAACATAAAAGGTTGCTGGCAAATGGGAGCGGACTAGAAACTGCCGTTGGAGTTTCCACAGACACTCAGATCTGCTACGGTTTCTGCAAATTGTAGTCAGTTGTCAGATATCAAGCTTAGATTTTAAAAATTACTGAACACATTGTGCTTTGATTTCCTCAATAATCTCCTACCATGGAGCTCTAGATAGATTTGTGAGCATGCCCTAATAATCCTAACAACACCTGGAAATCAAGAATATGGCTATAAAGCACATTCCATGAAGAGCCCAAACAACTTGCTCAAAATTTTTGTGGAAGAACCAGAACAATGCATCTCTCCTCCCTATGCCAAAAGGCCCTGTATTTTCAATTATGTTATCCATTCTGGGCTTCTCCTGAGTCATAGTTTTCCTTTACGACAATGGCTTACAGAAACACGTGATTGTTGTGTATAGGTGTGTGTATACTCTCAATCACAAAAGCAAATGTGTTCCCATTTATCACATTACCCAACCCTGGTAATCCATACTGCCTTCTCAAGTGGTTAGGTGTTAGATTCCAAGTACTGGAATGGTTCCAGTTACACCATCAATAATTGGATTTGGATGTATTTCCTTTTCTGAAGGAAGAAAAATCCCTGTAACTTTCTATGTCTTGAATTTTTGTATTTTAAGTTGTGCTGAATTTTGTTTGAGCAGCATTAGTGTGACTAATGTTCCCCAGGATGCAAATAAAAGTGACCAGAACAGCTTAACTGAAGCCTGCTTGAGTAGGAAGGCACTATTCCCAACCAAGGTATCTTCTCTGGGTTGCCATTTTTCTTGTTGAGGATCATACTTATGAAAGCATTGAAACTGAGGCTTTCAGGCCTTTATATCTATGAGCATAAGGGCTCTTATTTCTGAGAAGTTGGTGGTGATCTAAGAAATCTCTGCCCCAGTGCCCCCTCCCCAGACCTTCATTAAAGGCAAAATGACTCAAGCAGTGACAAGGGTGTTCCCACCCTTTTAGCTTTTTACCTTCCTAGTGCTTCAATGCTTTATCTTTGATATTTTGAAGACAGTTAGTGCAGAAGAATACATTTGCATCTCACTGGTTTCATGTTCTAGTGGAAATCTTGGCTCTAGAACATTTCCCTCTGGCCCAACGGAGCCCACTGGGGTGGTGCACAGAGCCTGCTGGTGTAGTGCACAGTATTTCACTTGCTTTGGAGCTGAGTGTTCATCTCTACCTGAGAAAGTGAAACTCGGGCTTCAGACCTGAGGAATCCTGCTGATTCTCAGAGTTGGTGGAAGCCCTGTGCACTGTGTCAGTCTACACTGTGTCTCCCACAGCTATCCTTTCTCAAGTGATCCTTGCGCTAGACAGAGGAAGGAAGGAGGTTCTGGAGGGCACCGGCCTAGAAACCTATAACAAAGAACCCTGGGAATCCATGGACGCCACCTCCCATACCGCCCCTGTGATTATTTATCTCTTCCATACTGTCCCTGTGATTATTTATCTCTTCCTTGGTCTGGGTCATTTCCCAACAGAGCAACACAAAATTACCACCAGTTGCTCACAGACAAATCCATCATGTGGCAGACATTGTGTCAGAAACATCCCTCATGCTTATTCAGTCTCTAGAGATGGCTTTGAGTCAGTTATGAGCATGGGCTTCAGAGGCTGGGGAGATGTCTCAGTAGGTAAAGTGCTTGATGTGCAAGCATGAGATCTGGGTTCAGATCCCCAGAAGCCACATAAAGCAAGGCACAGTAGCAAGTATGCATAATGCCAGTGTTCCTACTGTGAGATGGGAGGATTCCAGAGACAGAATTCCCAGGAACTTGCAGGCCAGCTTGCATGGACTGCGCATTCGCAAACAACGAGAACTGTCTCCAACAGGGTCAGAGGCCAGAACCAATACTCAGTTCTTCTCAAACTCCTGTAGGTACATCGTGATTCCCACTTTCCATACTCACGCACATGAATGTGCACACACACACACACACACACACACACACACACACACACACATGAATATGCAGAGAGAGAGAGAGAGCACACAGGCTTGAGTCCCAAGAGTTACATTGAAATTCTGCCCATACTGTTCTTGGCCGTTGGACTTAGCAAACTATAGCAGATCTTTTCTCATGAGGATTCTGAGTGAATTAAGTGGTATAAATCGTGTAACCTGGTGGCATATGATAAGTGCTCAGTTCCTAACGATTGTCACAAAAACCATAGAAGCAGGGAGAATCAGCTGTAAGTAACAAGAGACCAGAACCTAAAGTGAAATCTTTGTTGTACTGGGACAATTGATGCTGGTTAGCTGGGGCTGAAAAATCAGTTGTAAGTAACAAGAGACCAGCATCACTGTGGTGAAATCTTCTGGGAAGAATTTCTTCAGGGTCAGCACACAGAAGCTGTGATCCAGAAGGGGCCCGAGCCTCCATGAGCAAGCCAGTGAATAGCATTCCTCCATGGTCTGTGCTTTAGCTCCTGCCTCCAGGTTCCTGCCCTGAGTTCCTGCCTTGGGCTCCCTGAGTGAGAACTGTGACCCAGGAGATGTAAGATGAATACACCTTTCCTCCCCAAGTTGGTGTCGGTCAGGGTGTTTTGTCACAGCAATGGAAGACAAACTAGGACACAGGGTGACCTTCACCCCAGTTTATAGAGGAAGAGAGAGATAAGGCTGGTAAGAGTGCTCAAAGGCTGGCTCCTGGGAACTAGGGAGAAATGTGGATCCTTTACTCCTGTCTACAACTGAATTAGAGACACTGGTGGCAGAGCCCCTAAATCTGCACGTAGTGTAGTCCTCTGGGGGTCTTGATGTGTGCTCAAGTGTGGGAACAGATGCCTAATCAGCTTTTCCGAAGTGTTACAGTTCCTTTTGTTTTGTTTTGTTTTTACTTTTGCAAACAGGGTCTCCCTATAGCCCCAGCTGGCCTGGAACTCACTCTGTAGACCAGGCTGGCCTTGAACTCAGAGATCTGCCTGCCTCTGCCTCCCAATTGCTAGGATTAAAGGCCTGCACTACCACACCCAGCTTGAAGACTGCTGTTAGCCACCAAGTGGGTGCTGGGAATCAAACCCCGGTCCTCTGCAAGAGCAGTCGGTGCTTTTAACTGCTGAGCCATCTCTCCAGACCCCAAGTGTTACAGTTCTTAAGTAATGAAATCAAGACTAAGTCTGATTCAGAGGCCTGTGTTCTTCTTACTCTACACACTGTAAATTCAGTTGTAGGTGGGGCCAGCAGGCTTTGCTCCATGATGTGGATCCCACCCTACTGAGGAACACATCATCCTTTCTCTGAGCTCCTGCAAGCCTCGCTTTTCTCTTCCGTAAAAATCTTCTGATTCGTTTTCCAAACCTAAAGCTTTCGGGGAGATCTCAGGCCGGCAGGAGCTATGACGAGAGGTGGTTCTATCATGAAACAGCTCATACTGCCTCCCACATTTTTTCTCAGGCTTTTCAAATGTGCAATTAAAATAAAAAACACAGGTGATTTATGTAACACTTCTTCGATACTTTTAACCTGACAAGGATATGAGATTGCAAGCACATGAACTAGTCTCATGCTCCTCAACTTTGCTAGGATGGGTGACACTCAATGCAAGAAATCCCCCGGGCACTGTTGAGAGTGGACACGGCCCCAGTGGCTTGTTCTCAAAGAGCAAAGACATATTTGGAAACAGAACAGGCCATTGGCCCTGACTGTGTGTTCTGCATCCTACTAAGATAACAGCAACACAAGAGGAATCTGACCCTCAAACACTTTGTCTCTCTTCTGTGGGAAATGGTTCCTCCACCGATGCCCACCCTGCATCTTCTGGTCTCTGTCAGCTTGTCCCACTCTTCTGTGGCTGTTGAACACCCACCTCTTCTCATTGGATCCTGATGTCAGCATTCTGGGAATTTTGGAGAACATCTTAGCAACTGAAGCTTATGAAGGAAAAAGTACAGTTCCTGAGTAGCTAGAATTCCACATCATTTCAAGGTGGACCATCAGGACGCCTGTCACCTTTCCACTTTTCCATGGTCAAAGTTGCTTGACTTCCAGTTTTACCTTTCTGGGGTCTCACACAGCTGATATTCTCTTTGCTAGGTTTTCCTTCTGAACTCAGGGTCAGCATGGGAACAGAGAGAAAAGAGAAGTTTCACTATGGAATGTCACAGTCTGCCACTCTGAAGCTGAGTGATAGACACCAGGAACCAAGTGGGCCTCAGACTCCCATGATTAGAAGCTTTCAAACCCATCTCGAACCCAAAGGGCAAATCTAACTAAATGGGATGATATGTTGCCAATACCAGAAGTGACTGAAAAATCTCTCCTCTGTTAACCCATCCAGGGCTGAAGCCAAAGATTTAATGTTGATGACTGCGTGGTCAGCATCTAAAGAGCAAAGTCCCCACAGATACAATACTTCAGTCAAAACTAGAGACTCACTCACCACCAGTGAATTCAATCCTTTAAAGCAATCATGCCACATGTAAAAAGGGAGCATAATTCATTGCCACTTGGTCATCAACAAAGCCACAATTTTCTAAATCTCTCCCCAAGGACACATCTTTACAGAGCTACAGTCCCCATGGAGCTGTGCCATGCCCCACTGAGTCCTCATATCTTACCCATTAATGGGAGCAAAGAACCTCTGTTGACTTTGTCTTTCTCTCTCCTTGGCACTCATAACTCTCTTTCTTTCATTACCAGAGAACACCTGAAGAGAAACATTTCTTCCTTGACCTTATAAAATTCAAATGTGCTATCTATCAGATCCTGGGCTCACAGCAACTGTCCCTGGATTTGGGATGCCCTACTTCCTGTTTTGTTGTTTGAAGATGATCTATCTTCCTTCAAAGCTGATTAATCTCAGGGGCCTGGAGCGAAGGCCACGAGGCCATGGAGTATTCTGGCACCAAGAAAACTTCAATGCCCAGTGTATTTGCAGTGCCCAAAATTAGAACACCTTCCTCCTCCTTTGATTTGACAGCCTATTTTTTTTCTGCTACAATTTAGTTCTTTCTCCTCTAACAACTTTAGTTTCTGCTCTGAGCAGAGTCACAGGTAAAGGAGACAAGGAAAGCTATGTATTGAGATAGGGCTGGGGAGGGAAAATCTCACTTGGAACAAAATGGGGTGCTGTGCGGTTATGTTAGTTTCTCAAGATTGAAGAATCCAACGTAAGAATTGAAGACCTGCCAGGCAGGGTGGCACATGATTTAATCTCAGGACTCAGGAGGCAGAGCCAGGTGGATCTCTATGAGTTCAAGGCCAGTCTGGTCTATATAGTGAGTTCCAGGACAGTTGGGACTACAGTGAGACCCTGTCATGTGCACACACATACACACGCGTGCACACACACACATACACACGCGCGCACGCAGGAATTGAAGACCTGAAAGATGTGGACACATGCTCCTCAGAGGCAAGAGTAAGAGAAACTCAGAAAGCTTCCCCTCCTGCAAAAGCCAGTGCACACAGTCACTCCCTAGTACTCTGAGGATAGAGCACTTCCTTAGAGTCATCTTCTCATGTGTGCCATAAAGTACTTAGATTTTGAAAATATTTCTCATTGAAGTCTGTATACAAGTTCTGTTTTAGAGTTGTATGTAATTTTCATGTAGCTTTCTTTTCTCCATTATAATCATCACAATTAAATACCAACTATGTAGGATGAAAAGTGACACTACTCTTACTGCTGCATTGGGAAAGTGATAATTGTAGGTCTGCTTACCATAGCCAATGAGGTTTGCTGTCCACATCTCCTTACTCTGCACAGAATACTTCCTAGGCCACAGGAGTGGCCCTGGCCGTATGTTCACAGAGTCATGCTTTGGGAAGCTTTGAAAAGGAATTTGAATCCCAAGCTATTAGTACCGTGGTCCCTTTCCACT
This sequence comes from Rhizomys pruinosus, assembly GCA_009823505.1. Lineage (NCBI taxonomy): Eukaryota > Metazoa > Chordata > Mammalia > Rodentia > Spalacidae > Rhizomys > Rhizomys pruinosus. The sequence goes on from VZQC01014822.1 coordinate 1,767,111, forward strand.
CAGACCTCTCCTATTGCTGGTGTTGGCCACCTTGGAAGGCCTTTTGAGATGCAGGACAGGATGATTCAGCTTAGACTGGAAATAAACTTATCTGCTTTGCCAACTGTCCTAACTTGGTATCTGTTGTTGTAATAAAACATTAGGACCCAAACCAACTTGGAAACAATTTATTTGGCTTCCCCTTCCACATCACAATCCATCAATGAGAAAAGTCAGGACAGGAGATCAAGGCAGGAACTGCACCAAGGCTAGCTTTCTTATGTAGCCCAGGCCCACCTGCCTAGGGATGACACTGCCCGAAGTGGGCAGGGCCCTTCTAAACCAATCTTAAAAGCACCCCACAGACTTGCCTTCACGCCAATCTGATGGAGGAAATTTCCAAAGTGAGGTTCCCAGATGTCTCTAGTTTGCATCAAGTTAACCAAAACTAACCACCATGTTAACAATCCCAGGTCAGCATGGGCTTCTAGACTACACCTGTAACATAAAGCAATGGCGGCATACCAGAGGGTGTATCCTAAGGGTCTGTGCCACAGAGCCTGGTGCCACAAGTGTCTGTGAAATGGAGGAGAAACACGGTGGAGACCTGTGCAGACATGTGGGGTGAGAAGTGATTGGTGCAGATTCAGACATGTCCATCATTGGTCTGCAGCATTGTGAGATTATGCCAACACCTCGACACAGCAGGGGCCAACAGCTCTACACAGCAGCAGCCAACACCTCAACACAGCAGAGGCCAACACCTGTACACAGCAGGGACCAACACCTCTACACAGCAGGGGCCAACACCTGTACACAGCAGGGGCCAACACCTGTACACAGCAGGGACCAACACCTCTACACAGCAGGGGCCAACACCTCAACACAGCAGGGGCCAACACCTCAACACAGCAGCAGACAACAGCTCTACACAGCCGGGACCAACACCTCAACACAGCAGGGGCCAACACCTCTACACAGCAGGGGCCAACACCTCAACACAGCAGGGGCCGACACCTCAACACAGCAGGAGCCAACACCTCAACACAGCAGTGGCCAACACCTCAACACAGCAGTGGCCAACACCTCAACACCCTAGGGACCAACACCTCAACACAGCAGGGACCAATACCTCTACACAGCAGTGGACAGCACCTCAACACAGCAGGGACCAACACCTCAACACAGCAGGGGCCAACACCTCTACACAGCAGTGGCCAACACCTCAACACCCCAGGGACCAACACCTTCACACAGCAGGGGCCAACACCTCTACACAGCAGGGGACAACACCTCAACACAGCAGGGGCCAACACCTCAACACAGCAGTGGCCAACACCTCAATACAGCAGGGACCAACACCTCTACACAGCAGGGGCCAACACCTCAACACAGCAGGGACCAACACCTCTACACAGCAGGGGCCAACACCTCAACACAGCAGGGACCAACACCTCTACACAGCAGGGACCAACACCTCTACACAGCAGGGACCAACACCTCTACACAGCAGGGGCCAACACATCAGCACAGCAGGGACCAACACTTCAACACAGCAGGTGTCAACACATCTATACAGCAGGGGCCAACACTTCAACACAGTGGACACTCTCTTCCATATGTGAGATAGTGAGATTCACAGTCTCTGAGCTTTGAATGCATTGGGCTGTGAAATATCCATCTGAGACCTACAACTTTCAGTTTATATCCCTGTGAGAAAAGAACATCAGAAAATGCACACTAGGGAGAAGCCCTGCCAGGACACCGTGTGTGGAAAGAGCTGTGGTCAACACACAGGACTCATTCATACCAGCACCTCGAGGGACAGAGAGGAGTTCTGGAAAGGTAAAGAGTATGGGAAGAGTTTTTGTCTGTAAGCAGTAGTTCAAGCCTGTGCCTCCACATGCGAGAGACACACTAACAGCATAACCAGCGTCAGAAGGCCTGTGGGAAAAGCTTCCACCATGGCTCCAATCTTAATGAACATAAAGAATTCAAACTGGGGAAAGTCCTACTGGTGTCATCGCTGTGGGAAAGCTTCTGCAGCAAGGGAATCTTTTCCAACACAGAGAGAGACACACTAAAGAGGGAGGTTCTTTTTTAATTTTTTTTTATAAACATTAACACAAAAATGCTAGAAAAAAGTCCCATAATGCAGCAACAACTCTGGTGATAGATTTTGCTCCAGTCAACATCCAATGGTCTGTGGATAAGAGCTTTGCTAGGACCTGTGAACAGGAGGCTGTGCTGTCAGCTCGAGAGACTGGGCCTCCATAATGTCAAGTCCCTGGTGAGCTGCGCCAACACTGCCTTCTGCATAAACTGTGTCTCCAGTGTAACTAAAGGAGGAACATCAATCAAAACTGTTTTAGTCATTGAATATATACTCTACACTTATAACAAATGGTCAGTCACCAACCAGAACTAGATGATGAGAACCTATTGTTGCAGAAGCTATACACTTTAATACAAGACACAGAGAAGTCAAGATGGAAGCTTCCTCCCATCTGGCTACATTTTACAGTGTAGTAGGGTGCTATGCATACTGCTGGGAAGAGTCATCAACAATCTGCCTTACCCAGCCATGAGCCCTGAGTGCTACAACACTGAGCTGCCACTGGAACAATAGTGACAAGACTGTTTGAGGGGTAATCTCTCATTTGCTGATTGAGTTTGAGATCTACTCTATGGGAGGGAATTCATACCTGGAACTGTATAACTTGATCAAAAGCCTAAGACTGACGAGGTGTGGGTCCTGTGGAAGGTACTACTGATGTTTTGCTAAATGAACATAGAGTAAAAATGCCTTCTAAATATTTGTTTATACACATAGATAACTGCTTCTGTCAGCCTTGGTCAAAGAAGTTTCTCTTTGTAAAGAGCAGTAGTCAATACAGAGAATCACAGCTGATCAAAGTGCTAAGAACAAATGATTATTGAATGCTCAACCCAAAATGAGACATTAACCCCTCTAAAGGCCAGGGAACACAGCAGAAAAAGGAGCAAAAGACTAAAAATCAGTGGGTGGGTAAGAGTTTTGTATGCAAAGTGCTACCTGCTAGACATAGCATAGTTAACCTGATCATAAACTCACAGCAGTGTGCCTACCTGCACAAGATCTACACACACACAAACACACACACACACACACACACACACACACACACACACACACACACATGAAACTAAAGTAGAGTCAGGCATGGTGGTGCATGCCTTTAGTCCCAGTACTGGGGAAGCAGAGGCAGACACGTCTCTGTGAGATTGAGGCCAACCTTGTCTACATAGTGAGTTCCAGGTCAGCTGTGGCTACAGGAAGATCCTGCCTTGAAACAAAACCAAACAAAAAGAATGAAATCCATGTAGAAGGGACTAGCTGAAAATAATAAGGAGTAGGAGGGAGATAAAAGAAGGTGGGGTGGGTTGAAGACAATCATGGCACACTGCACACATGTATGAAATTGTCACAACATTTAAAAGGAATGGAACCACACCGTACAGTTTAATTAAATTCAGAATAAAATTTATATTGTCAAAAAGGAAGTTATGATCAGAATGGCCATTCACTGGATGGTATTATTCTTTTTTGTTATTTCTTTATTTTTTTCATTTTTTAACAATAAGTAATAATTTATGAGTACAAGCATCCTTCATGTAAAACCAATTTGCAAGCAGTTATGCCCAAACCCACACAGCCCATGGGTCCCACCATCCAGCAGGGGGGGCTTGTATGTTCAATCAAGTTGATCAAATAAGTGTCCAGACTATATTGCTGTAGTTTCACCATTCACTCCAATCGCAGCCCTTATATTCTACCATGCCCCCTCTTCTGCAGATTGTTCCCTTAGGCTTGGAAAAGGGGCGCAGGTGAACGAGAAGCAAAACTGTCTACTTTCTCTGGAGCTGTCGTTTTGGACTCTGGTCAATTCTGGCTGTTTCCTTTCATGGGATGACAGTTTGTCCAGGAATAACCTTTCAATCCTACTAATGAAGCACAAGCAATTAGATATATAGGTATTTAAACAGTACTAATTGTTATGGTAGGTTACTTTGGTATAGACACAGATGTTTGGATGGTATGTTAATCCATGAATTACATTTTTTCTGTAAAATATGACAGGGTCTTACTGTGGCTTATAACATCTCCTAACCACTAGAGGATGTAAGCTTGTGGCATCAGCCATGGGTTATTCCTCCAAGGAGAGAGCTAATAGCCAATTAGATTTGGGATATACAGGCATATGGCTGCCACTGCTGCACAGTATTTCCAGGCAGGTGAGGGCTGGCTGGTGCTGAAGGAGGAGTCTTGCTTGACTCAATTTGCTTTATTGGTTTAATGGCCTTTGGTAACACTCTCTGGTATTCCAGAGACCAACTGTACACTTGCAAGTGCGGTCTCAATACATCTTTCTCATGCTTACATCTGGTCTTCGACATCAGGGCCCTATTGCCTCTCTTCTTGCAGGTATCCCAGTTTACAAGCAAGAAGCCTTTACCCTTGGGGGGGGGCTTGGATCCCCCAACCAACATCTCCTTGGTAGAATAATCCATTGCTGATATCAGAGCTCTCCTGTATTAATATATTTTGCTTAAGTGCATAGCTTAAGGAGACTTTAGTATTATATTTAGTTCTGAATAGAGAATAATCCTTTTCACAGTTCCTATGTCTATTAGTCAATTAAAGAATGCAGTTTTACCAGTTTTATAAGAGATTACCTCTATAACAGTTGGCTCCAATTTACAGTTAGAGAACAACTTCATCATCATCATATTTTTCCTTGTTCTATAGAGGGGAGGTAAGAAAGTCTCTAGTATTAAAACTTTGCGGCACCTAGAATGGAAGTTTCATTAGGACTCATTACAAATATTTGTTACAAGTAGGATCCACCAAGTGGTTTGATGTCTGTAGCAGTCTGAGGCTTTTCTTTCTTTCAATGTTCAAACGGGCCAACCTTTCTGCTGGCACTTCCTGGTACATCCTACACAATGCAAAACTGTATCATTTCTTTCTCAGCCGTTAAGTTGGTGACATTTCGATCTGTTGGAACATACAAATCTTTTCCCGTAGTTTTAAGATTCGAATTGCAAAGTTTTTGACAAAAAAAGGTTTCATATATATCTGTATCCCCCCTTTTTATTTTAGGTTTTTGTTTTTTGACCCATGAATCTATAAAAGGAAGTTGTAGTACACATAACTATAGGCTGGAATAAAGGCGCAGATTTCATCAAATTCACCCAAGCTGTTTTGGGTGACTGTATGAGGTTAACTTGGCAAGCAAACTTAATTTTTTAAGTTAAATCATCCTACAGGTAAAAGAGGATGCTACAAGATGATACTGTACAACAGAAAAAATTATAGAGAACATTTGTATGTGCCAATCCCAAAGTTATTGTTATACAGATTTTAAGTAAAACAGGGGGCTGGAGAGATGGCCTAGAAGTTAAGAGCACCGACCGCTCTTACAGAGGACCAGGGTTTGATCCCTAACACCCACATGGCGGCCAAAAACCGTCTGAAACTCCAATTCCAGGAGAACTCCAGTTCCAGGGGAATCTGACACCTTCTTCTGACCTCTGTGACATTGCACGACACGGGTGCACAAACTTGCATGCAGACAGTACATCCATGCACATACAGAAATAAATAAAAAAAATAATTAAAAAATTTAAACAAATGTGGACGACAACAATTTATATTTCCAGTTAGCTCAGGTGCATTACCATTTTTATCATAACCTTTAAACCAATGTTACTTAATAAATTTACTTTTACTAAGTTCTAAAACACCATGTAACCTATAGACAGAGTCTGGGCAAAATTGGATACTTGTTGAACTCACATCAGTTAAATATACATTAATCGAATATATACATGTGTCCCTCTCTTGCCCCTCCCATCCCTCCCGATTCACCATTTCAGTCAGTTTTCTGATGCAGTCTTTCTGTTGTTGTTTTAATATGCATCCGTCTCCACAAGAAATATTTATAACTGGGTTATTGGTGCTAGCATCCACATATGAGGGATACCATTTGTCATTTGTTTTTCTGGGACTGTGTTACTTCACTTAATATAATATCTTCTAGCTCCATCCATTTCCCTGCAAAGTTCATGATGTTGTCTTTCTTTACCACTGCATAGAACTCCATTGTGTACATGTACCACATTTTCTCTATCCACTCGTCGGTTGAGGGGCATTTGGTTTGGATCCAGCTTTTTGCTATTGTGAAGAGAGCTGCAATAAATATAGCTGTGCATGTATTTCTGCAGTAAGGTGAGTCTTGTGGGTATATACCCAGGAGTGGTATGACTGGGTCAAATGGCAAGCTCATTTTGAGTCTTCCAATGGTTCTCCACACTGCTTTCCATAGAGGCTGTACAAGTTTACATACCCACCAGCAATGGATAAGTGTTCCCCTTTCCCCCCAACCTCTCCAGCACTTGATATCGTTTGTTTTCTTGATCCTGGCCAGTCTTATCAGACTGAGATGATATCATAGAGTGGGCTTAATTTGCATTTCCCTAATTACTAGTGACCTTGAACAGTTTTTAAGATGTTTCTCAGCCATCTCTAATTCTTCCGCTGTGAAGTCTCTATTCAGTTCTTTGCTCCATCTTTTGAGTGACTCATTTGTTTTCTTTCTTCTTTGTTTTTTGAGTAGCTCGTATACTTTGGAAATTAATGCTTTGTCAGATGTATCTTCAGTGAAGGTTTCCTCCCACTCTTTAGCTTTCCTCTTCACTTCTGTTCTAGTTTGTCTTCCATTGCTGTGACAAAATACTCTGACCAACACCAACTTGGGGAGGAAAGGGTTTATTCAGCTTACATCTCCTGAGTCACAGTTCATCACTCACAGAGCCCAAGGCAGGAACTCAGGGCAGGAACCTGGAGGCAGGAGCTGAAGCACAGGCCATGGAGGAATGATGTTCACTGGCTTGCTCTCCTGGCCCATGCCCAGCCTGCCTTCTTATACTGTACACAACAACCTGCCCAGGGTGGCACCACTCATTGTGGGCCGGGCCCTCCCAAACTGCTCGACCATCAAGACAATACTCCACAGATGTGGCCACAGGCCAATCCAATGGAGCCAATTCCCCAATTGAGGCTCCCTCAACCCAGGTGTGTCAAGTTGACACTAAAGCTATCCAGCACAACTTCCTTTATTGTTTCTTTTGATGTACAGAAGCTTTTGAGTTTAATGAGGTCCCATTTGTCAATTGTCGATCTTATTTCTTGTGCAGCTGCTGTCGAATTAGGAAGTCTTTTCCTATACCTATGTCTTGTAGTCTTCTGCCCAGTTTCTCTTCTATCACCTCCAGAGTTTTGGGTTTCATGTTGAGGTCTTTGATCCATCTGGAATTGACTTTTGTACAGGGCGAGAGGTAGGGGTTTAATTTCATTCTTCTACAGGTAGTGATCAAGTTTTGCCAACACCACTTACTGAAGATGCTGTCTTTCCTCCATTGTGTCTTCTTGGCCCCCTTGTCAAATATGAGGTGGCTGAAATTGTATGTGCTCACGTTTGGATCTTCAGTTTTATTGCATTGGTCAACTGGTCTGTTTTTGTGCCAGTACCAAGCTGTTTTAATGACTATAGCCCTGTAGTATAGTTTGATGTCTGGTATAGCAATCCCTCCTGTGATGGTTAATCCTGGATGTGAACTTGACTGGACTAAGGAGCAAATGAGAGAAAAAGGATTTTCGGATTGGACTACCTCAACCCGGATGGCCCACCCCAAATGTGGGCATTACCTTCTGCTGGCAGGCAGTATTAAAGGCCATGCCAAAGGGATCTGGTCCCTTTTTTCCTGTGGCTTGCCTCTCTCTCACTGGTGAGTTTGTTTTGCTGCTGTGATCAACCCTTCGGATCCCAGCATGTACTGAGACCAGCAGATCTCCTGGAATCCATCAGGCCTTCAGCACCAGATTGGGACTACTGAGACATCCAGCCTTACGGACCGAGCAGCTCCATGGATTCTCAACCTCTCCAGTTCAGCATAGCTACTGTTGGACTCCTTGAACTCTGTCATGTGAGCAAATCAATAAATTGTATATAGCTATATATTTGTCCTGTTGCTTCTGTTTCTTTAGAGAACCCGGACTAATACAGATTTTGGTACCAGGAGTGGTTCTAGAGAAACAGAATTGAAAGGATGAATTTTTTTTAGTGGGCTTGGTAGTTTCTGGAGCCAGCTCTCCATTCCAATGAAGCCTAGAGTTACTGAAGGCTCTTCTGGTGGCATGCAGAGGAATGATAATCCTTGGTGCAGACTATTTGATGTAATTATGAAGATAGATCCATTTAACTCACCTAACTTGCCTCTTGTGAGAAGCAAGGAATTTAGTGACTCTATATATAAAACGTTTGAGAAATTGCGGAAAAATAGGGAAAATGATGATGTTGCCTGGTTGCTCCTAGTATCTCTGGATAAAGTGATAGAGGAAAATAAGGAACTCAGTGATAAAATTTACCAGCTCCAGATTTGAAACAACAGTTTAAAAGTTTCCAAGTGTGCTCTGGAAGAGCATCTTCTCTCCAGCAGCCAAAGAGCTAAAGCAGCAGAAAATCAAGCTGGAGCCCTTATTATATGTTTGGCTGATTTACAATGCAAATTTAATTCCCAGCCATGAAGAGCATCAGCAGTCAAAGTGAGAGCACTAGTGGGGAAAGGGTGGAACCCTGAAACTTGGGATAGAGATGTGTGGGAGAACCACGATGATGAGGATTTTGAACCCTCAGATTCTGAGGGATTTTCTTTATCTGAGGAATTAATCTCCCCACCCTCAGCAGAGAATCCACACCCTGCAGATCCCTCCTCCCCACCCTTGCCTGAGGAAACTAATCTCCCCCTCCCAGTGGGAGCTAATGTCCCTCACGGCCCAACAATTGTTGCCTCTAGACCTATAACCAGACTGAAGGCTAAGCAAGCCCCTCAAGGTGAGATAGAAAGTGTGGTCCACAAGGAGGTGCACTACACCACTAAAGAAATTAATGAGTTTGCTGATTAATTCTGGCAGAAGCCTAAGGAATACGTGTGGGAATGGATTTTAAGGGTGTGGGATAATGGTGGAAGGAATATAAAATTGGATCAGACTGATTTTATCGATATGAGCCCACTGAGTAGAGATTCTAGGTTTAACATGGCTTAGTATTGATGAAGGGATTGTGAGGGTCAGGCAGATGGGCATGCTCGAGTGGATTCGAAGTGTAAAACCACATTCTCCACAATATGAGGACCCAGAGGACATGCCTTTCACTGAGTTTATAAGATGGAAAGTACTGAGAGAGGCACCAAAACATTTGAAGAGCTTTGTTTTTGCTCTATTTCTTATGCCAGATCTTACAGTTAGAGAAGTTGTTGCTCGCTTGCATAAATTAAATGTACATGAAATAGGTTTAACAGGACCTCAGGGTAGGCATCAGGTGGCAGCACTGAATTGCAGAAGGCCAGAAAAGCGTAGTTATCATAGTTATCATAATGGGAGGCAAAGGCAAAACAATGCCTATAATGGCATGACCCGAAATGATCTTTGGAACTGGCTAATCAATCATGGTGTTCCCAGGAACCAAATACATAAGAAGCCTACTAAGTTTGTATTTGATCTGTATAAGCAGAAAAGCTCTAGAACAAATGACAGGAAGTCAACATTGGATTTCAGCAGTAGTGAATCCCGTCCAGTTAGCCAGTTTCCAGACTTGAGACAGTTCACAGACCCAGAACCCCTTGAATGAAGGGGTGGCTGGGTTCCGGTGAGGAAGGCCCTTGTCACAATACCAAAGAGTTATGCTGTTTGCCTTCCTCCTGTCCTTCCCCAGAGGGACCTGAGGCCTTTTACTAGGGTAAATGTGCACTGGAGAAAAGGAAATAATCAGACTTTTCGAGGCCTATTGGATACTGGTTCTGAGTTGACACTGATCCCAGGAGACCCTAAAAAGCATTGTGGCCCTCCGATTAAAGTAGGGGCCTATGGAAGTCAGGTGATAAACGGAGTTTTGGCTGAAGTCCGACTCACAGTGGGCCCAGTGAATCCCAGAACTCATACTGTGGTTATTTCCCCAGTCCCAGAATGTATAATTGGGATAGATATAATTAGAAATTGGCAGAATCCCCTCATTGGTTCCCTGACCTGTGGAGGGAGGGCTATTATGGTTGGAAAGGCCAAATGGAAACCATTGGTGTTGCCTCTACCAGGGAAAATAGTGAACCAAAAACATCATATCCCTGGAGGGATTGCAGAGATTAGTGCCAACATCAAGGATTCGAAAGATGCAGGGTTGGTGATTCCTACCACATCTCCAATTAACTCTCCAATTTGGCCTGTGCAAAAGACAGATGGATCATGGAGAATGACAGTTGACTATTGAAAACTCAACCAAGTAGTGACACCAATTGCAGCCGCTGTACCAGATGTGGTGTCCTTGCTGGAGCAGATTAATATTCCCCACAACCTCTCCAGCACTTGATATCGTTTGTTTTCTTGATCCTGGCCAGTCTTATCGGACTGAGATGATATTTTAGAGTGGTCTTAATTTGCATTTCCCTAATTATTAGTGACATTGAACAGTTTTTAAGATGTTTCTCAGTCAACTCTAATTCCTCCTCTGTGAAGTCTCTATTCAGTTCTTTGCTCCATCTTTTGAGTGATTCATTTCTTTTCTTTCTTCTTTGTTTTTTGAGTAGCTTGTATACTCTGGAAATTAATGCTTTGTCAGATGTATCTGCAATGAAGGTTTCCTCCCACTCTTTGGGTTTTCTCTTCACTTCCTTGATTGTTTCTTTTGATGTACAGAAGCTTTTGAGTTTAATGATATCTGTTATAGTGATCACTCCTGTATTGCTCTTAGAGTGGTCTTAATTTGCATTTCCCTAATTATTAGTGACCTTGAATAGTTTTTAAGATGTTTCTCAGCCATCTCTAATTCCTCCTCTGTGAAGTCTCTATTCAGTTCTTTGCTCCATCTTTTGAGTGATTCATTTGATTTCTTTCGTCTTTGTTTTTTGAGTAGCTTGTATACTCTGGAAATTAATGCTTTGTCAGATGTATCTGCAGTGAAGGTTTCCTCCCACTCTTTGGGTTTTCTCTTAACTTCCTTGATTGTTTCTTTTGATGTACAGAAGCTTTTGAGTTTAATGATGTCTGGTATAGTGATCACCCCTGTATTGCTCTTTTCGCTCAGGGTTGCTTTGGCTATTCGGGGTCTTTTGTTTTTCCAAATGAAATTGAAGATTTTTTTCCAAGCCTGTAAAGTAGTTCTTGGGGATTTTGATTGGGATAGCATTAAATCTGTACACGAGTTTGGGTAGAATGGATATTTTTACTATATTTAGTTTCCCAATCCATGAGCATGGGGGGTTTGTCCATCTTCTGATGTCTTCCTCAATTTCCTTCTTCAGGGGTTTAAAATTTTTGTTGAAGAGATCCTTGGTGTCTTTGGTGAGGTTTGTTCCTAGGTATTTTATTGTTTTTGAGGCTATTGTGTGTGGGAAGGTCTCCTTGTAGTCCTTCTTCAGTTGCTTGTTGTTGGTGTAAAGAAAGGCTACTGATTTTTCTAGATTTATTTTGTATCCTGCCACTTTACTGAAGCTCTTAATTGTTTCTAGGAGTTTTTCTGGTGGAGTTCTTAGCATTCCTTAGGTAGACAATCATATCATCAGCAAAAAGGGATAGCTCCACTTCCTCTTTTCCAGTTAGAACTCCTTTAATTTCCTTTCTTGCCTTATTGGCCTAGCAATGGTTTCAAGCACTGTATTGAAAAGGAGTGGTGACAGGGGACAACCTTGCTGAGTTTCTACCCTTAAGGGGAATGCTTCTGTCGTTTCCCCATTTAGGATGATATTGGCTGTGGGTTTCCTGTATATGGCTTTGAATACATTGAGGAATGATCCCTCCAATCCAATTCCCTCTAGGACTTTAAACATGAAAGGATGCTGGATTTTGTCAAAGGCTTTCTCTGCATCAATAGAGATGATGGTGTGGTTTTTGTCTTTCAGTCCACTTATATGTTTGATGATATTTATTGATTTTCGTATGTTGAACCATCCCTGCATTTCTAGTATGAATCCAATTTGGTCATGATGGATGATCTTCTTGATGTGGATCTGTATGCGATTTGCCAGAATCCTGTTTAGAATTTTGGCATCTGTGTTCATTAGGGAGATGGGCCTACAGTTCTCCTTTTTGGTTGTACCTTTACCTGGTTTTGGTAATAGAGTGATACTGGCTTCATAGAAGGAATCTGGGAGAACTCCCTCCATTTGTATCCTTCTAAACAACTTGAGTAGTAATGGTTGTATGTCTTTTTGAAATATTTTATAGAATTCTGCCATGAAACCATCTGGGCCTGGGCATTTTTTGTTTGGGAGGCTACTTATTACATCTTCAATTTCTTCATATATTATGAGTCTATTTAAGCTGTTGATCTCTTCTTGGTTGAGCTTTGGTGATTCCCAGGATTTCAGATATTCATCCATTTCTTCTAGGTTTTTCAAACTTAGTAGAGTATAGGTTTTTGAAGTATTCCCATATGATTGTCTGGATCTTTTCATTGTCTCTTGTGGTATTTCCCCTTTCATCATGAATTGTATTCATTTGGAGTTGTTCCTTCTTTCTTTTGGTTAACTGGGCTAGAGGTCTGTCTCTCTTGTTTATTCTTTCAAAGAACCAACTTTTGGATTCATTGATTTTTTTTGTATGGTTTTCTTTGTTTCTATTTCATTGATCTCTGCTCTGGTTTTTGTTATTTCTTCTTGTCTGCTGCCTTTGGGGTTCATTTGTTGTTGTCTCTCAAGTACTTTTAGCTGTAGTGTTAGATCATTCACTTGTGCTCTTTCTGTTTTTTTAATGTAGGCACTTAGAGCTATAAACTTCCCTCGTAGGAATGCTTTTAAAGTGTCCCATAGGTTTTGCTGTGTTGTATTATCATTGTCATTCTGTTCCAGGATGTTTTTATTTCTTACTTTATTTCTTCCTTGACCCATTCATTTTTCAGGAGAGTGTTGTTTAGTCTCCATGTGTTCTTGTAGGTTGTAGGGTTTATCCTGGTGTTGATATTGAGTTTTATTGCACTGTGGTCTGAAAGAATGCATGAGATTATTTCAATCTCTTTGTATTTGTTGAGTTTTTTCCTGTGTCCCAGTATATGGTCTATTTTGGAGAATGTTCCATGAGGTGCTGAGTAGAAAGTGTATTCTCTGGTGTTTGGGTGAAATATTCGATAGATGTCTGTGAGGTCCATTTGGTGTATTGCATCATTTAGTTCAGATGTCTCTCTGTTTATTCTTTGTCCTGTTGATCTGTCTAAAGGATTTAATGGGGTATTGAAGACCCCTACTATTAGTGTGCTGGGGTTAATCTGTGCCTTGAGATCCTGAAGAATTGTCTTTATAAAGTTTGGTGAACTGGCGTTTGGTGCATATATATTCATGATTGTGAACTCTTCATCATCAATTGTTCCTTTAATAAAGATGTAATGACCCTCTATGTCTCTTTTGATTTCTTTTGCTTTGAAGTCTATTTTGTCTGAAATTAGAATAGCAATACCTGCTTTCTTTTTGGTACCATTTGCTTGAAGTATTTTCTTCCATCCCTTCACCTTAAGTTGGTGCTTATCCTTTAAATTGAGATGGGTTTCTTGTAGACAGCATATAGATGGGTTTTGTTTCCTGATCCATTCTCCCACTCTATGCCTTTTGATTGGGGAGTTTAGTCCATTAATATTTAAGGTTATAATTGAAAGATGGATGTTGCTTCCTTTCACTTTTTTATCCATTTGGACTTCTAGCCTCTGATTTTACTCCTACAGTTATGTTTTTATTAGTTTCTTTTCCTAGGTGTTTGAGGATTGTTGCTCCTCTCTTCTGCCCTTTGAATTGCTTCAAGTATTTTATGAAGAGTTGGTTTTCCAGACATGTATTCTATCATCTTGTTTATGTCATGGAAGATTTTTCTCTCTCCTTCAACTATAATTGACATTTTTGCTGGGTATAGTATTCTGGGTTGGCATCCATAGTCCTTTAACACTGGGAGTGCTTTGCTCCACGTTCTTCTTGCTTTCATGGTTTGCACTGAGAAGTCCCTTGTAATTCTGATGGGTTTCCCTTTGTATGTGACTTGTTTTTCTTTTGTAGCCTTCAGAATTTTGTCTTTGTTTTGGGCATTTAGCATTTTTACTATGATGTGGTGTGGGGAGTTTCTTTTCTGATCTTGTCTATTTGGAGTCCTATGTGCTTCTTGTATTTGTATGGGTTTTTCTATTTTTAGTTTGAGGTAATTTTCATCTATTATTCTGTTGAAGAGCTGATCAATATCATTCTCTTGAGATTCTTCTCCTTCCTCTATTCCTATGATGCAGAGGTTTGATCTTTTCATAGTGTCCCATATTTCCTGGTTGTTCCACTTTTGTATATTTTTTAATTTTTCATATTCTTTATTTGAGCTTTTTAGTTGCTCTGTGTTATCTTCCAGATCTGATATTCTTTGTTCTGCTTCCTCCATTCTATTTCTGAGGCTTTTTCTTTTCCTTTCTTCTTGATTGGATGAGTGTTCTAATTCCTTTTTCATTTCATCCTGTGTTTTCTTTAGTATTTCCATTTCCTTTTTGAGCTTCTCAATCTCTTCTTGGTGCTCCTTACTTCATTGGTTGTCTTCCTTTTTCAGTGTTTCTACTTCCTTTTGGAGTTTATTTTTTCTCCCTCTAGTTCTTTTTGGTGTTTGTCATTGTATCCCTCCAGGTCCTTTTTGAGTTTTTCATTCTCTCTTTAGTTCTCTGAATTCTTCTTTATTTTCTTTAATTTCTCTGCATAGGTCTGCAATTTCTCCTCTAAGATCTGTTCCTTGGGTCACCTCCAGGGGGATCCCATTGTAGCTATCTCCTACAGGTTTGGTAGAGCCTGGTGCAGGATTATCCTGTGCCTTTCCCATATTGTCCCTTCGTCCTGTCCCTGGCATGTGGGTTTCCCTTTTGTGATTCGAATCACAAATGTCTTTTCACTATGTTAGCAGATGGTTTTCCTTGCCTCCTTCCAATGCTTTTTTTTTTTCTTTCCTCCTCCTTGTTTATGGAGTATTGATTTGTCTAGTTTTCAGGCTTTCAATTTTGTTTATATATTGGTTATTGGAAGTCTGTCACTCTTCCCTTCCTGTTCTGAAGGTTCTCCAAAAAAAGTCCACTTGGATACTCTCTCACCAATTCCAGTTGGTGGGGGGGGGGGATATGCCTGATTTAGCCCGTGGCCCGGTATCTGCCTGGAGCGACTTCCAGGTTCCTGTACCTCAGGAGTTGGCCTGCACAAAGCCACAGAAACACCAAACCCGACCCGCTGGTCACCAGCTGCAAAGGTCAAGGGTGGCTCCGCCCAGACAGCCACCCCCTACAAAAGGGTTCAGAGATGAGACCCTTTTCCAGCAGCCCAGGAGACGATCTACCCTAAAATCTTCCTGCCTGGAGCAACTTCTGGGTTTCTGTGCCTCAGGAGCTGGCCTGCACAAAACCGCAGAGGCACCAAACCTGACCCGCCAGTCTAGATGCTATTATTCTTAGGCTTCCTGAGACCAGGTTAAAGAATTGGCCCAGGTGGGTATTGAGTTTGGTCAGTGGTTAAAAGGCACTTGCTGTCAAGCATGATGTTCTGAGTTCAATCCTCTAGGAACTACATGGTGGAAGGAAAATACCAAGTCCTGCAACTTGGCCTCTGACCTTCACATGTGTGCTATGTGCACCCCCTCTCCCCCATACAAAATAAATAAGCATAATACTAGTAATAGAAATGGCCCAGGATAGTGTAAGGACATAGTGTGAGCTTCACTGACTCCAGAGACAGCACCACAGCTACAAGAGCCTTCTGAGGGCATAGGAGATAAATGAGACAGTCCCCATATTGAGCAGGGTCACCCCAGGAAGCAGCAGGGCGGGGATGACCTGAGCTCCCTCTCTGCAGTTGCTTGTTATGACCCTGCTGTATATAATTACCTTTCTTCCTTTTTTTCAAATGGGCCTTTTCTCTTAAAAAAAAGTTTAAAAAAATTTTTAAAGATAGCTTATTATTAGCCAGTAGATAGTGTTTGGAATTAGATAAGAGCACGGTACCATGGTAGTGCCACAACGAGGCTATCATAATTATTGTTGTTAATTACTATCTTTCTTTAAAGGTTCTAAAGTCTTGTCAGTACAAATTGAATTCAGATTTTCTCCAAATCTGCCAGGATCTACCCTGGTATCTTTCATCCCAAGTCACTACACAGCATCTAGTCTTGCGGGATAGGATAGTGTACACGTGCGTGCACACATGGATTTGAGGATGCACACAATAGCGATTGATGATGTCTTCCCCATCACTTATTTTGTGAGACAAAGTCTCTCACTGAACCTGGAGCTTACGTTATGGAATTAATTAGACCAGATGGCCAGTGAGCTCCAGGGATTTGCCTGTCTCCACCCAACAGGCTGCGTTACAGGCACACATCACCACACCTGCTTCTCTGGGAGTGCTGGGGGTCAGAATTCAGTGTCATGTTTGTGCAGCTCAGCGCTTTACCGACTGAGCCTTGAACATCCAGTCTTCACTTTGACATGTGGTAGAGGTGCCCATGGATGATAAATCATATGGGAAGGCCAAGCTGGCACGTTAGCATTTCCATCTCTTCAACTCATTTGCTTGAAACCTTTAAACTCCCTTTTCTTTATAAAACATGCAATTATTTGACTTTCTGTCCCTCTATGCTCTTCGCTTAATCACACACAATCCTATTAAACATCTTTGCGACAGCCACAGCCAAAGACTTTTGAGGGTGGGAGGAGTGTACACAGAGCGCTCCGCTGCTCAGTGACTTCACCAGCCAGCTGGATCCTGTTTACTTACCTAGGTAAAGCTTCTCTGCACACACATTCCGATGGTTAATCGTGTTGTCAGTGTGACACACCTGAGAAGAGTGAATTTCCTCCATCACAGTAGCCTGCTGCCATGTCCGTGGAACATTTTTTGATCGCTAATTGACGTAGGGGTCCCAGCCCACTGTGGGCAGTGCCACTCCTAAGCAGGTGGGCCTGGACTGTGTGGGAACAGTAGCTGAGCAGGCCGGACGGCAAGCCAGTGAGTAAGATTCCTCCGTGATTTCTACTCCAAGTTCCTATCTTGAGTTCCTACCTTGAGTTCCTAGCCTGACTTCCCTTGACAACAGTCTATAACCTGTAATATGAAACCCTTTCCTCTCCAAGTCAGTTGCCCATCATGTTTACCACAGCACCGAAAAGGTAGCCAGAAGACATTCTGCAGTTCTAGTAATCATTTAAATCTTTGTTCATTTTTAATTTTTTAAGCTAGCTTCTACGTCTTCATAATTATTTTCAGGGCCATGTGAGGAGCCACTTTCAAGTTGTTGTCCCCACATCAGCATCTGCTGTGAACTGTTCTTGGGCCATTGTGTGATGGTTTGTTGCCAGAATGATGCTAAAGTCAAACCCTCCTGCAGACTTCAATTCTTTCAACAGGTCAGGGATATTGGCACTTTTTTTTTTTTTTACAAAGATTGCATTTGAGACTAAAAATTAACATGAGATTTTTTACAAATATTTTGTCACTTAAAATATTTAGGAGCTGGAGAGATGGCTCTGCAGTTAAGAGCACTGACTGCTCTTGCAGAAGACCGGGGTTTGATTCCCAGCACCCACATGTTGGCTAAGAACTGTCTTAGGCCAGGCATGGTGGCACACACCCTTAATCCCAGCACTCAAAGGCAGAGGCAGGTGGATCTCTGTGCGTTCAAGGCCAGCCTAGTCTACAGAGCAAACTCCAGGCCAGCTGGGACTAAAGGGAGACCCTGTCTCAAAAAAAAAAAATTAAAAATGTTTATTATATAAAACAGTAACTCCTTTTTAATTTTGTTAAATTATGAAGTTTTTCTGGTTTTCATTTTGCTTACCAGTTCTTAAGTGAGCTACAGTAGGGATGTATAAAGAGGCCAACTGTTGGTCTCTGGAATGCCAGAGAGTGTTACCAAAGGTCACTAAACCAATAAAGCAAATATTGGTCTCCTTGAGTTAAGCAAGACTCCTCCATCAGCTTCAGCTACACCTCACCTGCCTGGAAATACTGTGCATCAGTGGTAGCCAAATGTCTGTATATCCCAAATCTAATTGGCTAGTAGCTCTCTCCTTGGAGGAATAATTCACAGCTGATGCCACCTCTAGTGGTTAGGAGATGTTATAAGCCACAGTAAGACCTTGTCATCTTTTACAGAAAAACTATAGTTCATGAATTAGCATACCATCCATATATCTGTGTCTATACCAACGTAACCTATCATAATAATTAGTACTGTTTAAATGCATGTATACCTAATTGCTTGTGCTTCATTAGTAGGATTGAAAGGTTATTCCTGGATAAACTGTCAACCCATGAAATTAAACAGCCTGAACTGATCAGAGTCCAAAAAGACATCTCCAGAGAAAGTAGACTGTTTTTCTTCTCGAAACTTGTGCCCCTTTTCTAAGCCTAGGGAACAATCTTTGGAAGAGGGGGTGTGGTAGAATGTAAGGGCTGCTATTGGGGTGAATGGTGAAACTACAGCAATATAGACTGTATTCTTATTTGATCAACATGATTGTACACACAAGCCCCTCCAGCTGGATGGTGGAGGTCCAAGGTTGTTGCCAGGATTAAATTATTCTGCTGCACAAATCAAACCCTTACTATTTGGCCCAGAACCTAGCATGTAGAATGTGCTGGAACATATTGCAGCCTCACTCCAGTCCTGATGCCCAGGAGTTATTCAACACATTGAAAATCTTGAAATATTTTCCATGACATCATGTAACTGATAAAACCACAATAAATCCTTTAAAATGTTTGCACACAAAGCCTCTCGTGTAGAAACACTGTGTGCCAGGGAGCCCAGAGGCTGAGAATCGTCACTCAGGTGGCGATGCTGGGGGCCGCAGAGCAGCAGTGGGAGGTGCTGGGGGGAGCACAGAGCTGGTGGCTTGGGGCTCAGGGCACTTTTAGAGGTGAAGACAATAATCTGAAATTGGACGACGTTGATATGGCGCAGTTGGAACTCACTTGTAAATGTGCTAAGACACCATGTCACACATGTTAGCCTGAAGGGTAAATTTGTGTTATGTGAATTCCATCTCCATAAAAATATGAAAAGCAGCGGGCGTGGTGGCGCACGCCTTTAATCCTAGCACTCGGGAGGCAGGCGGATCTTTGTGAGTTCAAGGCCAGCCTGGTCTACGGAGTGAGTTCCAGGACAGCTGGGGCTACAGGGGGACCCTGTCTTGAAAAGACAAAGAATAAAAAATGAAAAGCTCCATCTCCTGTGGCTTGTAGTTGACCATCTGATCGATGACTTTCGAGACAGCAAGCCATCCCAGGCTCTGCTGAATAGTGCTACCACGAACAGACGGCACAAACGTCGGTTATTTTTCTCTTACCCCTAAAATTAGATTTTTCCTCAAGTATGAAGACCACTATTTCAATTATCCTGAGTGTGTCTGATGCTCAGAAGAGCATCTTGAGAGAGGCTATGAAGAGGCTGCTCCCCCAGAGAGCCAGAGTACAGGTCGGAGGCAGCTCAGCAGAAAGCCTCTGGGAATCAAGTCCCAGTCAAAAGGGAAGAGCGGCAGCTAGAGCCCGCATCATCACCAGTGTGCCCGCCTCTTTCTGCAATTTTTATTTCTAGTTTTTTATTCACTGACAACTTCAAATACACATGTAATATAGCCATTTCCCCTTTATCCTCTACCCCTTCCCACTCTCACTGACTCCTTTTTCCCAAGTCTGCCTCCTGCTTTCAGGATTTGTGTTTTTTGTTGTTGAACCACCGCCTGTTGAGTTGAATTAAGGTTGTCTCTGAGCATTGGTTGGAAGGTTGTTTACTGGAACCTGGACAACTGATCAGTGACTCTCCTCCCTCTCCCAGAAGCCATCAATTGCTGTAACTCCTCAAGAAGGGGAATGTCCTCGGGCTGGAGAGATAGCCTAGCAGTTAAGAGCGCCGACCGCTCTTACAGAGGACCCGGGTTTGATCCCCAGCACCCACATGGCGGCCAAAAACCGTCTGAAACTCCAATTCCAGGAGAACTCCAGTTCCAGGGGAATCCGACACCCTCTTCTGACCTCCGCGGCATTGCACGACACAGGTGCACAAACTTGCATGCAGACAGTACATTGATACACATACAAAAATAAAGAAATGCCGGGCGTGGTGGAGCACGCCTTTAATCCTAGCACTTGGGAGGCAGAGGCACGCAGATCTCTGTAAGTTCGAGGCCAGCCTGGTCTGCAGAGTGAGTTCCAGGACAGCCAGAGCTACAGGGAGACCCTGTCTCAAAAAGACCAAAAAAAAAAAAAAAAATGAAAAGAAGAAGAAAAGAAGAAGAAGAAAGAAGAAGAAGAGAAGAAGAAAGAAGAAGAAGAAGAAGAGAGGAGATAGCTTTTCGTGAGCCCCTCCGGACACGGCCAGCTGTGGCCCAGTCCTGTGCAGGTAATCAGAGCAGTTGTGGTCCTGTTTGACCTTTTTAGCAGGTGCACACACTTATTCCCCACTACTCTCCTAATTACTTTCATTTCTGACACTGCTTGAAATCTGTCATCTTTCTCTTTTTCTTCAGAATTAATCACTTTTCACAGCAGAATTTAGTTAACTTGGTAGGAAGTGGCCAGTGTCAACCACCTCGACTACACATTTGCTGATCTTGTGTTTAATTTTGTGCTGGCCTATATTTTTGCTAAAAACTAAAGGGATTTTCATTGTATGCAATCCAATCTTACAAATGTATATTTTAAAGTCAGCATATAGCCTGTTAGACGCGATTACATTTTCTACTGAAGTGCGCCTGTAAAGTTTTCCTCTCCCTCACTTTAGCCTGTTCTGCACTTTATATCCACAGCAGACCCTTCTCCTCTTCTGTGTCCCACATGTCCCTCTGCCCACCCACTCCCCATCCTTCCTTGTCACCTACTATGACACTTTCTTTTTTTTTCACATAAATTTATTATTTCTTTTTTTTTAACAAATCTAGACCCGTGTTCCCGCTCATTCCCCCACCCCCGCCAGAGCTCATGCATTCTGCCAGACATGCTTTCCATCTCTTAGTCATTCTCAATATTTTCCATGGGGAAGTTGACGTTTTGAGAAGAAGTTCACTGTTTAAGTCAGTTCTTGATGCAGTCTTTTCTGTTGTTGTTATTGTTTCCAAAATGCATTATGCCCAACTGCTTTGGACAAAAGCTCAGGGGGTATGACACTTTCTTGGTCACTTTTCTGTATTTTATATTTTGCCCACACACACGTGCACACATGCTTATTATACTTTCCAGACACATCCATTTTCTTGCAAATTTCATGCCAATCCAAATTTGAGTACTTTATGAGTAATCTCCTGCAATACAGAATTGTGTGACCATACACACAGTACTGTACATTACACACCATGGAAAATGTCACACCACAATCAAGCATCAAATTTTACTAAAATTTGTGATATACAATAGCAAAAAGCCCCTCAACTGATGAGTGGATAGAGAAAATGTAGTACATCTGCACAATGGATTTATGCAGCAGTAAAAAAAAAAAAAAAAAAAAAAAAAAAAAAAAAAAGACATCATGAACTTTGCAGGTAAATGGATGGAACTAGAAGATATTATGTTAAGTGAAGTAACAGAGTCCCAGAAAAACAATGAATGGTGTCCCTCATCTGTGGATGCTAGCGCCAATAACCTAGTTGTAAATATTTCTTGTTGGGAGTGATGCATATTGGAAAGAACACCACCACCAACAGAAAAGACTGCATCAAAGAACTGACTGAAATGGTGAA
Source organism: Rhizomys pruinosus (assembly GCA_009823505.1). Lineage (NCBI taxonomy): Eukaryota > Metazoa > Chordata > Mammalia > Rodentia > Spalacidae > Rhizomys > Rhizomys pruinosus. The sequence continues at coordinate 1,788,905 of VZQC01014822.1, forward strand.
TCTGGTGGGGTGGGGGTTGGGAGGGGGACACGGGTCTATATTTGATTTGTGACATAATCTTGTACAAAAATATATATACAATGATAATTTTTTAATGAAAAATAAAATTTGTGATAGAGTCCCATACAGTGTGGTTTCTTTTGCTACTCTGGCTGTTAAATAACCTGGTACTCAGAGCTTCCCTCTGAACAGGAAGACATCGAAGGCTACTTTGGTTTCTTAGTGCAACCCACAGGACATGAGAATCAGCCCTCTATTTTGTCCAGCTAAAAGAGTTCATGAAGTCTAACACATCAATTAGTGACTTAAAATTCCTAAGAGGTTCCTAGACTTACAGCCCAGGAACTCAAAGAGTGGCTTCATCTTAAAGTACCTGTTTCTAAGGAGAATAAACATCACGGGCACAGTTTTACTCTGTGGAATGCCAGGCTTGGTGAAGGGTCCAAACCAGGGAAAGTCATTTTGCATCCTTTTCATTTTATTACAGGCCATAGGAGACAGATGGCTGTGGCCATTACTTTTTACTGGAAGACTTCCTAAATTCTAGCTGCTAAGCAGAAGTGTGCTTATTCCACTATTCTACCAAGACCTTCATCACCATATTCATATTTTTGTATCTTTGAACACTCCAAGCTCTACTCCTCAATTCCCAAAGGTAGTAAAGATGATGTAGCTTAAGAATATTCTGAAAATAGAATTCAAAAAAAAAAAAAAGAGTATTCTGGAAGCTGGTTATATGGTTGTGTCAATTTGACACAGTCTAGAATCACCTGGGAAGAGGGCTTCCACGAAGAATTCTCTAGATGAGGCCTGTGGGCAAGAGGTTGGTGGTCTTGATCACCTTAAATGAACTGAGAAGACCCACGCACTATGGGTGGCATGATTACCTGGTGCGGACATGGGACTATACAAAGGGACAGCAGAATTGGGTAGAGGCAGGGATCTGTTGCTCTCTGCTTTTTGGCTGTGGATGTAGTGGGACCTGTAAGTTCCTTGAATCCCCTTGCTACTGTGACAGCCCTACCAAAATGGACTGCCACCCAGAACTGTGAGCCAAAATAAACCCTTTCACCCATATGTTGCTGTTCTATTTTACAGCATTTTATCACAGCAACGGAAATCAAACAGCGTGGCAGTCATGTGCTTTCTGGAGGGAATGGATGAGATGCTCCGAGGGGAGTACACACAAGCTCAGCTGTTTCAGAACTGTCATTTGTCCCAGAAAGAACCTGCCTTTGAGTGGTATACACAGGGCTCTACCCCGTGCTTCTTCCTCTTCTGTCTCCTCTTCCTCAGGCCAGAAGCAGTAGCTGGAGAGTTTGTGAGGAAGTATTAAAGATCTGACTTTAAAACATCAGTTGTCATGGACTTGAGTGGAGTTCTCTAACACTCTGAGTTTCTTTACATCAGAATAAGAGGAAAGTACCAAGGAGTTTTCAGGTGGATATTTACACTTTACAACAAACTACATAATTGCAAACTAACCTTAGTATAATTGTGTATATAATTATACACATCATATATACAATTTCAATTATAATTCAGCCATTACTGACAAAGACACAGCAGGAAAATGCATGAGATGGAAAACTCGGTAGACAAAAGGAGGTGGAAGTGGCTGGTGTTCACTGCTGCACGTCAGCAGCTACCATGTACAGGAGATGGCAGTGGATGGTGTTCACTGCTGCATGTCAGCAGCTCCCATGTAGAGGACATGGCAGTGGATGGTGTTCACTGCTGCATGTCGGCAGCTCCATGTAGAGGACATGGCAGTGGATGGTGTTCACTGCTGCATGTCAGCACCTTCCATGTAGAGGAGGTGGCAGTGGATGGTGTTCACTGCTGCATGTCAGCACCTCCCATGTAGAGGAGATGGCAGTGGATGGTGTTTACTGCTGCATGTCATCACCTTCCATGTAGAGGAGGTGGCAGTGGATGGTGTTTACTGCTGCATGTCAGCACCTCCCATGTAGAGGACATGGCAGTGGATGGTGTTCACTGCTGCAGGTCAGCACCTCCCATGTAGAGGAGATGACAGTGGATGGTGTTCACTGCTGCATGTCAGCAGCTCCCATGTAGAGGAGGTGGCAGTGGATGGTGTTCACTGCTGCATGTCGGCACCTCCCATGTAGAGGACATGGCAGTGGATGGTGTTCACTACTGCATGTCGGCAGCTCCCATGTAGAGGAGGTGGCAGTGCATGGTGTTCACTGCTGCATGTCAGCACCTTCCATGTAGAGGAGGTGGAAGTGGATGGTGTTCACTGCTGCATGTCGGCAGCTCCCATGTAGAGGAGGTGGCAGTGCATGGTGTTCACTGCTGCATGTCAGCACCTTCCATGTAGAGGAGGTGGAAGTGGATGGTGTTCACTGCTGCATGTCGGCAGCTCCCATGTAGAGGAGGTGGCAGTGCATGGTGTTCACTGCTGCATGTCAGCAGCTCCCATGTAGAGGAGGTGGAAGTGGATGGTGTTCACTGCTGCATGTCGGCAGCTCCCATGTAGAGGAGGTGGCAGTGGATGGTGTTCACTGCTGCATGTCGGCAGCTCCCATGTAGAGGAGGTGGCAGTGGATGGTGTTCACTGCTGCATGTCGGCAGCTCCCATGTAGAGGAGGTGGAAGTGGATGGTGTTCACTGCTGCATGTCAGCAGCTCCCATGTAGAGGAGGTGGCAGTGGATGGTGTTCACTGCTGCATGTCGGCAGCTCCCATGTAGAGGAGGTGGCAGTGGATGGTGTTCACTGCTGCATGTCGGCAGCTCCCATGTAGAGGAGGTGGAAGTGGATGGTGTTCACTGCTGCATGTCAGCAGCTCCCATGTAGAGGAGGTGGCAGTGGATGGTGTTCACTGCTGCATGTCGGCAGCTCCCATGTAGAGGAGGTGGCAGTGGATGGTGTTCACTGCTGCATGTCAGCAGCTCCCATGTAGAGGAGGTGGAAGTGGATGGTGTTCACTGCTGCATGTCAGCAGCTCCCATGTAGAGGAGATGGCAGTGGATGGTGTTCACTGCTGCATGTCAGCAGCTCCCATGTAGAGGAGATGGCAGTGGATGGTGTTCACTGCTGCATGTCGGCAGCTCCCATGTAGAGGAGGTGGAAGTGGTTGGTGTTCACTGCTGCATGTCAGCAGCTCCCATGTAAAGGAGGATGTCCCTGCTTCAAAGCTCCTCAGTGACACGGTATAGCCAAACAACTGGGGTGGAAGTCATCCTCAGACTGAAGACCACTTTTGTAAGTGCATCCTTCAGTCATTTGCATCCATAAACATCACATCCATGTGTTTACTGTTCCTGTCCCTCCCCATCTCTTCAGCCCCCATCAGGAGCTTTTTGAAAGGCCCAGATCGGTGCTCTGCATTCTTCTGCATATAAGTGTTATTTATTGCACATACATCATTACAAATATTTCTTTCCATGTTTCCCAGGCTGAAAGTCTTGTGCATATCCAGTTTCTCTTTTCAGTGTGCTTTACAGAAATAGGTCATACCTGTATGCATTCCAAACATGCATTCATCAGTAGATACTTGGCTTAGGGTTAACTGCCCATTATCTTTGAAATGAACAGTTAGTGATTTCTGACATATTACCAGAAAGCCAAATTCAAATAAATGTATTTGCACACAGCACTTGTCAGGATGGGATGGTTTTTCAAACCACATTCTTGTATTCACCAGCTTTTAGTCCCCCCACACCCCATGTGTGTGTGTGTGTGTGTGTGTGTGTGTGTGTGTGTGTGTGTGGCTGCTATTCTGAGGGCTTCTTTATCTACATAGGTGAATTTTCAAATGTTGCTGTGAAACAGCGTCAGCCATGGTATGCATATGTTCTCAGGATACCAAAAGACCAAGGACAGAGAGCAAAGTTACAGCATAAAGGGTTACTGCCAATGGAAATATAGATTGTCAAAAAAAATAAAACAGGCCAGAGTCCCCATCTCAGTATAACAGCCCACAGCTGCCCCTCCTGTGAGCTCAGAGAACATGGGTCATTTTTGGTGTCTGCTTGGTATCGTCAGAAAAGCCCTCAACAACAACAACAACAAAGAGTCCCTCCTACACTGGGTTGTTTAGCATCTGCTTTCTGTCTTGTGTTCCCAAGGTCCTGAAAGTCTTCCACATTGAAACCTGATTCAAAGGAAAGGTGGAAAAGGGCTCTGCCCAATGCTACGATCCAAATGAAAACACTGTGTATACCTGTCTGGCTTGGATTCTTGTGCAAACCAAAAGCCACAATTTCTTATACTTGAACTTATCCAAAAGGCAGAGAAGCAATAAAAGCTATAATTTTTTAAGCCCAACAGTAGAGTTTGGTGTCAGGGATGCGAGAAAAGTCTTGGGAAGTAGTCTAGCCCACAACCCACCAGAGACCAGGCACCAAAGTAAGGTACACGAGGAGGCCAACACAAGAGGCCATGCATCAGCCAACTCTGGATCCCAGCTTCCTCACATGTAAAATAAACATCTTAAACTAGCCGACTCCACCATCATGCCCAGCTCTGCTTGCATTCTGATCAGGATGGCTCATTGGAATGGTCTACATGGCCCAACATGTCTGGGCTTGCCACAGTCCATAAGGGGCTCTTGGCCAATACAGGTGGGAAACCTCTAGTCTATACTGGTCTCCTCCCCACCCCAATGTCCCTATCCACTCAGAAATCTTAAGGTAGAAAGGTGGTGCTCCAGGAAAATTTTACTTCTAATTCTATCTACACACTGAATAATTGCTTGAGTTTTTATGAGACCATTTGTCCCCAAAATACTAAACTCTGCTAAGGGAGTGGGGGATTGGTTGCTTTGGCCACTCTGGCTCAGCCATCTACAAAAGCCCCATCGCTCACTACAGCAGACACCGTTACTGTCAAGTCACAACACATGGTTCCTTTCCCTGCTTTCTGTCTCAAACCTGATTCTGTTCTAGCACTGTCTACCTGGACAAGATCTCAAAAGAAACAGACCCATACTTCCTGAGCATAAATCAAGACAAGGCTGAGGCCACATGGTAGATGCACCCCCCTTGCCAGTGAACAGTTTAGGGATGGATGTGGGTATGCGTCTGCCACTGAGGCCTCACAATGAGTCAGGCTTCTTAAGGATTTTCCTCCCTGAGGGAAAAGATACAAATAAAAGCAGGCAAGTTCCTCGCCTTCTTCCTTCGATACATGACTAAAGGTACAAGATAGGAAAAGAAGACTAGCGGGGACCAGGACTTTCAAGCTCTGGACAGCACTCGGTCCTGGTCCTCAGTGACAGAGTTGAGTCACTGAACTCAGTCATCCAGGACTGCCCTGCCTTGGAGCATAAGAGTCACACTCAGGTGACTAAGCTATGCAAGTTCTGGGTTCCTTCCCCTTGCAGCTGAGCGCATACTAATGCATCCAGAACCTAAAACTAATAGACTCTCTTTGGCAGAGAGGCCCCATGCTTGGGCTGCTTTGTGCTCATCACTCTCTACTTAGCCCATTTCCCCAGTGTTCCCGCTCTTTGATGGTCCACCCCGGGAAACACCACCGTTTGTGCTTCATGTTCCACTGACCTCCTCGGGCCACAGCATGTCAAACATACCTCTTTTGGATGAACTTGCTGCACGCCTGTCAACTGCACTAGACTGTGAACCTCTTGAGGGTAGTGTCCTTCAGGGCCTGCTACTGGCTCTTACCAGCCACTGCCCATAGCCTGCTCCATATGTGTTGAATGATGCAGTGCTCCCCCTCACTACCTTGCCAGGAATACACTCTTTCCTAGTTTATCACTTCTGTGTATCTTGACATGGGCCTTGCTCACTGAGAATGGATGACTTCCACCCTTCAGTGGAGAAGCTCCTGAGACCACAGAACTACCACTTTCTGAAACCTTCCTTGATGACAGTAGATGTCTCTGGATGCTCTCTCATGTTTATATCATCATAAGAAATGAACAAAGGTGGAAATGTGTCCTGCTATATTTGGACAGTAAATATAGGATCCTGTCCTAAAGCTCAGCTCCAAGATGCAAAGACGCTAAGCCTGGCTCCCTCCTCAAGAGCAGCAGTGCAGGCTGGGGTTTCGGCTCACAACACTCTCCAAAGGGAACTGTGAAGCAAGGTCTCAGACCATAGACCAGTTCACACCATAGACCAGATCACACCTACATCTTTTCTGCTGGAGTTTTGTATCCTAGCCCTGCATGACCAGAACCCCTTGCAGTCTCCCACACTCCCACTCTCCTCCACCTCCTCCACATTCATAGGTACCCCTGTCTTTCCCTTTCTGTAAATAAATGCAACTGCTCCAGGAGATCAGCTAATGTCCAATGCAGCCGGGAGGGTGGGAGGTGCTTGCTCTAAAAACAAACCCAAACAGACTTCAAGAAGCAAGCAGAGGAATTACCCTTCCTGTTTCTAGAATTGTGCCTTGGTCTCTGCTGACTCCTCACTGCCTGAAAAACACATGAATGCAAGACTGGAGCCACCATTACAACCTGCCGAGTGCAAGCAAGTGATACTCTTCCCCAGTGGGGATACCTTGCAATATGAAGGAAGACAGACAAAATGGGGTGACCAGGTGGGAATGGCACATTCTAAATGGCATTTCCAGGAAGACTGATTTCACCTGGGAGCACCCAGGCAGACTCTGGAGCCTTGTGTCTAAAATGCCTGGAGACCAGGAAGTATATTCTGGAGCTGCAGCAGTAGTCGCAGAGACCAGGGGACCATGTGCGAAGGCAGGGGTCTGCGTCTGGGGTGGGTGCATGAGGCCCTGGACCCTGGCCTTCATGCCCAAGCCCAACCTCCTGTTCTCCTTAGCTTTGTTTTCCGACTGTTTTCTCTTGACTTGTACCCTGGAACAGTTCCAACTCCCCACAGATGCCTTTAGGCCTTTTCTCACTGAACGTGAGCTCTGTCCACTGTCCTACGCCTTTTCTCACTGAACATGAGCTCTGTCCGCTGTCCGAGGTTTCTCTCCTGTCCCAGTGGCCCTTTCCAAGTCTTCCCACATTCCTGGGGAAACTAAGGAGCTCCCTGCCTCCCCACATCTTCTTGTGCAGCCACTTGGTCAAACACTGACCCTGCCTACAGGATCCGCACTTCTCCAGGGGTTTCCTGAACCTGAAACCCCAGGTCCCAGGTCCCAAGGCAGGATGCACAGGAGGGAGATCCTTGCTACTTTGATGAACCTGGAGTCCTAAGCAGCTGTGCTGCATAACACAGGCATTCGGGGAGATTCACAAACTCACCCGTCCACTTACTGTGCCCTGCACTGAACATCTTAACCTGGGGCCCCAATTTTGTTCCATCCCCGGAGTCCTCCTCCTTTTTATTTTTATTTATTTATTTATTTATTTATTTATTTATTTATTTATTTTGGTATTTTTGAGACAAGGTCTCCCTTTAGTCCCAGGTGGCCTGGAGCTCACTCTGTAGACCAGGCTGGCCTTGAACTCACAGAGATTCACCTGCCTCTGCCTCCCGAGTGCTGGGATCAAAGGCGTGCGCCACCACACCCAGCACTGTCCTCCTCCCTTTTGAGGGGAATCTGCTTCCTTTCCTGCCCATGACTGTCTTAGGAGACAGCACAGCAGCAAGAGCGAACACACACTTCAATCTTGAGTGGAACTGGGCTTGGAGAGCAGCAGCACAGCCCGAGGGCTCGCTGGGAGGGTGGAGCCCACAGCACTGCATCATGCCAAGACCCAGAGGCATTCCCTTGAGCCCTAACCCTCATGGCTGCAAGGGAACCTTGGGAGCACCCAGGCCTGCCTTCCACCACTCTCCCCTTTTCTGGACCACCCCAACCCTTATTGAACAACCCAAGTGACGAGACCCACAAAACTCTGGGACTCCACAAACATAATGAAACAGCAGCATTTGTGAAGGAGGATCTGGGCCTGTGGACAGGAAGGAGAAGGCATGCAACAAGTGAGAAACTGTGGTGACAGGTAGAAAGGCCCATAGCCTGTTCTTGCAGGGAAGGCTTGGTGTCTGGTGGCTGGACTATGAGGTCCATGCCAAAGAGATAAGACATAAAGCTGGACAGGGACTTAGACAGCGCAGGGCCCCCAAGAACCCGTAAAGCGGTGTGTGTTTGGGGAGGGATGTAGGGTCACTGCATACAGCAAGGGGAAACACCAAAGCACAGACTATGCCTTGAGGACAAGCCATGTGCTGTGCACAGTGCACTGTCCTGAATTCTGAAGCCTTGGGGTCCTTGGTCCCCAGTCCAGGAGGAACATGACCTTTGCACTTTGGTTGGCTCATCTGTAAAATGAGATGCTTGGCCTTCAGCAAAGCTCTGAAGCTCAGACATCAACGCCGTCATTGAAAGAGATGCTCATCCCTGGTGGCTATGTTTCCCTTGTTTGTGAGTGGAGGCGAAATCCCAAGCTTGGCCTTGTGGTGACCCTGCAAACACAGTGCCAACACTCATACCTGATGCCCAGTAAGGACCAAAAATAAGACCGATCAGACATCTTTGCAGCTCAGATGTTTCCATAAACATGCCTATTGTGGAAATGGCCACTCAACAAAATTATTTCTGGATCCCAGCCGGAGGGAATCTGGGGTATGATGAAGTTCCTTTCTAACATGATTTTCAAGTAAAGTGGTGGGTATACAGTGGTCATTCTCCGACACACTGTGAAGCTTAGGAAGGTGTTCGAACAACTCTGATTCATCAAAGCAGGACAATCAAGCAAACGTGGTTCCAGAGTTTTGAAGGTAGCCTGCACCTCTTCTCCTGTGGGGTCCATGGGGGCTCTAGAACAAGCAGGTGACAGATGAATAAACAAGTGTTTGCAAAGCATCAAAGCCTCACATGCTCCCAGATTCTGTCTGTGACACTGCTTTGGTTCCCATTCCATAATCTAGAGACTGAAAACTTAGAATCCATCATGGCTGGGAAACGGGGTCCTGCCTCATGTCCACCCTTCCAGTGCACTAGGTCCTTCCCTGTCTTGCACCAGCAGGATGACCACCCTGCCTGCCCCGTGCCAGGCCGGACAGCAAGCTCTGGCCATTCCAGCAACTGTTTGCAAAGCATCAAAGGATATCCCAACAATCAGGGCTGGAAGGAGCCTCCATTCCCAGGGTCCCCTTCTCCTTAAGGGTCTGAGACAACTCGGGTCTCTTAGGAGTCATTTCCTAAGCAGTTCTCACCATTGTTCCCCCACACCCCTTTAGTCCTTAGAAGACCACTGTTCCGGGTATGTTTGCTGGGTTCTACCCTGTGCTCTGCTCCAGTGCCCCGAGCCTCCCTGTCCCTCCCCACAATGGTGTGTCACAGAAGACACATCCCTGAGATGGATGGGAAGGCCCAGGTCAGACAGTGTCACCTGTTTATTCATTATCACCTACAAATATTTAATAAAAACCCATGGGTGGGGGATGGGGATATGGCTCAAAGGGTGAGAACATTTGCTGTATAAGTGTGAACACCTGTGTAAAAACCTGGGCATGCGAAGAGAATAAGAGATTGCAAAGTTCATGTCCCTGGATAGGACTCACCCACCCACAGCTCAGAGACCTTTCAGAAGAGGGTGCTGCATGGCCACAAGGAAACAGTCCCACAGGCTCTCAGGAACTTGTTCGCATGAACTCACAGCAATGGTGACAACATGCACAAGACCCATGCAAGCTCAGCCAGATAAATCCCAGCATAGAACTGGGGATATGGGCAGGAGGACCCAAGCTTACACAAAGAACTACTGGCAGCCGATCACTGCTGGGTGAGGGAGAGTTGATCTTCTTTAAGGGAGTGAGCTAGATAGGCTGACTAGGCCCCAGAGGATGAACTCCCACTGAGAGACAGCTGGGTGCATAAACTTGACTGGATGGGGTTTAACATAAAAGACAGAATGCATATAATCCTGTAGGCAGCCTATGGGGGAGGGGGGATACAGACAATGGAGGTCTAAATATGATTAAAATGTATTATATGAAATCCACAAAAATGTATTGTATGAAATCCACAAAAATCAATAAAAAATATGCATTTAAAAAAAGAAAAAAAGTTGGGTATGGCCGTCCATGTACCTATGGCCCCAGGGCCCCTGGGGCAGAGATAGGAGGGTTTGTAGGTTGATGGGCCACCCGCACTTCAAGGAAATAAAGCAGAGAGTGATAGAGTAAGACACCTAGTGCTCTCATCTGGCCTCTGCTCATAGCCATCACAGTGTACACTGACCCATGCACACAGTCCATCATAGACGTATACATGCATCATCTTTTCTAGAAGGATCACCAGACTGTTAAGAGTGTGTGCCCATAAGGAGGAGGACTGGAAGTCAGTTTCGAGAAGATGGGCACTCTCTTCTGGACTGTATCAATTTTTAATCTAGGCACACATCATTTCATTTTCATAATAGAAAAATTCAGGTGCCCAAGTCTTTCTCCTGGAGATAACTGGTATGTGTGGGAAGAGATGTCAGCATCTATGTTTTTATGCAAATGTTCATGAGTGGTCTAGATTTGTGCACTAATTGAAAGTATGCAGTAGGTTGGAAGTGTGCATAGGCTTCTCCGCACAGTCACCCTCTACAAGGTTCCTGGCCTTCCCTTTAGAGAAGCCAGAAGAGGCCATGAGCTCGATATCAGCCTGTCTCCAAGACACAGACTGCAACGGGGACAGGCAGTTCATGACATGAGTCTTGCAGCCTCTTTCCACTCCTAGATCGAATGTGCAGCTCTGGGCATGTTTCAGCTCAAGTTACGTGTGGAGATCCCATGTACTGTGTGTTCTGAGGATGCACTACCTGCCTGGCAGGGAAAGCACCTGAACTCAGTGGTAGACGGTAAGGCCCTTATCACTGCAGTGCGCACACCATCTTTATCTGTTCCTATTGAATCTGCTCCCTGCTATCACCCACTCATGCGGCTGTCTACATCACTGGGTGCTAGGTACCTAAAAAAGTCTACACATCTCAACTTGTTGCTGTCCCTTGCACAACACAATGTGATGGCCTCTGTGTGCCAGGAAGTGGCCAGGTCTGAAAGCTCACGTGTCTCATGGGAGGTGTGAAACTGCACCAGGTAAGTTTGCAAGAGCATTCAGGATGGACATTCTCCAGGGAAGACACTGCCTGCTCATCTTTCTTAGATCCCAGCCCACCTCCAACTCCCTTTCTTTAGGGACTGCTGGATCTCAGAGATTCCCTTAGAGAATGTACAAGGCTGAGTATTTTGTTCTCTACTATTTACGAAAACATGATTAGGAATAAACATGCACTTCTATGCTTCAGCCCAGAATTAATCAGTGGCCCTGTATTGCATTCTGAGTTGAAAACACAGAAATTTAACTTCACATGGAAACCTGGAGATGCAGCTAGTACTGCTTCCTCCAGAGTGACAGCCTGTGGCCTCCTAATCTCAGCACCCAACTCTTTCCCAGCATTCTTCTGTGTTTTCTTCTGAGGTGGGATCCTTAGTGATGTATTTTCTCTTTTGCCAGGCTCTGTACCTCTAATCTCGATGTATTTCTTAACAAGGTTTAGCAATGGACAGTGTTATTGGTTGCTATGTGAACCCAAATGCCAGTCTTGAACATACCTACAGAACACGGGAGGGAAGCGGGTGGTAAAAGAGAGGATCTTTTCTAAGCCAAGTTTTCCTCATGTCTGCAGACACTTGGAAGAATTTATTGTGTCCTGGTTCTAAAAGCTAAACAGTAGCTTGGGCCTTTACTGCTCTTTCAGACCCTGAAGGAGCAACCTTGCTGCAGTCCTGTTGCTAAGAGCAGGATATAGGCCTCAGCACCATGCACACCACCACCACAAAACATGAGTGCCAGCGCAAGGGAGATCTGATAGAGAAAAGAGAAAAGTTAACTTCACAGTGGATGAAGGCAGTTTCCTCCTGGCCTGAGTCAGCTCCCCCTGGCCTGCTAACAAGCCACAGCTCCCAAGGAGAACACTACTTCCCACACCTTGAGCAGCCAAAAGTGCCCATGGGGCCTGTGGCCAGAGCTGCCCGATTTTGATAATGCATTGGTCTGTCTCCAAGAGGCCAGCAGCATAGTCTGACAAGGATGCAGTCCAAGCCACACAGCAGTTTCTACAATGGCATCCATCGTCTCTACTTCAGCCTTCCAACCTATGCTTATAATTACGCTGGTCAACCACTCTGAAGCATTATCCTCAGTCCATGTGGACAGGTGGGGTGGTGGCTGAGGTGATCTCACTGGACGCACTCCTGCCTCTGCATCTGTCCAGGGGGTTTGTTCTTTAGATTCTGACCCTGCTCCCTCCACTGTGGTCTGAGCACCTGCCTCAGTGGACAGAAAAGGGTTCCCTTCTATACCTCATTCAACACAGGAACAACCTGGGCATGGAGGCCTCAGGAACCTGAAGGAAAGCCTTCTCTGTGCTCTCTTCTGCCTTTGAGAAACCAACGGAGGGCAGACCCCGAGAAAGACCTGATTCAACTTTCTAAAACAACTTCTGGCTCCTAGAAAAACCCTGTCCAATGGCTCAAACTCATCCTTACTTCAGATGCAAGTCACCCATGCATGTGATGAGGAAGAGATGGGAAGTAAACGTCCTGTTCCTGATGCCCAAGCTGAGCACCACTCCTTAAAATCCTATCGGTCCACGTTATCCTTCCAGAAAACAGATGAAAAGGTCTGAGGGAGGGAGGGCTCACGGGACGGGAACAGCTTTTGTTAATGGAGCATTTTCCCAGACCTTAACTAAACCTCATCCACTTTTGTCAGTCAGGGCTGACAGTTGAGAGCAGTATTAGAGGAGGTAATTGCACGTATCAGTCAACAGCCTTTGTCCCCTGGCCACCGAGAATTACAGTAAAACAGCCCAGGAAAGCAGCATGCTGGATTAAGGCAAAAGCGCTCCTTCTGCAGTGTCTCCCACTCACCAGCTGTTCTGCTTGACTCTAGACATGCAGCAGCAGTAATATCTGGGGAAATGGAGCCACTGAGGTCTGGTTTCTTCCCCCTCTGCTCTCCCTCACCTTGAAAATGATTTATCTTTGACTTTAAAGAGAAACTTTTTCAAAAAGCATTCTATCTCACCATAGCAACTAAGTGATTCACTCTGTATGAATTTTTCTCCCATCAAAGTACGTGAATACATATAAACCCAAGCTGTCTGTCATTTCTCAGACCGACTATAAACCAGCCAGCCCGGAGCCTTTGAACTCACTTGGTTACAAGTCCTGGTGGTCATAAGTAAATACTGTGCCTGACATTTTATGCGCCTGTGACTCTGAATCACCCCAACTATACTCTGATCAGTCAAGAGCTCGGGAATTTGCCAGATTAGTGCTGAGTTACAAGGAGGGAAGGTGAGGACACTCACTTGAGCATGGGCATCTCACACAAACTCCCCAAGGTGAGTTGTCACCAGGTCCCTGATGATCCTGATGCTGTGGCCTGGCCCCCAAACTCCAACATCAAAACAACTCCCTTTCTTCAACCACAAGAAAAACTTACCTAAAAAGCCTGGAGTGTCTTCGAGAACAGGATTCCTGGTGTCTTCCTTGGCTAGGCTGCGCATGTATGAGAGCACAACTGGAGACCAAGGCCAACTATGAGGAAAGATCAGAAGTAGCAGGCCAGAAGTGTTTCCCCCGAGGCTCTGTAAAATGGGGGCAGAAGAAACTTTAGTCAGCCTCACCATGGCTCTGGAAAGGGCTGGTTGAAACACCAATGTCAAGGGTACAGAAAAGCTGTTGCTTAAGTTAAGTCTTTAAATACCTACCTTCCCATAGCAGATGAAGTCACGATGCAACAACAAACAGTTATTTCCATTTTACAGATAGTGAACCTGAGGCTTCAACAAACTCAGCAACTTAGCCGAGTAAAGGTAGCCAGTAAGCAATACAAACTCAGCCCACTCCTCCAAAGCCTCAGTCATGACACTGAGGCACACCACCAGTGGCACCTGAGTCTGAACACCAGGGGTATCGGGGGATCAAGAGACACCCATGCTTTTCTTGAAGCATCAAGTTTACTCAAATTGGTAGGAGCTGAAAGGCACAGAGAAGGTGGTGTGGGATTAAGTGATTGCATAGACCACTCTTTCAAACCACAGCTCTCAGACGTGTACAACACATAAACTGTAAAACAGAGAAACTTTGCGAATTTTATCTGACATTAAGGAAAATATACTACCCCTACTACCAAAATGACAATGAGGCATCTCCTGGGGTTTATATAAAGCATCATGATAATTAAAGACATCTGGATATTTAGCTTCATAATTATCAAGTGAAAACCAAGTAAATTACACCTGAATTTGAAGGACAGGAAATACCAGTCAGGAGATGTTGGCTGGAATGCTAAAATATACACAGGTCCCTCAGAGCTACTGGGAAGGTGTGCTGCTGCTTGATGTCATCCACTTGCCATCTGCATCAGAAACTCACTGCTACCCTCAGCATGTGCACAGGACAGCTTTCTAAGTGACCGAGGGACACCCACTTGTGCATGACCATGACCTTATACAAACAGCCTTGCCCGGTTCAACACTCCCATTGCCTGAGACAGTGTGACTCATTCAACTGCATCTGTGCCCCACCACTGAAGCAGCCATGTATGGTCCCTGCAATCCCTTTCTAGTTTCAGATGACCACATAGAAACACATCAGACTGTATTTTCTTTTTTTTTTAACCTTTTTTTATTGATGCTTTGTGCATTTCATACATCATTTTCCAATTCAGTTCAGGCATATTTCCCTTTCCCTTCCCCCCCACCCCCACCCCATCCCAGATCATGCATTCTGCCATAACTGTCCTGCATCTTTCTCTCAGTTTTTTTTCATTTTTTAGCTATAAGTGATAATCCATGAGTACAAGCATCCTTCATGTAAAACCAATTTGCAAGCTGTTGTGCCCAAACCCCCACAGCCCCACCTTCCAGTGGGGGGTGAGGGGGGTGAGGGGTTATTTCACCTTTACTGGCATCAACACAAGCCAAAAAGCTAGTTTCCACACAGGCCAGGCCAGCTACATAATAAGGCAGTAGTGTGTGTGTGTGTGTGTGTGTGTGTGTGTAGGTACCTGTGTGTATGTGTGTGTTTGAATGTGTATATGTGGATTAATGTGTGTGCACTGTGTATCAGTGTACACGTTTCTGTGTAAATATATGTATGTGTGTGCACATGTATATGTGTATGCATGAATGTGTGTCTATGTGTGAATCTGATATGAATGTATTTATGGTACTTAAGTGTATGTGTATTTGTGTCTATATGTGTGTGAATGTTTATATGTGTGTATAAATATATATATAAATATATATATATATATATATATGCATGGGTGTGGGTATATCTGTATGTAATATATGTATGTATAAATGTATCTGTGTGACTTTGTGCTAAGGGGGTCTGAAGACAGAGTCCACTGCTGTGACTGAGAAATCACAGGCAGGGACAAGTCAGAGACAACCCCAGTGCTGGTTGTTCCTAGTCATTCCAGTCAGCATATACTTTTAAGCACAAAGTCACATTTTGAATTCAAGCCCTGGAACCTAGATGGTGACTGATGTCTTAGTTTAGTCCTGTCTTCTAAATGTCGAATCAAAGTGATTAAACCCAGCCTTGCACATGCTACACAAATTCTCTGCCCCTGAGCTATGTCCCCCCCGATCTATGTCCCCTCCTGAGCTATGTCCCCCCCAAGCTATGTCCCCAGCCCTCAATCTTTAGTTCCAACAATATTCCTTATTAACTTGTTGACTATTAACATATTAATAATCCAGTTATTTATCATTCTAAAAACATTTTAGGATCCCCTATTTTGCATTAGAGACTTTTATTAAAAAGACCAAGTAGGAAAAAAAAAGGAGTTTCTATGCATAAAGTGCTTAGAGGGATTAAAACAGCAGCAATAACGACTGTTGGTTTGGAAGCACATGCCTCACAAGATCAACCGGATGGTCCTGAGAGCTCAAACCAGGGAAGATGGCAAATGGTACCCAGTCAATAATGGACCTAGGGAGTTGCCTTTGGAAGCAATAGGAAAACTATCCAATGTGAATATTCAAGTGCCTAATGGGGGGGTCGCTAGGCTCCACCCATAGGACACCACTGTAACAATGGTGCTGAGGGCTCCCCAGTCCAGGGAGAGGATAAATGGGGCCACATTGTGAAAGGCCCTGTACCCCAAGCACACTTCCACCCTGCAATCATTGGTGACCGTAGAATTGCATGAAACAGGAGGATTTGAGGGGAGGCTGCATTTCAATGGGACCTCTCTGATGGCAGAGTGGCTGGACGTGCTAAGCAGCTGGCATTTAGTATTTCTTCTAGCCTATGTGTTCAGAGTCCGTTTCTTCCCAACTCCTTCAGACTTCCTGTACAATAAATCCAATTAGGTAGGAAATAATTATAATACAGTGCAAATGGCTGATAAGAGACAAAAGTCAGGCAAAGGAGGGAATTCAGATGCACAATCTTCAAAATATCAAATTAAGTTGGTAGGATAAATATGTGAGTGGTAGAGACCTAACTAGCGTGACCCAAGTCACACATTTAGGAAGCTGTCTACTGCTTCAGCCATCAGCATGAAGTCTCACACACACTTCCACACTCCCACACCCACACACGTGCATGCATGCTCCATTGAATCCAGCAGGAGGGGTAGGCAGGAAGGCACTGTCTGAGGGCATGCCCAGGGAACACACTGCAATCTTCCTAATCATGGGACAGATCCTCTGCTACAGTCACATGGCTGACAAGGCACACACTGTGCTGGTGCAGATCCAGGGAAAAAGGTCAACAGATACAACTTCCGGAGAAGCCGTTTGAAAGCATCTGCAAATATTGGAAATGGACGTATACTGAGCCCACAATTCTATCACCGGGAATTTTGTTTTGTTTTACATTTATCATTGCTTTTTTTGAGACAGGATCTCTCTGTAGCCCCAGCTGGGTGGATCTCACTGTGGTGGCCTCTGTCTCACAGAGATCCACCTGCCTCTGCCTCTGCAGTGCTGGGATTAAAAGCATGACCCATCACAACTGGCTATATTAGTTTTTATTTTGTGACTGTTTGCCTACATGTGTGTAAGTGCACCTGTTTCACGCAATGCTTGCAGAGGTGAGAAGAAGCTGCTGGATCCCCTGGAACTGGAGTTCTAGGTGGTTGTTAGCTGCCATGTGGGTGCTGAAAACCAAACCGCAAGTCATCTGCAAGAACAACTACTGAGCCATCTCTCCAGCAACCCCTGACACACACACATGCCAGGTACTTTAAAGCACATACATAACTGCAAAGCATTTAATTTTAGATTATTTGTAATAGCATTTCTTATAATATCACATGATGAAATACTTAACAGCTTGAGATTTAAATACTGACTTACAATAGAATGGAATGCCATGTGGCTACGAGGAAGACTGGAGAGACGACTGATGGAAAAAGATCTGCACTGCACAGAATTAAATGCAAAGTGCAAAACATAAAATAGCTCAAAAACATTAGTGGTAGTTCACAAAAGGTGCTGGGAGTGGGGGAATTGTGTGTTTTGTGAGTTCATGAATTGGGTCTGTACAGTTCCAGCTGATCAGCAGTGACAGAAATGGAGCCAAGGAAAATTTCACTCTGTTCCTTTTTGAATAGCATTTATTCATTTAGTCAAAACTGAAGAAATTAAAAGAAAATCCATACCCTGTTCCTTGAATAGCTCAGAGCCAAAGCAGGTAAACAGAGTGAGCACCTGGAGAGCTGACTGCAATTCTCTGGGAGCTGAACATGGAAGCAAAGAGTTACTTTTTTTTCATTTAAATGAAATATTTTTTAAGGGATTCTACAATATAATGACACAGTTGTTTGCAGATAACATTGATGTTACTCAGTATGTCATACAATTAGGTAATTGGTGCATTTTGCAAGTATCTATGTCCAAATTTTGAACAACCCAAGGTTCCCATAGTCCAGTTGGAGAAGCTTGTATGCACAGGCATGATGATCAATCAGGAGTCCAGACTATATTCCTGTAGTCTCATGATTCACCCCTATCTCTCCACAGCCCTTACAATCTACCACGCCTCCTCTTCCGCAGTTTGTTCCCTGGGCTTTGGGAAAGGGGCACAAGTGGGTGAGAAGAAAACAGTCTAATTTCTTTGGAGTTGTCATTTTGGACTCCAGTCTGTTCAGTTTGTTTCCCTTCATGGATTGACAGCTTTCCCAGTGATACCCTTTTTAGTCATACTAACAAAGCACAGGCTATTGGATGTACAGGCATTTAAGCAGTACCACTTATTATGTCAAGCTAAGCTGTGAGCATAGACACAGATGCTTGGATGGTATGCTAATCCGCAAACTGGTTTCTCTATAAAGGGTGACAAGTTCTTATTGTGGCTTATAACATCGCCTAACCACTAGAGGACATAAGCTTGTGGCATCTGCTGTGAGTTATTCCTCCAAGGAGAGAGCTAATAGCCAAATAGATTTGGGATATATATAGACACTTGGCTGCCACTGTTGCACAGTATCTCCAGGCTGTTGAGGTGTAGCTGATATTGACGCAGGAGTCTTGCTTGTCTCAGGGAGACCAATATTTTGCTGTATTGCTTTAGTGGCCTTTGGTAATGCTCTCTAGCAATTCAGAGGCCAGTTGTACGCTAGCAAGTGACGTCTCATAACATTTTTCATGCTCACACCAGGTCTTCGACAACAGGGACTTACTGCCTTTCTCCTTGCATATATCCCACTTATAGGCAAAAGGCCTTTATAATTGGGGGGGCAGGTTTGAATCCCCTAGCCAACATCTCCTAGGCAGAATAATTCATTGCTGATGTCAGAGCTTTCCTGTAGTAATATATTTGGCTTAATTACACAACTTATAAACACTTTACTATTGAATTTGGCTCTAGATAGAGAAATATCCTTTCACAATTCCTATGCCTATCAATCAGTTAATATGTTATGCCTGTTTTATAGGAAATTACCACTGTAACAATTGGCTCTAGTTTACAGTTAGGGAGTGGTTTCATTACCATCATGTTTTTCTTTTTCTTAAAAAAGGGGAGAGGTAGGAAGGTTTCTCAGCATCTGGAAGGTAAACTTCATTAGGGCCCATTATAAACAGTCAACCCCAATATTATTCAGAGAGATGCTCAGTGTCCGTGACTCAGGCAGTCTGAGGTTCCTCATTCCTTAATGTTCAGATGGGTCAACCTCTCTGCTGGCATTCCCCAGTTCATCCTGCACAGCCATAAGTTGTATGTTTTCAGGCATTTATATTGGTGATTTTTACCTGTGGGAACATAAAATTCTCCTCCCATTGTTAGTTTCAAGATCAGAAAAATTGAAAATTTATCAATAGGATTGAAACAGAGAGTTTTCCATTTGTATTCCAGAAAGGATAGTACCCCACCTCCCACCTCCCTCTTTTTTTTTTTTAGGTTTTTATGTTTTGACCTATAGATGCCTTAGTTGTATTACACATATCCATAAACAGGAGCCAAGGCATAAGCTTTCATTAAATTTACCCAAACTGGTTCTCATTGACTGTATGCTACTTATGTGGGAAGGAAATTTAAGCTTAGTTCCTTTAAATTGCCCTACAAGTAAAAGAAAGTGTTATAATGTGATGTTGTGCTATTCAGAAAAAATATATAGGCCATTTGTATACCTTAACCCAATACAAATTATAAATAAAACCAATTAACATTTTATATTCCCAATTAGTTCAATTGAATTACCATTTCCACCAAAACCTACACCTAAATTTAACTAATCTAAACAATTCACTAAGCCTTAAAATATGCAAAGAGTTACTTTTAAAAAAATTTCACTGGTCCAGATAAAAAACACCTGGAAGAATATATCATTCTTCCCATTTCACAGTATGTCAGGGGCACCAACCACCCTCAAGGCACAGGAGTCACAGGTGAGTGCATGCCTACTTGTGTGTGTACATGTGTGCATGCCTACCTGCTTGGGGCTCTGTGTTTCATTCCCTCACTTTACAGGTATGTAAACTGAATGTTCATGCACACCAGGGCAGAATCTGGTGCCCCAGAAACCCAGAAACCCAGGCTGCTCTGGCCTGGGGGTCCCACCATTCATGCAGTACCAATTTGCCAATCCTTGGCATTCTGAAAAGCACTGGGAGAAACTGACTCTCAGTCCTTGAACTTCACCACGGTGGGATTCAATGCGTGGCCCCTTCAGTTTGGGTCTTGTTCATAGTGAAACATATGGGCCACTCTGTATGGTTAGCAATTCAAGTATGAAGCTTTGCCTTAATCTTGCAGTCTGTCTTTCCCAGCTCACTTCAGTCCTCAGTTTCTCCATAGCTGCATGATGGATAGCCTTGTCTGCCTGCCCCACATGGCCTGGCATGAGTCCACATCAAGTGTGGTCTTTCATATGTATGGTGGGAGGAAGCAGCGGAGGTGCATGCAGCCAGGTCAGGCAGCATTTCTTCACATCTTTGAGCCCTGGCTGCCAGCATCCTTCAGCTTTCCCACTGGAATGCGCTTCCTGTCTCAGTCTCTCCACCTGCACAGAGCCTCATACACTCAACACTCTTATTTTGGCTGATTCCTCATTGAGGGCACAGGGAGCAGCAGTCCAGACCTAAAAATAGCTTCCCTTCATCCTGCCCCTTTTCATCCAGGACTGTTTCTCCTTTGCTCCTTCAACTTCTCAAATAGAGAAGAGAAAAAAAAATCCCACTTTAACAAATTTAATAATGACACTATCAGTGGTGTTTGGAGTGACAAGATGGGTCAGCAGGCAAAGGCCCTTGGGGCAAAGCATTAGAGCCATCATCAGAACCCACATAGTGGAAGGAGAGAATCCCCTCACAAAAGTTGTCCTGTGACTTCCCCTCATGTGCCAGGACACAGGCAAATGTGCATAGGTACACATGGATAAATAATTATAAAAATGAAATGGGTGGCATTATGTTCAGGCCAGTGTCCTCAACCCAGTGTACCTCAAATGACTGAGTTGATATTTTTTAAGTACAATAATTAGGTAATCCTACTATTATATTTTCATACTCCACTAAGAGCTAAAAAAAAAAAAAAAGTCCTCAATCCCTACGGGAATACTTCAAAAACCTATACTCTACTAAATTTGAAAACCTAAGAGAAATGGATGAATAGCTGCAATCCGGGGAATCGCCAAAGCTAAATCAAGAAGAGATTGACAGCTTAAACAGACCCATAATATATGAAGAAATTGAAAATGTAATGAGACCTCCCAACCAAAAAAAGCCCAGGTCCAGATGGTTTCACAGCAGAATTCTACAAAACATTTAAAGAGGACATACAACCATTATTACTCAAACTGTTCAGAAGGATACAAACAGAGGGAAATCTCCCAAATTCCTTCTATGAAGCCAGCATCACTCTAATACCAAAACCAGACAAGGATGCAACCAAAAAAGTGAAGTACAGACCCATCTCATTAATGAACTCAGATGCGAAAATTCTCAACAAAATACTTGCAAACCATACACAGACCCACATCAAAACAATCATCCACCATGATCAAGTTTGATTCATACCAGAGATGCAGGGAGGGTTCACCATAGGAAGATCAGTAAATATCATAAAACACATAAATGGACTGAAGGACAAAAACCACACAATAATCTCAATTGATGCAGAAAAAGATTTCAATAAAATCCAGCATCCCTTCATGATTAAAGTCCTAGAGGGAATTGGATTGGAAGGATCATTCCTTAACATAAAGCCATATACAAGAAACCCACAGCCAGCATCATCCTAAATGGAGAAAAGTTAGAAGGATTCCCCATAAAAGTAGGAACCCAGGAAGGTTGCCCCTTGTCACCACTGTTCTTCAATATAGTTCTTTAAACACTGGCTAGGGCAATAAGGCAAGAAAAGGCAATTAAAGGAATACTAATTGAAAAGAGGAAGTCAAACTATCCCTTTTTGCAGACGATATGATAGTTTACCTAAGGGATGATAAAAACTCCACCAGAAAACTCCTAGAAATGAGTAAGAGTTTCAGTAAAGTGGCAGGATACAAAATTAAATAAGAAAAATCAGTACCCTTTCTTTATCACAACAAGCAACTGAAGGATGAATACAAGGAGACCTTCCCAATCACAATAGCCTCAAAAACAATAAAATACCTAGGAATAAACCTAACCAAAGACACAAAAGGTCTCTACAACAAAAAATATAAACTCCTGAAGGAGATTGAAGAAGACATCAGAAAATGGAAAGACCTCCCATGCTCATGGATTGGGAAAATTAATATAGTAAAAATGTTCATTCTACCCAAATTAATATACCAATTCAATGCAATCCCAATTAAAATCCCCGGGACATTCTTCACAGGCTTGGGGAAAAAATCTTAAATTCATGTGGAACAACAAAAGACCCTGAATAGCCAAAGCAACCCTGAATGAAAAGACCAATACAGGGGGGATTTCTATACCAGACATCAAACTCTACTACAGTGTTATAGTCATAAAAACAGCCTGAAGCTGGCACAAAAACAGACCTGTAGACTAATGGAGCAAAACTGAAGATCCAAACTTGAGCCCCTACAATATCAGCCACCTCATATTTGACGAGGGGACCAAAGGGGGCCAAAAAGACTCAATGGAGGAAAGACAGCATCTTCAGCAAATCGTGTTGGCAAAACTGGATCACCACTTGTAGAAGAATAAAATTAAACCTCTACTTCTCACCCCTTACAAAAATCAACTCCAAGTGGATCAAAGACCTCAATTTGAAACCCAAAACTCTAAAGGTGATAGTAGAAAAAGTTGGCAGCAACTTACAAGACATAGGCATAGGAAAAGACTTTCTAAATCAGACAGCAGCTGCACAGGAAACAAGGTCGACAATTGACAAGTGGGACCTTATTAAACTCAAAGCTTTCTGTACATCAAAAGAAACAATCAAGGAAGTGAAGAGAAAACCCACAGAGTGGGAGGAAACCTTCACTGCTGATATATCTGACAGACCATTAACTTCCAGAATATATAAACTACTCAAAAAACAAACAAGAAAACAAATGACTCACTCAAAAGATGGAGTAAAGAGCTGAGCAGAGGCTTCACAAGTAAGGAAATAGAGATGGCTGAGAAACATCTTAAAAAGTATTCAACATCGCTAATAATTAAGGAAATGCAAACTAAAACCACTTTAAGATATCATCTCACTCAATAAGGCTGGCTACAATTAAGAAAACAAATGATACCAAATGCTGGAGAGGGTGTGGGAAAAGGGGAAAACTCATCCACTGCTGGTGAGAATGCAAACTTATACAACCACTATGGAAAGCAGTATGCAGAACCCTTAAAAGACTCAAAATGAGCCTACCACCTGACCCAGCCATGCCACTTTTGGGTATGTATCTCTTAGACTCTTCCTACTGCACAGATACATGTACAACCATGTTTATTGCAGCTCTCTTCACAATAGCAAAGAGCTGGAACCAACCCAAGTGACCCACAACCAATGAGGGGATAGAGAAAATGTGGTACATCTACACAATGGAGTTCTATGAAGTGGTAAAGAAAGGTGACATCATGAAATTCGCAAGTAAATGGATGGAACTACAAGATTTTATTTTATGCTAAGTGAAGTAACACAGTCCCCAAAAAACAAAAGATGAATAGTATCCTTCATCTGTGCATGCTAGTACCAAGTACCTAGTTGTAAGCCAAACTGAGCAACGTTAATATTATATTCCTCATGATCTGAAGACAACTGTGTTCTTGTATTGTGAATCCCTAAACAGGTCCTAGAGTTGACCTAACATTTATTTTCAGACCTTGGATTTTTGGTATATGATGGAAGGCATGTGTGCACCTTTTAGAGTATGGCATTGAAATGGAAAGATGTGAATCAAGAAATAGGATATGGAAATAACATACAGTGTATTTCCAAAGGATCCAATTTTAATATAGGTGCGATGTGTCAGGCTGATGTAACTTAGCCTTTCTGGGTGTTTGACAAACGCACTTAACGTTCATACCAATTTGGCCGAGGGACCTAAGGGATAACTTTGTTTTTTGCCCTCAGAGGTCAATCAAGTCTTAGGGGATTATGCATGGGGACATCTCTTGAAATGTCCTACAAATGTGGGTCACCAGTCTTCTTGTTCAAGGAGATCTTAGAGAGCCACTAATGGGACTTCAGCCAGTGTCCAATCTATAAAGAGGAAAGTCTGTTCATGCTTCAGAAAAGGAAGACTGGTCTAGCAAGCCTTCATTTTGTCCTCAAGTGGATGGAACTGGTAAATGAAAAGACGAAAGGAGCAAGGGGCTCCCATCCTCCTGCCCCCCAAAAAACACCCTGAGAGACCCCTGAGGACCAGATCCTCAACTGACCTCAAGAAAACAAAAACCTTGGTTAATCTGGCTAACTGTGTGGCCTTACTCATCCAAAAGGAAAGTACAACCAGAAATAATCAGTAAGACCAGTGAAACTGTACTGCAGACATAAAACTTGAGATCTTAGTAAAAAGACAAAAGGGAAAAAAAAAAGAGAGAGCATGCTGTTGTTTGGCCTGTCTTCAATTCTTGCTGGCAAGTGCATCTACTCTGTGGCTGGCACTGCTTTTGGCACTCCTCAAAGACATGAGACACAGCTTTTTAACCCTCCAATATGGACTGAAGACTCATGTCTCTCCAAGAATCCTACAAACCTTCAATGCCAGATGGGGACTGCTGAGATACCCAGCTTGTAGACTAAACAGCTAAGGGGATGTCAGCCTCGTCAGAATATAGACTGCCATTGTTGGACTACCTGGGCTCTATCGTGGAGGCCAGTACAGGGGGATCAAGACAGGATGTGTGCTTACTGGACTTCATCTGGGGGACCATGGGAGGGAAAGACCCCAATGTGTAGCACAAGTGCAGGATTGATGGTTGTTTGGGATTGCCAAGGAGGAACCTATGAGCACTTCCTTAAGGAAAACATGACATCTTTTAGGGGGAAAAAAAAGTCCTCCAATTCAAGTGATATGTGTATGGATGGATGGATGGATGGAGAGATAGATAGATAGATAGATAGATAGATAGATAGATAGATAGATAGATAGATAGATATACTGAAGTAATACAAGTTGGAGAGAACAACAAAACTCTGGAAAGACTCAGAAAAAGATGCACGACATGTATGGCAGAATGCAGGGACTCAGGTGGGGTGGGGGGCATGGAAAGGGAAGGAACTAGATTTGGTTGAGAAATGATGTATGACTTATGGAAAAAGTTTAATAACAATAAAAATAAAAAAAAAACAAGTCCTGTTTTTTTTCTCATTTTTTTTATCTTTTACACATCTAGCTTTACCACAGTAAAGTTAACAGATAGCTGCTTCCTTGTTTCCAAGACCAGCTCCTTCTGTATTTTTCCTGTGCAGAATTAAATGCAATGGTGAGGTCATGGTGATTAATTCCTGGAACAAAGGTTCTGCCAGGCTCAGAGCCAGGGAGCGATGGTAGAGACCAATAGGGAGAGAGCCCTGTGCAATGCAGGACTCCATGTTGCACAGCAAGAGTGCTTCTTGTCCAGAGGTCAGTGGCTCTGCCTAAGGTGTCTGTGCCCATTATTTCCCTAGGGTGAGAGCCCTGCAAGCAGACACCTGCCATTGTGCCAGCTGC
Source organism: Rhizomys pruinosus (assembly GCA_009823505.1). Lineage (NCBI taxonomy): Eukaryota > Metazoa > Chordata > Mammalia > Rodentia > Spalacidae > Rhizomys > Rhizomys pruinosus. Next base: position 1,814,436 of record VZQC01014822.1, read on the forward strand.
TTTGAGCCTTCCACAGTCACCATTTCCAGTTACACATGACAGCAGTGTTTGCCTGGAGAAGCATGACAAGAAAGCAAAGGTTAGCTCTGAGAATTGGTTTTCAGTCAAAACCAGACAGAAGCTCCCAAGGATATAAAAAATAATAGACTAATGCCATTGTCTGTTCCCACAAATTGTTTCATTCCATGGAATATATCGCTTTAATGAAAGCAAACTTGGGACTCTGTGGATTTCTGAAGAAAAATCCTCTGTAGCATAGTGGCAGAGCTTCCCACTGCTTTCGTCTTTCTGATGAAATTAACTCCCCATGGTTGGTCAGCAGGATAATCTTATTTTAACCAATCAGCTTGGGAGATGCTGTTGACCTCACAAAGCGAGCAGAAGCTGTGTGCAGTCATAGCAACTACAGCCAGTGCCCATCAGCCCTGGACCCTTCCCTAATGACAGGCACCGGCTGGCTTCTTAGATGATTAAACTTTTCCCCTATGAATCTCCTTGAATACATTAGTCAAACAAGTCTGATAAATTTGTTTATCCCAAGACAATCATCAGGAAATTACCTGCAAAAATAATTCTCAGTAGAGAAGTTTTCCAATGAAAAGCCATATGGCCGCTGAAAACCGAGGAGCAGTGAAATCTTTTGCTATGAGCCACAACAGGTTGGCCAGGGTTGGCCCCTTTAACTTTATCATTTTGAGAAAAATCACAAAAGCACAGTAGCATAGTGGCCAATTCAATTCATTCAATGAATGAAGCTTTCTTCTTTAAGCACTAGTAATCATCCAGGCAGCACTGCACTCCTACTACGCGCTAGGCATGGTGTTGCACGGTGCATCAGTGCCTTGCCCAGGCCTGTGGTCCTCTGGGAGTCGGAGACATGCCGACAGATAACTACAGCTCACCACGAGGTGGGGAATGGGGAGACTAGGAAGCAAATGGGAAAGCCAAAGGCTTTGTCCTTAGCTTGTGCAAAACCAATGAGAAGGATTTCAAGTGGGGACTGATTCTAGGCAAATGAACAGCATTAGGGAAGTGGGAGGTGGAGTCCAAGCAACTGAACACCTGCCAATCTGAGTCCAGAGAACAAGGCTGGAAAGGGAGTGGTGAAGCACCTGTGAGGATGAGTCCACTTGTCAGGAAAGCCAAGGTAAAGGGAGAGAAGAAGCTGTTCTACAAGCTGCTTCTCAGAATGACCCAGAAGAATCCTATGGGATGCCCCTCACTTGGGGAAAGACAGCAAGCCCATGTTACAATGCCACTGCTGATTGCAGCCCACACCACCAGTTGCCACTGTACCATGAGCGGCTCAGCTGGATGAGTAAGGTAGAGCTACGGCCTTTTAGTTGGGATGTAGAAAATGAGAGAGGCTTTTACAGAGTCAGGGAGGTGGCTACGATGACAGAGTAAGCACAGCAGCACTGATGCTCTCAGACTTACATAAGCCCATGCTAGAGCAACTTCATGTAAGCCAGGGCTTGAAGCAGCAGCTGTGGAAGTCTGAGACCATGTGCTAACTCTAGGAGAAACCACACTACTGCACCCAGAGGCATGGTCTGCTTCTGTTAAAGCAGGCTTCGGAAGCACAGATTAAAGGACAGTACACACAACAAGCCAGCCATTGTTCTGCACAGAGCCCCAAAGACATGTCCAGGGCCACACTGCGGCCTGTGTCTCAGGACCTCCATGTCTGTAGCCCTGTCTCAACATCTCAGGCTGGTCTCTGCTTCTTGCACATTTCAGACTATCAACCACCACAAACTTGACCCATAGGCACTTTCCAACAGAGTCAGCTAAGTTGAGGCTTTTCTAAATTTTCAAGTTTTTAAACTAAAACTTTTCTATTTAAAGATATAAGTTGCAACAAAATTTGTCTCAAAAGCAGCATTTCTATATTGGCAATTCCTCAGAGGGATGGACAAAACTGTCACAAGTGCTGGCTGAGCACCTGCTCTGACAGCCTCCCTCAACCCCAAGCTGAGCCCTGTGTAGGAGGAGGTGTGCATTTCAGTAACTTTGTTGACAGTTTCATATGTGTGTATAATGGCATTTAATCCTGGAAGCAAGCCCAGGACCAATAAGGGATAGCCTGAGACATGTTTATATATGCAGATCATTATATATGCAGATAGCCTCATTTAGAGTGAAAGCAGCTGTGAATGGTGACACCCCAGACACCCACACTTAGGAGGAGGAAGTGGCAGCAGGGTCAGAGGCGCCTTTAGCTGCGCAGTGAGCTTGAGGCCAGCTTACCTTATTCTGACTGTCTCAGAAAACCCCTGAACAGTAAGTAAATAAATAAAAGTAGAAAGAAAATGAATGAAAAAAGCAAAGAGAGGCAGTGGGGAGGGAGAGGAGAGAAGGAAGGGAGGAGGGGAGGAAGGAGGAGAGGAGCAGGGAGGAGAAATCTATTTACTCAAGATTGAAATTCCTGAACACCTGTATGCAGATTCCAAAACCCCAGAGGAAAATACAGGATGTCAGAAGGGAAGAAAGCATACAAACACCTAAAATTCACACTTGTGATGTATGCCTTGAGAGAAGGGGGTGCGAAGGACACAGGACAGACATCTGCCTGGGAGGGTGTCCCAGCAAACTGCAGCCTGGCTTCTCTGATGGACAGAACCCACTAAGGACCACTGACAAGCAGCTCATATTCAGTGCATTGGAGCCTTCATGGCTGCAGCTCTCCCAGGACAGTATACATGTTTGTGATTGAAAGAAATCCTGGAATTCAGGGAGTGGGTCCAGAATCAAGTAACTGTCCAGGGACCCACCCAGGACTGGAGCCTGGTCTGCAGAATTCCACAGTTGGTGCTTCTTGGTTACTTTGTAACATTATAAAGTACATCACATTCTTATTCTAGAAATTCTAGTTTTAGGACTAGATAATCAAGCTTCATTCTGAAACAAACCCTACATACACATAGTGAAGAATACATGTACCAAACTCTATATGCACACAGTGAGGAGTACCTATACCAAACCCTACATGCACACAGTGAAGAGTACCTATACCAAACCCTACATGCACACAGTGAAGAGTACCTATAAAAAAAAAAACCCTACATGCACACAGTGAAGAGCACCTCTACCAAACCCTACATGCACACAGTGAAGAGTACCTGTATCAAACTCTACATGCACATAGTGAAGAGTACCTGTACCAAACCCTAAATGCACATAGTGAAGAGTACCTGTACCAAACCCTACATACACACAGTGAAGAGTACCTATAAAAAAACCCTACATGCACACAGTGAAGAGTACCTGTACCAAACCCTACATGCACACAGTGAAGAGTACCTGTACCAAATTTCCTTTTCTTCTTCACTGTTTCCGCACATAAGCTACCCAAGGGATGGCTACTTTCAGATTGCTGGACCACAGACTTCTGTCTCAAAGAACTCATTGTTACCATAATTTGGGTGGTAACTGCACAGTCACCAGATGATAGAATGGATAATGGAATACCCCCTTGGGGTTTTTAGACTTGGTAATAAAGGAATTTTAAAATAGATTCAAATAGAAGCTTAAAGACAATTTTACTAGAAAAGAAAATAAAAACCCTAAGGGCAAGTGAACCATAAACCTCAGCAGCTTCCTGGAGGAGAAAATGGAGGGGAGAGGGAGAAAAGCCATGTTGTTTTAAGCAGGTGCACAGATCAGATACATGAGGGACTAGCAACCACATAGCAGGGAGGGGAGCTTTAGAGAAAGAGTAAAGAAGCCCAGCATGTCAGGGAGACAAAGCATGCATAGGAAAAAAGGGGTGGGGAGATGTCCCAAGACCACCTGAAGCACAGGTAGGTAGGAGCTGGGTGCTTCAGCAAAGCGGATTGTTGTTTGATTTAATCTAGGTGTCTTTGGCTTGATCGGGTTTTGTGGCGGGGGGGGGCAGAGTTATTCTCCCAGCTGGTATAAAAGGTGGGTTTGTGTGAGTCTTGAAATCAGAGATCTCCCAAGACCACCTGAAGCACAGGTATCAGGGTGTGGGCTAAAGAGCACCCCCTCCCCGGCCAACTGGGATTATGAAGGCATCTGAAGGAGGCAAGCAAAGCAAGCCTTCAACACAGTGAAGAGGCATTTGGGACTCACATTGGAATACAGGCAATGAGAAGCCCATATGCCAGGAAAGCGAAGAAAAGACAACATGGGAAAGGTGCAGGATAATCCCACACCAAGCTCTACCAACTCTGTGGAAGATTCCTACAGTGGGATCCCCCTGGGGATGGCCCAGGACACAGATGTCAGAAGCACAATTGTGAACATACTTAAAAAGTGCAAGGTTAAAAAAAAAAAAGTGCAAGGTTATAAAGAGCAAATCAAAGAATTAAGAGAATGAAGAACTCAAGAAGGACCTAGAGAGAGAGAGAGAGAATGAAAAACTCTGGAAGGAAGTGGAAACACTGAAAAGATCCCATGCTGAAAAAGATAAGGAAGCAAACCATCGAAGCAAAGAACTACAGGAAGAGATTGAGAAGCTCCAAAAGGAAATAGAAATACTAAAGAAATCAGAAGAGGAAATGAAAAAGGAAATCAAACACTCATCCAATCAAGAGGAAAGGAATGAAAAAAGCCTCAAAAGCAGAATGGAGGAAGCATAACAAAGAATATCAGACCTGGAAGATAACACAGAACAACTAAAAACCTCAAGTAAAGATTATGAAAAATTTAAAAATACACAAAAGTGGAACAACCAAGGAACTGTGGGACACGATGAAAAGATCAAACATCTGCATCATAGGAATAGAGGAAGGAGAAGACTCCCAAGAAAATGGTATTGATCAGATCTTCAACAGAATAATAAATGAAAATTTCCCCAAACTAAAATAAGACAAACCAATACAAATACAAGAAGCACATAGAACTCCAGACAAGATCAGAAAAGAAAATCTCCACACCACATCATAGTTAAAATGCTAGATGCCCAAAACAAAGACAAAATCCTTAAAGCCACAAGAGAAAAACAACAAGAGACCTATAAGGGGAAACCTATCAGAATTACAACTGACTTCTCAGTGCAAACTGTGAAAGAAAGAAGAACATGGAACAAAACATTCCCAGGGTTAAAGGAGAATAGATGCCAACCCCAGGTTACTATAACCAGCAAAAATGTAGATTATAGTTGAAGGAGAGAGAAAAATCTTCCATGACATAAACAAGATGAAAGAATACATGTCTGGAAAACCAACCCTTCAGACAATACGTGAAGCAATTCAAAGGACAGAAGAAAGGAGCAACCAACCCCAGGCACCTAGAAAGAGAAATCAATAAAAGCATAACTGCAGAAGTAGAAACCTAAACCCAAACCGCAAATGGATAATAAGGCAAAAGAAAGCAACACAAACCTATCAGTCATAACCTTAAATATTAATGGACTAAATTCCCCAATCAAAATACATAGACTGAAAGTTTGGATTAGGAAACAGAACCCATTGATATGCTGTCTACAAGAAACACATCTTACCTTCAAGGACAGGCACCACCTTAAAGTGAAAGGATGGAAAAAAATATTCCAAGCAAATGGTACCAAAAAGAAAGCAGGTGTTGCTATTTTAATATCAGACAAAATAGACTTCAAAGTAAAAGAAATCAGAAGAGACAAAGAAGGCCATTACATTTTTATCAAAGGAACAATTCACCAAGAAGATTTCACAATTATGAATATATATGC
>VZQC01014822.1:1829149-1881533 GCA_009823505.1 Rhizomys pruinosus
TATGGAAAGCAGTGTGGAGAACCCTTGGAAGACTTGGAATGAACTTGCCACCCGACCCAGCCATACCACTCCTGGGCATGTACCCTCAAGACTTATGCCACCACAGAGATACATGCACGGCCATGTTTATTGCAGCTCTCTTCACAATAGCAAGGAGCTGGAACCAACCTAAATGCCCCTCAACTGACGAGTGGATAGAGAAAATGTGGTACATCTACACAATGGAGTTCTATGCAGCAGTAAAGAAAGATGATATCATGAGCTTTGCAGGAAAATGGCTGGAGCTAGAGGACCTAATGCTGAGTGAAGTAACACAGTCCCAGGAAAACAAACAGTGAATGGTATCCCTCATCTGTGGATGCTAGTGCCAATTACCTAGTTGTATTTCTTGTGCACAGCCCCTTGAGCTTTTGTCCAAGTAGCTGGGAGTGATGCATATTGGAAACAACAACAATAACAACAACAGAAAGGACTGCATCAAAGAACTGACTAAAACAGTGAACTTCTGCTCAAAACAGTCAACTTCCACATGGAGAATTTTGAGAAAGACTGAGAAAGAGATGAAAAGCATGTTTGGCAGAATACATGAGCTCTGGTGGGGTGGAGGGGATAGGGTGGGGTACATGGGTCTAGATTTGATAATCTTGTACAAAATATATATATTTAAAAGAAAAAAGGGAGATGGAGGTGGCGAGATAGTTGCTCTTACAGATGACCCAGGTTTGATTCTCAGCACCCACATGGCAGCTAACAACATAATTCCAGTTCCAGGGGATCTGATGCCCTGTTCTGATCTCTGTGGGCATTTCCCAACATGGGTGCACTTACATACATGCAGGCAGTACTCTCATACATATAAAATAAAAATAGTAAGTACAGTATTTTTTTAATGAAGATGAACTAAGGACAGGGTATGCTTTTCTAGAGAACGGGCAAACAGGAAGCTGGGCAGATCAGCGACTGCAGTAAGGATCAGGGATTCTGATCTTAGGAAAAAGTCATGATCTCATTAAACTACTGTTTATCTATCTCTTTAGCATGCCCCAAGGTGAGTCTGCCTTCCTAGGGGTGGTCTCCTAGGCAGGTGACTGACCTGCCCAACTGGAATGTTAGGTCTTCACACAGGCCAGAGATTCTGTTCTCTTGACTAAAGGATGTTTCTCTTAACAGATCTTTATTGCCTCCATAACATCATTTTTCAGATCCAAAAGACACAGCTACACACTTGTTTAGTTTTCTTCTTTTCTCCAGACCTGGACATTTGGTATACCATAGCTCTGATAATATATTCTTCCCTTCTCTTCTCTCCTCCTCCTCCTCCTCCTCCTCCTCCTCCTCCCTTCTCTCTCTCTCTCTCTCTCTCTCTCCTCTCTCTCTTCTCTCTCTCTCTTCCCCTCTTGCCATTCTACTCTTCTCTCCACACCTGTTCTCCTCTACTCTTTCCCTCTGAAACCCACATCAGAGCAATCAGCTTTAATCTTGCCTCTTCAAAGGTGAAATTCTGTGAAGACTGCAGGCTTCGGGGATGTTTAAGACCCCAGGAGAGGACAACCTAAGGCCTGGTGTAAGACTGAGAGCCCAGGTCATTTAACCCAGAGCAGCACAACATGTAAGGAACATAAGGCCCCAAACACAAGCTCTTTTCCATTTCCATGAGCCAGAAGAAAGAAACTGGCAGGGCAAATCCACACAGGAAAGGTTCATCTTTACCATTTTGTCATCCATAAGTGCCTGCAGGGATCATCAACAGGTCCAGAGCATTGGAGCAGAGACCTGGAGTGAAGACCTTAGTGTCAGGGCAAGGCCCTTCTGGGATAAGCCCAGGACCTAAGCAAGGGTAGCAAGTACCTGGTCAGAAAAGACGAGAGGCTGGGGTTACAGCCTTTAGCATGTGTGATGAGTCCAAGAAGTACTGCTATTTCTAGTGTGAGCTGCAGATCAAACCAGGGGCTGGTTCAGAAAGAAGGCAGACAGACCAAAGGCATCTGTGAAACAATCCACTCTGCTGAGCACCTCTGAGGTTTCATCTGAGTTACATCAGTGACAGTGTAGTTCTGTTCCCTGCATATCACTCCTAGTTGCCTCATGTTACCATGGTGACCATGAATCCTGGCTTGCTCAGGTGGTCCGGCCCATACCTGTTAATGGCATCTCTGATTGCTCTCAACAGTGCTCCAGGGAGTTCATCACATCACTGCATCTCCTTCTACCACCCAGCCCAGCTCTTATGCTCAGGAATTCTCTAAATTCTTACTGGATAGGCCACAGTCACTTGCTGCCACTACAACCTGGGCAGAACTGTGGCTGCACTGCCTCCTTATACAAGTCCATGTTCCAGTAGCACAAGCTACACTTGTGGTGCTCTGAGGTCAAGCACAGCTGTCTGTCTTGAGACAACATCCCAAGCTGTTGCAGGCATAGGGAAGTACACATTCTCTCCTAGTCCTTCAAAAGCACAAGATCATCAGAAAAATCTGTCATAAATGCAAAATAGGAAGACACAGGGGTTGCTTCACCCCCCCCCACACACACATGCTGGTAATGGGGGTGTTACCACTGCCACCCCTTGGCCTCTCAACATGATGTGCTTGCTGACAGCTAATCTGTCCTGGAAGCATTCCCTTCCTCATAGCAAGGACACCCTGTGAGCAGTAATAGCTTGGAGACATGTCTGGAAATGGCAGTGCCTTGGGTAGCAGAGCCTGAGATGCCAATTCTTTTTCAAATGGCTTACTAAGAGAGCACTCCTGGGACAAGTGTGAGTGCTGCAGGGACAAGGTGCTGAGCAAGGTGCTGTCTCAGCTCAGCTCTGGAGCCAAGAGTAGGTCACAGTGAGCCAAGTTTGAGCAAAGGGTTGTACTGGCTTAGATGCTCATGAGGAGTTATGGCGCTCCTCAGGGGACCAGTCAGTCAGATGACTCTCGAATTTTGGGCATTTTCTTTGTGTAGTCGAGAACTAGTTTCTTCACTTCCAAGATGAAAACTACAATATTCACCACATAGATTGTTATGAGGATTCAAAAGTAACACTTGTCATCCAACAATCAACAGACCCTGTCTCTCCTGTGAGCCAGGTGCTTCCATGGACAGCACGTCTGTTCGTACAGTCCCTCCAGACAGCTCTAATGCCCCCAGAAGAAAACAGCATCTAAGAACATGTGTGCAAAGGGAGTGTGGCTCACACCCACACATGCACATGCTCCAGCCCAAAATGATGTCCATGTTTCCTTTCCTTTAAATTTCCCACTTACAAACCCTAACTCAGGTCTCATGTCCATCAACTTCCTCAGTATCACATGGATTTTGCTTTTCTCCAAAAAACTTTTTTCACTGAATTCCATATAACTTACCGTTTCACTATTTGTTGATTTTTTGAAACAGGGTCTCAAGCATCAGGATCAGGCTAAGCTTGAGCTCACAGAGATCTGCCCACCTCATTCTTCCCCATACTGAGATTACAAGTGTGCCCAGTTCATTTAGTTCATGTCTACCAGTGTTTGTTTGGTTAGTTTCCTTCATCTCCCACCCCAGGACAGGACACCTAGAGCCCAGGCTAATGGCAGTACAACATGCTACAATTTAATTAGTAAGTATTTTCTGATCAGGAAGATAATGAAATGCCTTGGCTGACCATTTCAATTCTCATAACTGTCAAAGCCCAGCAAAATCCTTCCCTGGAGTCCAAAGGTGCTCAGCAGACAACCTGGACCAACAGTGCATGCAAATGATGGTAATGGCTTCCCCGCCATTTAGCTCACAGATGAATCTTAGGTGAGACTTTTCCACTGATTCTCATCGTATCTGAAAATTGGTGCCCTGGGAGGTGCAAAGTGGAGCTCCCTGCACTGCTCTGATTATAGTACAGTGTATGCATGCATTACTCTGGGCAGTCACAGGGCTGGCTACCTCCCACATCTGAAGTCACTTGTTAAATCAAACCTTAACTACTTAACAAGTACAGTGCATCCTAATTTGTGCAATAGGTGTATTTTCTGAAAAGTTGACGCAAATTGAATTTGGGGGAAAAGAGGTCACATTGTATTTGGAATTCCCTTGGAGCTCTCTAACTGATGGGATTATCCTGTTGACAATTTTGCTTGTAAATAGTACCTATCATTTGCTTAATCTAGTTATAATGTAGAGTTTTTAGAGGTTTTTTTTTTTCCCAAAGCAATTTTTTTTCCTATTTCTCTTGGTTTAAAAAAAAGAAATAAAATGTAAAGTACCACAATCTGATGATATGCCTCTTTTGTCATTTCTCTTACTAATAAAGTAAGGTATTTTGAGGGCTGGAGAGATGACTCAGCATTTAAGAGCACTGGCTGCTCCTCTCAGAGGACCTGGGTTCTGTTTTCCAGCACACACATGGTAGCTAACAACAGTCTGTAATTCCCGTGACAGGGGAATCCAATGCGTTTTTCTACTTCTATGAGCATGCAGACAGGGTGCATTTACATATGTGCAGGCACACAAATAAAAATATTCTTCAAATAACTTATTTCATTTATTTCAAGTTTACTGCCCAGTCTTACATCATACAGCCTGTGTTTCAGGTAAGGAAATAAAAATTCGGAGAAGTTTAAATCTTCACAGCACACAGAAGTGTTTTCTAAGGACTGAAGTTAGGTGGCTTGAGCACGGAGAAATTTGTTTTCTCATAGTTTTGGACAGGAGGCCAGAGTCAAGATACCCAAGAGACCATGGGTTGGTCTCCTCTGAAGCCTCTCACCTGGGCTTGCAGACGTCCTTCAACAGCTATGGTCATATTTTTGTAATGCTTGTGCTACCAAATGTCATTTGCTGAAGCCCGAAGCCCCAGTGTGGTGTTTACAGGTGGGGTTATGGGAAGTTGTTGAGATGAGGTCATGAGGATGGGCACTCCAGTCATTGAATTAGCAGCCTTACAAAAAGAGAGACAAAAGTGTACTCATTCTCTCTCTCTCTCTCTCTCGTCTCTCTCCTCTCTTCCTTCTCACACACACACACACACACACAACACACACACACACCACACACACACAGAAAGCCACCTGAGGACAAAACCAGGAGGAAGGCCTTCACCAAGAACCAGTCCATGCTGGTTCCTCAATCTGTCTCCTCAGTCTGTCAGAACTGTGCAAAATATAATACTTGAGGTCACCACCCTATAGAATCCTTACAGGAGCCTGAGCTCAGACTCCATCTTCTCCTGTGTCAAAAAAACTTCCTGTGTCTGTGCCCTAATGTCTTCTCTCAAGAACACTGTCANCATGAAGTGCTTACTGGCTTGGCGGTGATTGGGTGAGAGGTTGCAGGCAGTTATGTGTTTTCTGGAACTCAGATAGAGCTGGAATTGTTTAGGTAGAAGGATCCTACAGGATTCAAAGCAGCTCCAAGTCCCTGGCTGCCTAAAGCTCCCCCCCCCCCCCCCCCCCTCTCTCTCTCTCTCTCTCTCTCTCTCTCTCTCTCTCTCTCTCTCTTCCCCCTCTTGCCTTCTACTCTTCTCTCCACACCTGTTCTCCTCTACTCTTTCCCTCTGAAACCCACATCAGAGCAATCAGCTTTAATCTTGCCTCTTCAAAGGTGAAATTCTGTGAAGACTGCAGGCTTCGGGGATGTTTAAGACCCCAGGAGAGGACAACCTAAGGCCTGGTGTAAGACTGAGAGCCCAGGTCATTTAACCCAGAGCAGCACAACATGTAAGGAACATAAGGCCCCAAACACAAGCTCTTTTCCATTTCCATGAGCCAGAAGAAAGAAACTGGCAGGGCAAATCCACACAGGAAAGGTTCATCTTTACCATTTTGTCATCCATAAGTGCCTGCAGGGATCATCAACAGGTCCAGAGCATTGGAGCAGAGACCTGGAGTGAAGACCTTAGTGTCAGGGCAAGGCCCTTCTGGGATAAGCCCAGGACCTAAGCAAGGGTAGCAAGTACCTGGTCAGAAAAGACGAGAGGCTGGGGTTACAGCCTTTAGCATGTGTGATGAGTCCAAGAAGTACTGCTATTTCTAGTGTGAGCTGCAGATCAAACCAGGGGCTGGTTCAGAAAGAAGGCAGACAGACCAAAGGCATCTGTGAAACAATCCACTCTGCTGAGCACCTCTGAGGTTTCATCTGAGTTACATCAGTGACAGTGTAGTTCTGTTCCCTGCATATCACTCCTAGTTGCCTCATGTTACCATGGTGACCATGAATCCTGGCTTGCTCAGGTGGTCCGGCCCATACCTGTTAATGGCATCTCTGATTGCTCTCAACAGTGCTCCAGGGAGTTCATCACATCACTGCATCTCCTTCTACCACCCAGCCCAGCTCTTATGCTCAGGAATTCTCTAAATTCTTACTGGATAGGCCACAGTCACTTGCTGCCACTACAACCTGGGCAGAACTGTGGCTGCACTGCCTCCTTATACAAGTCCATGTTCCAGTAGCACAAGCTACACTTGTGGTGCTCTGAGGTCAAGCACAGCTGTCTGTCTTGAGACAACATCCCAAGCTGTGTGCAGGCATAGGGAAGTACCACATTCTCTCCTAGTCCCTTCCAAAAGCACAAGAGTCATCAGAAAAATCTGTCATAAATGCAAATAGGAAGACACAGGGGGTGTGCTTCACCCCCCCCCACACACACATGCTGGTAATGGGGGTGTTACCACTGCCACCCCTTGGCCTCTCAACATGATGTGCTTGCTGACAGCTAATCTGTCCTGGAAGCATTCCCTTCCTCATAGCAAGGACACCCTGTGAGCAGTAATAGCTTGGAGACATGTCTGGAAATGGCAGTGCCTTGGGTAGCAGAGCCTGAGATGCCAATTCTTTTTCAAATGGCTTACTAAGAGAGCACTCCTGGGACAAGTGTGAGTGCTGCAGGGACAAGGTGCTGAGCAAGGTGCTGTCTCAGCTCAGCTCTGGAGCCAAGAGTAGGTCACAGTGAGCCAAGTTTGAGCAAAGGGTTGTACTGGCTTAGATGCTCATGAGGAGTTATGGCGCTCCTCAGGGGACCAGTCAGTCAGATGACTCTCGAATTTTGGGCATTTTCTTTGTGTAGTCGAGAACTAGTTTCTTCACTTCCAAGATGAAAACTACAATATTCACCACATAGATTGTTATGAGGATTCAAAAGTAACACTTGTCATCCAACAATCAACAGACCCTGTCTCTCCTGTGAGCCAGGTGCTTCCATGGACAGCACGTCTGTTCGTACAGTCCCTCCAGACAGCTCTAATGCCCCCAGAAGAAAACAGCATCTAAGAACATGTGTGCAAAGGGAGTGTGGCTCACACCCACACATGCACATGCTCCAGCCCAAAATGATGTCCATGTTTCCTTTCCTTTAAATTTCCCACTTACAAACCCTAACTCAGGTCTCATGTCCATCAACTTCCTCAGTATCACATGGATTTTGCTTTTCTCCAAAAAACTTTTTTCACTGAATTCCATATAACTTACCGTTTCACTATTTGTTGATTTTTTGAAACAGGGTCTCAAGCATCAGGATCAGGCTAAGCTTGAGCTCACAGAGATCTGCCCACCTCATTCTTCCCCATACTGAGATTACAAGTGTGCCCAGTTCATTTAGTTCATGTCTACCAGTGTTTGTTTGGTTAGTTTCCTTCATCTCCCACCCCAGGACAGGACACCTAGAGCCCAGGCTAATGGGCAGTACAACATGCTACAATTTAATTAGTAAGTATTTTCTGATCAGGAAGATAATGAAATGCCTTGGCTGACCATTTCAATTCTCATAACTGTCAAAGCCCAGCAAAATCCTTCCCTGGAGTCCAAAGGTGCTCAGCAGACAACCTGGACCAACAGTGCATGCAAATGATGGTAATGGCTTCCCCGCCATTTAGCTCACAGATGAATCTTAGGTGAGACTTTTCCACTGATTCTCATCGTATCTGAAAATTGGTGCCCTGGGAGGTGCAAAGTGGAGCTCCCTGCACTGCTCTGATTATAGTACAGTGTATGCATGCATTACTCTGGGCAGTCACAGGGCTGGCTACCTCCCACATCTGAAGTCACTTGTTAAATCAAACCTTAACTACTTAACAAGTACAGTGCATCCTAATTTGTGCAATAGGTGTATTTTCTGAAAAGTTGACGCAAATTGAATTTGGGGGAAAAGAGGTCACATTGTATTTGGAATTCCCTTGGAGCTCTCTAACTGATGGGATTATCCTGTTGACAATTTTGCTTGTAAATAGTACCTATCATTTGCTTAACTAGTTTTAATGTAGAGTTTTTAGGGTTTTTTTTTTTCCCAAAGCATATACCTATTTCTCTTGGGGTTTAAAAGAAATAAAATGTAAAAGTACCACAATCTGATGATATGCCTCTTTTGTCATCTTCTCTACTAATTAAAGTAAGGTATTTTGAGGGCTGGAGAGATGACTCAGCAGTTAAGAGCACTGGCTGCTCTCTCAGAGGACCTGGGTTCTGTTTCCAGCACACACATGGTAGCTAACAACAGTCTGTAATTCCCGTGACAGGGGAATCCAATGCGTTTTTCTGACTTCTATGAGCATTGCAGGACATGGGTGCATTTACATATGTGCAGGCACACAAAATAAAAATATTTCTTCAAATAACTTATTTCATTTATTTCAAGTTACTGCCCAGTCTTACATCATACAGCCTGTGTTTCAGGTAAGGAAATAAAAATTCGGAGAAGTTTAAATCTTCACAGCACACAGAAGTGTTTCTAAGGACTGAAGTTAGGTGGCTTGAGCACGAGAAATTTGTTTTCTCATAGTTTTGGACAGGAGGCCAGAGTCAAGATACCAAGAGACCATGGGTTGGTCTCCTCTGAAGCCTCTCACCTGGGCTTGCAGACGTCCTTCAACAGCTATGGTCTAAATGTTTGTCTGCCTACCAAATGCATTTGCTGAAGCCCGAAGCCCCAGTGTGGTGTTTACAGGTGGGGTTATGGGAAGTTGTTGAGATGAGGTCATGAGGATGGGACTCCAGTCATTGAATTAGCAGCCTTACAAAAAGAGAGACAAAAGTGTACTCATTCTCTCTCTCTCTCTCTCTCTCTCTCTCTCTCTCTCTCTCTCTCACACACACACACACACACACACACACACACACACACACACACACACAGAAAGCCACCTGAGGACAAAACCAGGAGGAAGGCCTTCACCAAGAACCAGTCCATGCTGGTTCCTCAATCTGTCTCCTCAGTCTGTCAGAACTGTGCAAAATATAATACTTGAGGTCACCACCCTATAGAATCCTTACAGGAGCCTGAGCTCAGACTCCATCTTCTCCTGTGTCAAAAAAACTTCCTGTGTCTGTGCCCTAATGTCTTCTCTCAAGAACACTGGTCACAGTAGACCAGGCCCATCTCGACAGCCTCAGTCATTTTTATTATGACTTTTAAAACCTGCCCCCAATTGTAGCCATGCTCTGAGGTGCTCGTGGGTAGGCTTCCCATTTATTAATCTCAAGCAAACACAATTCAGTCCCTAACTCAGTGAAGGCTGAGGACTAGACTCAACTTCCTCCAAGAATCTTTTCTTTTACATTCATCTGCTGTATTTATTTCCAGGTGTATGGGAACTTGTGGATTTTAAAAATATCAAGTATATTAACAATTTTATTTGCATACTTATAACAAATATTCCTATTTATTTCCCCCTCATCAGTAGGACAATATACATGTAACTGGAAAAAAACTTGCCTTCTATGAAACTGTGTATGAAAAACAATTGGACTTATGTAGAAAATATGGTTTGGTAGACCGTTTACCCCAAGATCTATGAAATCCTGAAACTGAGCAATAATAGAAACATTAACCAGATTTAAAAATTCATCACAGCTGGGGCTGGAGGGTGGCCTAGTGGTTAAGAGCACCGACTGCTCTTGCAGAGGACCTGGGTTCGATCCCCAGCACTCCCATGGCGGCTAAGAACCGTCTGTAACTCCAGTTCCAGGAGAACTTCAGTTCCAGGGGAATCCGAGACCCTCTTCTGACCTCCATGGCATTGCACAACACAGGTACACAAACCTACATGCAGACAGTACACTCATACATATACAAAAATAAATAAAAATTAAAAAAAAGAAAAAAAAATTAAAAATTAAAAAAAAAAAAAAAAGAAAGAAAAAACTAGCTTTTCCTTAATTAGAGTTAACTTTGTGTTACTATTTGTAGAATACTTTCATGGACCTATCTGTTACTGGTTACTTTATTTTAATGTTAACATATTGTGGCCCAGGGATAAAGATCAGGACAGAGTATTTGCCCAGTATGTGTAAAGCCCTAGGTTCAATAGCAAGTATCATAAAAATTAATACATTTAATGATCAAATATGTAAATAGAATCATGTCATCTGCATATATGGATAATTTGACATCTCCCATTTCTAATTCTTTTTCATCTTTCTCTTTTCATATTGCTCAGGCTAAGGCTTCAAGCACCAAACTGAATAAAAGTAGAGTAAGTAGACACCTCATCTCTCTCCAGTTCCAGAAGGAATGTTCTGTTTTTCCCAATTAGTACAATGTTGCCTATAGATTTGTCATATATAGCCTTTATTATGTTGAGGCATGATTCATATATTGCTAGTTTCTCCAGGACTTTAATCATGAAGGAATAATTTTGTATTTAAAAGATCCTACAGACCCCACCAGAAAATTTTAGATCTAATAAACATTTTCAGTAAAGTTGCAAGATTATAAAATCAATATACAAAAATTAGTAGCAGGGCTGGAGAGATGGTCTAGCGGTTAAGAGCGCCGACTGCTCTTGCAGAGGACCCGGGTTCGATCCCCAGCACCCACATGGTGGCCGAGAACCATCTTTAACTCCAGTTCCAGGGGAATCTGACACTCTCTTCTGACCTCCACAGCATTGCACAACACGGGTGCACAAACCTACATGCAGACAGTACATTCATACACATACAAACATAAAAAAAAGAAACAAATGGATAAACAAATAAATCAATAAATCAAAAAAAATTAGTAGCTTTCAGACAGCTGTGATGGTGCATTCCTTTAATCCCAGCACTTGGGAAACAGAGGCAGGTAGATGTATGAGCTCAAGGCCTACATAGCAAGTCCCAGGCCAATCAGAGTTACATAATCATAATGAGACTTTGTCTGAAAAAAAATTAAAACTTAGTAACTTTAATATATATCAATATGAAACTTGATGAGAATGAAATTAGGAAACATCTCCTTCATGATAACTTTTTAAAAATGATAAAATACCTAGAAATAAACTTAACTAGGGAAGTGAAAGACTTCTACACTGAAAACTTCAAGGCACTGAAAAAGTAAACTGAAAAAGACACCTGGTNACACACACACACACACACACACACACACACACAACAACCCAACCCCTATTGTGTAAACCATTCCAGTAAATAACATTTATAATACACACACATACACACAAACACACAAACAAACACACACACACGATTGATTCTGTTCCCCTAGAGAGCTCCGCCAAGTATAACACTCAAACGTGGAAGCTATGTCTCAGATGCGCAAGCAGTTGCTGAAGCTAATGATTAGCCAACAAGGGGTTTTCTTATTCTATTACAGTAGCCATGTTTGCTATGAGAAATCCACATCCATAAATAGAAGATGACAACCTTCCATACTTCCCCTACACCTTGTTCCCACTGAATGGACAGGGTGCCACAGTGCAGGAAGATTTAGGCTTAAGGCACAGTGGGTCTTGGGAATGCTGCAGCCAGTCATTCTGCCCAGAGGTGGAAGACTCCCTGAGAGCTGAAGCTAGCCTTGCCTTGGTACGTCTCCTCTACTGTACATGTTATGAGAACCATGTGGAGACTCCATAAATACATGTCAAACAAATGTCTTAACAAATCTGGGTGAACTGGTGATTCCATGGCATGAGTAGTGCACTCAGTGCAACCCACAGACACTGTGGTCAAATCGGAACTGGATCTATCTAGACCTTGGCAAGACTAAACTTAGGGAAAGTATCCAGATGTTATCAGAGGTGACAAATGGAAGGAAGATGACCAATGAGAAGTTAAAGAAATGCCTAAGAAGAAGCAGCAACTGGAAGAAGAAGTCCCTCTGACCGGCAGCATTCATGGTATTCAGTATTTTTATTATGGGTGAAGTGGAATCACTGAGTGTAGAACTGAAAAGAAATGAATATGACTGTCCCTGAGACAGTGTCAACTACTTCAGCTCAGCAGAAACCTGCTAAAGGGGTCAGCTCTACCTCTATTTACACCAAGAGTGTGTACAGCATGTGTGCGTATATAATTGTGTTCAAATAAAAAGGGGGATTAAATGCTTTAATAAATAAATGTAGTCAGTAACATAGCAGCTATGTATTCATTGTTATGGGAAGATAATCCATTTTGTCATTTGATGCAAAAACGTTTAAAATAATAATAGCAGGTTATTGAAAACAGAAATATATAGGTCAGGCATGGTGGCACATGCCTTTAATCCCAGAATTCTGGAGGTAGAGGCAGAGACACACAGATCTCTGATGAGTGCAAGGTCAGCCAGGGCTACATAAGGAGATCCTGTCTCAAGCCTCCCTTAAAAAAAGAAAAAAGTAAACATAAATATACAAGTGAATTTATATCCAAGGTAGTAGAGAGTAGAACAAAAAAGTATTAAAGAACAAAATATCACAAGAAATAGAGAAAATTGACATTTTATCTAAAAATATGGACTTATTAGTAACAAAACATACCAGAAAACCATTGAATATTATCTTCAACTTGTTGAGAAAAAGTAGCAGTTAACCCAGAATTCTATAACCAACTAAGCTATCATCGAGTGAAAGACAAATAAGAACTCAAGAAACCATAAAACAAATCATCACAAAACACTAAAGGAATCTGAAATAAATAGTAAATAGAAAAGAATAAAACAAAAGGAACAAGATGCAATCAATAAGGAGTGGATAAATTGGTAATATAGTTCTAAAATAACTGTTGGAAACCTAGAAATAGAATCTAAAATGTTTAGACCCATTAAGAAGAATTCAATGTATTGGGCAGAAACCTGGGGGAGTATCTGAGAGGAGTTGGCAAAGGGGATGGGGTGAACATGGTCTAAGCACACTGTGTCCATGTGTGAAATCACTGCAGAATGGGTCATAAAAAGAACGCATTGCAATTTATCTAAAACAAGTCAAGAAATGAGGAAATAGAAGCTGGAGAGATAGCTCAGCAGTTAAGAGCACTTTCTGCTTTTCCAGAGTCTCTGAGCTCCATTCACAGCACCTGATGTGCTGTGGCTCACAATTGCCTGTGACTCCAGCTCCAGAGGACCTGATGCTCTCTTCTGGTCTCCAAGGGCACCTGCACTCACAAGTGCACATATATGTATACATACATAATTTAAAAATAAAGCAACAATCCCCTGGGGTTGGAGAGATGTCCCAGAAGTTAAGAGCACTGATGGCTCTTGCAGAGGACTGGGGTTAAATTCCCAGCACCCGCATGGATGATAATAACCGTCTGTAACTTTAGCTCCAGAGGAATCTGACACCCTCTTCTGATCTCCACAGGCATTTCAGAACACAGGTACACGTACACACATGCAGTTAATACACTCATACACATAAAAATAAATAAAATAATCTTTTAAAAAAGAAACATACAGCGGGTGTGGTTGTGCACACCTCATCCTAGCACTCGGGAGGCAGAGGCAGGCAGATCTTTGTGAGTTCAAGGTCAGCCTGGTCTACAGAGTGAGTTCCAGGCCTGGTCTACAGAGTGAGTTCCAGGCCAGCTGGGGATACAGGGATACCCTGTCTCAAAAAAACAAAAAAAAAAAAAAAAAAGATTAAAAGAAACATACATAGCAGCTGGACATGGTGATTCCTGCCTGTAATCTTAGCACTACAGAGGCTGAAACAGGAGGATTGTGGTGAGTTTGATCCCCTTCTGTGCTACAAGGTAACACCCTGTCTCAAAAACAAACAAAACATGCAAGGCATAGTGAATATACCTGGGGTGTATCTCAGAAGCACAGTCACGTACCTCACATGAGGTCGGGGTTCCATCCTCAGCACCTTCCACCAGAGACGCACAGTAAGTAGGCAGTGCAGGAGATTCTCAGAACAAGTGCAGATGGCATGTACAGCAATGGAAACAATCTGCAATCACAACAAGCGGCTAAGTCCACTCATTAAGACATAGGGGCTGCTAGACAGGAAAGAGATTTAAGTATATATTACATACCAGAGGGACATCTAAAAAGAAATTTGTATTTCAAAGGATTTAAAGATGTGTACACATCTTAGTATTATACTGAGGATGGAGTTTCTATCAAGCACTGAGTAACCACTCACACACTGGATCTTTCTTCATTTGTTTTGATTTTTTTGAGACATGATCTTGCTATGTAGCCCAGACTGCCCGGTGATTCACAATCCACTTGCCTCAGCCTCCTGAGTGCTGGGATCACTGAGGTGTGCTACTCAGCCTAGCAACAGACTTGCTCTTCCCAGAGTACTTAAAAACATCTGTGTGGTGCTCCCAGCGTGTGGCTGACACATGTGTACATGTGTGTACATGAGTGAACACATCCATGTGATATACCTGGTATTCCCAGCTGTGTCTCAGCACTAGAGGTTTGTTTTTTTATTTTTCACTTTGTCTTCTACAAAAAAATCTCTAAGCTGAATTCTTAAATATCCTGGTCAGTGCCTCACCAAGTAAGTAAGAAGCTAAATACATTTCTTAAAAGTCTAGAAGACACACGGGTGAGCACGCATGTGTGCATGCAAACACACAAGGAACATACACTTTCACACTGAAATGACCTGGGCGGTTTTCAAGAAGACATGCCTTCTAAAAACCTCAGATGTCTTTGCCTTTGCAAACGTGAATAAAGTTTTGGGCCCAGAAAAAGCTGAGGACCATAAACAGAGTCGCATGGCAGGCCTTAAGCCATATTAATATCGCCAGATGAAATCACAAACATCCAAAAAGAAGCAAAAATGTCTCTCAGAAAAAAGACAGGTGTGAAGGCTCAGAATCAGGGCTGCTATCTCCACCAGACTCTCCACAGCACATACCTGTGAAGACTGGCTGTCACCCTCAGGAGAGAGAGAGAGAAAGAGAGAGAGAGAGAGAGAGAGAGAGAGAGAAAGAGAGAGAGAGAGAGAGAGAGAGAGAGAGAGAGAGAGAGAGGGAGAGAGAGAGATTCTGTAATGTAGAGATGCTGGATTAAAACCAAGTGAAGGCTCTTTCTGTTCCTCAATCTTTAGAACTGCCTAAATGAAAATCTCAGGCTAAATGATCAGTTAACTATTTGCTGAATGAATGCTAGAGGGCCATACGGTGCTAATTATGATAAGAAGATTACCAATGTATTAAGTTTAGAGACCTTGAAGATATGTATCATCCCTTTAAAATTAAAGAGGCACATGAAGAGAAATCTTGGAGCAATTAAGGAAAGGCAGGCTGGTCTCTTCAACTGCAGTCCTTCCTAATAAGGAGCTCTCTGGGAGGCAAAAGTTACCTGTCTTGAAAATACATGGAGCTATCAGAAAAATGTGTTTCATGATTATAAGTCATTACTAATGATAGCACATCGACTTTTAATGAAGGATAAAAATTTCCTTCCATGAACTCACACAGAGCTGGTCAGAGTGTCCTTCTCTGAGAAGTTTTTATAAGGACTTGGCAGGCTACAGAGACAGAAATGGGAAAACGCCTTTGATTTGAGAAACTCATTATATTTCTTTCTGGTTCTGTTAAAAATTTGAATTTTCTATTCTTTGCTTTCAATACCAGGAAATATGATTTCATAGAAGTAACAAACATTTTATGAGGGTTGAAATAAGCATGGAAATTATGTTTAACTTTTCAGCTGTTAAAACTCTACCTCTGAGGTTAAAGTTGCAGGAGCAAATAAACAATGATGTCTCCTCATAATGTTGAAAGGATGTACTGACTTGGTTGTTCACCAATGACTGACTTCTCAAAGTCTGGTCCACTGTCAAGAGAGATACCATGCTTTGGAAATCTGAGTGATTAGTTTCTGACACTACTAACAACTGAATTTCTGAATTGCAGTGAATCAACGTGCTGAACAATGCAAATATGTAGCTTGATGTGACCTGAACGAGTGAGAGTCGGCTGCCCACCAGGGGAGGTTTCTTGATTCCCTGACTAGCCTCGCCATTGGCTGGACCTGGCTTAAGTGAGAGGACAAGTCTCCTGAGGTGATGAGGAGCTCATGAGCTCCCCTTGGTACATTCTGAAGGTTCTTTGAAGCATTTGGGGTACTTCATGTTAAAGAATTTGTTTACAGCTTTTTAAAAACAGTCTACAGAGCAAAGAGGGAGAAGGAGAAAGGGGCCAATTGGAAACATCAATCTCAAAACCCAAGGCAGCATGCAATGGTTATCCATGCCCTACCCTCACCCCTTCCCTGTGATAGAATACTCTAATAAAAGCAACCTAAGAGATGACAGGCTTATTTGGCTAACAGTGCAATGTGAAGTCCATCAGGGCAAGGAAAGCACAGCAGCAGGAGCCTGAAAGAACTGGTCAGACTGTATCCAGTCAAAAGGAGGGTAATTCATGTATCCTAGTGCTCAGCTCCCTTCTCCATTGATGCAATCCTAGATTCCTGCCCAGGGAATGGGGCCACCCACAGTAGGAGTCTTCCCACCTCAGTGAGCATAATCAGGACAATCCCCCACAGACATGGCCACAGGCCAACCTCATCTAGACACTTCTTCATTAATATTCCTTTCCCAGGCAACTCTAACCATCACATCCAATTTATGGAGCCCCTGCTGACGGCTGCCAGGGTTTGAGTTCTCAATGGGAATGTTGCAATGTTATTAGAATCACCTGGGCCAGTATCTCCCTAAGCAAGCCCTGCCCACTAGGGAACTCAACGAGCCAGGCACAGAGGGAACGGACTCAGAGAAAAGTCTTGTCAGTCAGTCTCTCATGTCTGTTCCCAGACCCTCCTGCTTCCCCTGCCAGTCTTCCATACACGCACAGGGTCACCTTCCTTCGTTTGAGGTCTCTGTGTCTCTGCTTCCAGCTGAACTGTGTCCTCCTGATTCTCTAATGGAGACCTGGTTCCTTCCTCCTGATCCCAAAATCTGGAGCATAAGATACACCAAGAGTGCTCTCTTGTACAGCCTGTGAGCTCACGGCTGGTTCTGAATGGTTATAAGACCACAGTACATTTGATGTCATAACTACAGATCATGCACAGCTGTCACACATAGACCAGCAAATGCCTTGCACAGCGAGGTAATGGAGAACAACATGCAAGTTACAAGCCCCACAAAAGACCATTTCTCCAGGATCAAATGTCTGAAACTCTCAAATGACCATTTAGAAAGAAGCATATGTTAATTGTACAAAATGAGGGTTTTATTCTGACAATGCCTTACATACATATAGCAAACTTTGAACACATTTGCCCCATCACTTTCTCATCCCTTTCTTCTTAAGTCACCTGTCTGCTTGCCTATCATCTTTTCTCTCTAGATTCTACATATGAGAGAATACAGACAATACTGACATTTCTGAATCTAGCATATTCTGTCTAACATTGTGATCTATAGTTCTATCCATTTTCCTACAAATGTCCTAAAGACATTCTCAGGTCACTTCTTCAAACAGGGGACCAGTCTTCTGCCACCATGACAGTAGAAGTGTGCCTTACAGACCAAGCTACACTGAGATTCACTGAAATCCCAGTCAAAATCTCACTATCATGTCATGGTTAGCTTCTGTTCTCAGCTTGACATACCTGGAAAGAAGGAGCCTCAACTTTGGAATTTCCTCTATCAGACTAGCCTGTGGCCATGTCTGTGAAGGATTTTCTTGATTGATGAGTGATGTGGGAGGGCCCAGCCCACTGTGGGTGGTGCCACCCCTGGACAGGCAGTCCTGTAGTGTATAAGAAAGGAGGCTGGCCGGGTGTGGTGGTGCACACCTTTCATCCTAGCACTTGGGAGGCAGAGGCAGATGGATGTTTGTGAGTTCAAGGCCAGCCTGGTCTACAGAGTGAGTTCCAGGAGAGCTGGGGCTACAGGGAGACCCTGTCTCAAAAAAGACCAAAAACAAAAAACGAAAGAAAGAAAGAAAGAAAGAAAGAAAGAAAGAAAGAAAGAAAGAAAGAAAGAAAGAAAGAAAGAAAGAAAGGCTGAGCACAGGCCAGAAGAGGAAGCCAGTAACCAATGTTCCTTTATGGCCTCTGATTCCGCTTCTGCCTTCAGTTCCTGCCCTGACATCCCTCAGTGAGGAACTGTGATCAGGACATGTAAGCCCTTCTTATTTATTTATTTTTTGGTCTTTTTGAGGCAGGGTCTCCTTTTATTCCCAGCTGTCCTGGAACTCACTATGTAGACCAGATTGGCCTTGAACTCCCAGAGATCCACATACCTCTGCCTCCCAAGTGCTGGGATTAAAGACATGTGCCACCATGGCTGGCCCAGGACATGTAAGCCTTTAAATAAATCCCTTCCTCCTGGTTTTAGTGGAAGAGTCTCATCATAGCAATAGAAAGTAACTACAATAACTATTCTTCACAGAAATTTAAAAAAAATTCTTAAAATTCCTATGGAGGCACAAAGGACACCAGACAACCAAAGAAACCCTGAATAAAAAAGAATAATGCTGGAGTTATCACCATATATGATCCCAAGTTATGTTGCAGAGCCACAGTAATAAAAACAGCATGGTCCAGAGACAAAAACAGACAAGTACATCAATGGACTAGAATACAGTTCCCAGCTATAAGCTCACATAGCTACAGACTCCTGAGTTTTAACAAAGACATGAAAAATGTGTATTGGAGAAAAGACTAATAGTATTGGGGAAACTAAATGTAGAGAAATGAAAGTAGATCCTGATTGCTTACCCTCCACCAAAGACCTGGAACTCTGAAACTGCTAGAAGAAAATGTAGGGAACTCATTTTAAGAGGTCAGTGTAGACAAGCACCTAGGACTCTCGGGTCGCTCAGGAAATAAGACCAATAATCAACAAATGAGGCCTCATAAAATTAAAAAGCTTATGTACAGGTAGGCATGGTAGCACACACCTCTAATTCCAGCACTCAGGAAGCAGAGGCAGGTGGATCTCTGTGTTCAAGGCCAACCTGGTCCACAGAGCGAGTTCCAGGACAGCTGGGGGCTACAGGAAGACCCTGTCTCAAAAAAGCAATAAACAAAAAATGCTTATGTACAGCAAAAGCAGCAGCTTATTGAATGGGATAAAAAGATGTTTTCTACCTACATGTGTGACAGAGGATTAATAAGCAGAATATACAAAGAGCTCAAAAGAACTCAACAAGAAAACAATACAATTTTTAAAAGATGCACTAAGGTGCTGAATAAAGAATTCTCAAAAGAAGAAATACGCATGGCCAATAAATATCTTAACACCTATAGTAATTGGAGAAGTGCAAGTTAAAACCACTTAAAGATTCTATCTTACTCCAGTCAGAATGGCTCTTATCAAGAAAACAAATGACAACAAATACTGGCAAAGATGTGGAAAAAGAGGAGCCCTCGTTTCCTACTGGTGAGAGGGTAAACCAGTGAAGCCACTCTGGAAATCACTATGGAAGTTCCTCAAAAACAGAACTTCACTATAACTCAGCTACATCCCCTCTGGGTATGTTCCCAAAGGACTCTCTACCCTACTGCAGAGTAGGGTGTGCAGACTCTACCCTCTGCACACCCGTGTTCACTGCTGCCCTAGTCACAATAGCAAGGAAACAGAATCAGCCTAGATTCAACTGATGAATGGATAATGAAAATATGATATACATATATGAATTTATTTAGATGTAAATAAAAGTGAAATTATAAATTTTTCAAGAAAATGGATGCTACTGAAAAAAAATATATTGAGCAAGTTAACCCAGACCCAGAAAGACAGGTTATGTTTTCACTCATACATTGATCCTAGTGTCTTTTATATATGTGCATTTATGTAGGGGTGAGTGGGTGTAAACTAGAAAGTAGCCCTGAGGGGGAAGGATTCTTTGGCATGGAGAGAGAGCAGTAGAACTCATATGATATGAAAATTTGGAGCACAAGGCTTTGAGCAGCGAAGGGTCAGGAAGATGGACAGAGGGGTGGTGAGAGAAGAGGCACCCAGACTCATGATGTATGAAAACACAGTAAGGAAATCTGGTCTGTTAATGAAAGAGTTTGAACAGAAGTACTCTGTGTGGGTGGATAAAGGTGCTCCCAGAAGCCATAGATTATAAATGAAATAACTACCTCCTTATAAGTTATTGGTGGGGGGAGGGGGACAACTGAGGCACCAAAACAATACAGGCAACTGGATGGTAAGACCTTTCTTCTGAAGATGCCACATGCCTGGTCACAGAGCATCAAGAAATCAAGTTGGAAATGAGCTAGAAGCTTCCTCCCTGCTGGCTAGCCCACACAGAGACAGCAGGTCCATGCAGGCTGCAGAGGGAGACAGGTCATCAGCCTCACTCAGCTGTGGACCCTGTGTGCAACAAAACCACCTGGCCAGGCAGGGTGAGTCCATTGGGACAATAGTGGAAAGTCTGCTATAGGGGTTACCAACTGCTGTCTGACTGGATTTATACCTGGTACTATAAACCCAGTCAAAAGCCATGCCTAGGCCCTAGTACAGAAGCTACTGATAATAAATGACTGTTGGCAGCCTGGCCATACATGGGGCACCTACATTACCCTCCTCCAAGGCTCAGGGAACACATCACAAGAAGAGTAGAAAGAATATAAGAGTGATAGTCTGGAAGTTCAGAGCACTGGCTGCTCTTACAGAGGAACTGGGTTCAGTTCCCAGCACCCACATGGTATTAACAGTTCATAACTCCAGTTCCATGGGATCTGACATCCTCTTGTGGCCTCTGTGGGCACTATATGCACAGGGGGCACTTACATACATGCACGAGAGAGGGTAGTTGGGAAGAGCAAAGGGGGTTAGTGGAGGGGGAGGGGAACAGGAGAGATAATGGGGTCAATATGATTGATATTTACTATGTGCATGTGTGAAGATGTCATTGTATGCCCACTATGATTCTTAATACATTAACACCCCTTTCTCAGGGTGCTGCTGCTTACTCCCCAATTGCAACTCAAAGCCATCTTCCAAGCAGAGAAAAAGTATGATTTCAATTGTTACATGCAGACTACATGTATCAACTATTTATTTCTATTAGCTTTGCAATTCAGTATTATAATAGGGTCCCAATAAGCATTATTTAATGAAGCAAGGGAACTCAATGAATCTGGTTCCATTCATCAATACAGTAAATCCTTCTGTGATCTAATGGAAATACAAGTTTACTGCATCCAACACGGCTGGCAAAGAAACACAGCAGAGGCACTTGCCACTGAAACACAGCAGAGGCACTTGACACTGAAACAAGTTGTCTGCAGGCCCCTGCCATGCTGAGTGGCCCCACACCAAACTCCGCTCCAGCAGAATCTGATCATAGTTAGGATCACTCTGTTCACAGCTAAAGCAAGCCATCTTTCCACCTCAGCAAATGCCATGAATTTCACATTGCCTCCAGCCTCACCTAGGGTCCTCCCACGGTGAGTACCGCTCAGGCAAATGCCCCTTCAAATCTCCTGGGGTCCTCCCACAGTGAGTAACACTCAGGCAAATGCCCCCCAAATCTCCTAGGGTCTTCCCACGGTGAGTACCACTCAGGCAAATGCCCCTTCAAATCTCCTTGAGTCCTCCCACAGTGAGTACCGCTCAGACGAATGCCCCCCAAATCTCCTAGGGTCCTCCCACAGTGAGTACTGGTAAGGCAGATGCCCCTGAAAATCAGTTATTTCCCTTCATTTTTTTGGATTATTTTATCACATTTTTTCAAAGCTTGTCATGAAATGTGAGATATACATACATACATTCATAACTAACCAGAGTCTTCCTTCAAATACTATTACATTTATTATTATGCATATTTTTATATTTATTATGCATATTATAGTGACTTTATAATACTGCATTTCTTTTTTTATGTTTAGGGTTCACATTTTTTTCCTCTAATTTCACATTACTCTAAAATATATACCCTCCACCCATATACATTACCATGCCTGAAAGCAAGTAGTAACGTAATTCTAGGGCTCATTAAGATATTCACATTATAACATCACAGTTGCCTAGAAATATACTCAGTAGATGTCTGTGAGATCCATTTGTTCTATTTTATTGTTCAGTTCCAATGTCTATTTTTTGTCCAGCTGATCTATCCAAGGGGCTCAGTGGGGTATTGAAGTCCCCCACTATTAGTGTGTTAGGATTAATCTGTGTCTTGAGGACCCACAGAATTGTGTTTATATAGTTTGGTGCACCTGAGTTTGGTGCATAAATATTTAGGATTGTGATGTCTTCCTGGTTAATTGTTCCTTTGATAAGGATGTAATGGCTCTATTTGTCTCTTCTGATTGACTTTACTCTGAATTCTATGTTGTCTGATATTAGAATACCAATTCCTCCTTGCTTCTTGGCACCATTTGCTTAGAATATTTTTTTCCATCCTTTCACTTTGAATTGGTGTCTATCCTTGAGGGTGAAGTGGGTTTCTTGTAGATAGCATATAGATGGATTCTCTTTCCTAATCCATTCTCCCAGTCTATGTCTTTTGACTGGGGAGTTTAGACCATTGATATTTACGGTCATTATTGAGAGATATGTCTTGCTTCCTTTCAAATTACTTTTGGTTTGCATTCTTGGTCTAGGTTTGTATTTGTGCTGTTATGGTTTTATTAGTTTCTCTCTTTAGCTGGTTAGGGATAGTTGGTCTTTTCCTCTGTTCTTTGGATTGCTTTGAGTATTTTCTGAACTGTTGGGGTTTTTTTTACATGTGTTCTTTCATCTTGTTTATGTCATGAAAAGATTTTTTCTTTCTCCTTCAACCATAATTGACATTTTTGCTGGGTATATTAATCTGGGTTGGGGTCTGTGATGGTTAATCCTGGGTCTTCTGACTAAGGGTCTTCTGATTGGACCACCTCAACCCAGATGGCCCACCCCAAATGTGGGCGTTACCTTCTGCCAGTAGGCAGTATTTAAGGCCACGGCAGAAGGAGCTGGTCCCTTCTTTTCTCCTGTGGCTTGCCTCTCTCATCTGGTGAGTTTGTCTTGCTGCTGTGATCAACCTTTTGGATTCCAGAGTGAACTGAGACCGGCAGATCTCCTGGAATCCATTCAGGCCTTCAGCACTGGATTGGGACTACTGAGACATCCAGCCTTGCGGACTGAGCAGTTCCTGGATTCTCTTGGCCTTTCCAATGTGGTGCAGCTACTGTTGGACTCCTTGAACTCTGTCACGTGAGCAAATCAATAAATTGTATATAGCTATATATTCGTCCTGTTACTTCTGTTTCTTTAGAGAACCCTGACTAATACAGCGTCTAACGTCATTTAGCACTGGGAATACTTTAGTCCATGTTATTCTGGCTTTCATAGTTTGCACTGAGAAGTCAGCTGTAATTCTGATAGGTTTTTCCCCTTATATGTAACTTGTTTTCCTCTTGTGGCTTTCAGTATTTTGTCTTTGTTTTGAGCATCTAGTGTTCTAACTATGATGTGGTGTGGGGAGTTTCTTTCCTGTTCTTGTCTATTTGGTGTTCTATGTGCTTCTTGTATTTGTATAGGTTTGTCTTTTTTCAGTTTGGGAAAATTTTCTTCTGTTATCCTGTTGAAGATCTGATCCATACCATTGTCTTGGGATTATTTTCCTTCCTCTATTCCTATGATGCAGAGAGAGATTTTGTCTTTTCATAGTATCCCACATTTCCTGGTTATTCCACTCTTGTGTTTTTTACATTTTTCATAGTCTTTGATCATTTTAGATGTTCCTTGTTGTCCTGCAGGTCTAGTATTCTATTTTTTGCTTCATCCATTCTGCTTCTGAGGTTTTCTCCCATTCTTTTCTGTTGGATGAATGTTACATTTCTTTTTTCATTTCTTCCTGTGATTTCTTTAGTGTTTCCATTTCTGTTTGGAGCTTGTCATTCTCTACTTGTAGCTTCTTGCTTTGCTGGTATCCTTCTTTTTTCATTTCGGCCTGGGATCTTTCTCATGTTTCCACTTCCTTCCAGAGTTTGTCATTCTCTCCCTCTAGTTCTTTCCAGTGTTTATCATTCTTTCCTTCTAGATTCCTTCCTGAGTTTTTCATTTTCTCCCCTTAGTTCTCTGATTTGTTCTTTATATTATTTGATTTCTTTGAATATGTCTACAATTGTTCTTCTAAGTTCTGTGTCTTGGTTTCCTTCCAGGGAGATCTCATTGTAGGAATCTTCTGTTGGACTGGTAAAGTTCAGTGTGGATTTATTATGAGCTTTTCCCATGTCGATTTTTCATTGTGTCCTTGGCATGTGGATTTGTTTGTTTGTGTTTTTGGATTCTGGTACCCCGACACTGGCTGCACAGACTGGATTCACTAACACTACGCCTGCTGGATGCACCACACCACAGCACCGTGGGGGTTGCTGCTCCTACCCTGCTGACCTGCTGTGCCCCAGGACCCTGTCTAGGTGTACCCATGCCTCAAGTGCTTTGTGGAACCCAAGAGCTGGGAGGATCTAGGGTGGGTATAGAGCCCCCAAGGGTCAAGACCCCCAAGGGTCAAGGCAGTTCCACCTTACCAGCAAAGCACTGAGTCCACACAAGCACTCTCTGGAACTCGAGCTGGTAGGTTCCAGTTACTTCACTTCTTTACAACAAAAACAAAAGCCACTATCCAACTTTTTAAAATTAGCAATAAATTTCACAATATTTCATTGAAAAACAAGTGTTGCAGCCATGAAATAAATGTTTGCTTAATGTGTGATCTAGCCAGAAAAATGGACAGATTCTTTTGAGGAAATTTCACAGTAGAAATCTAATTTTAGTCCTGGCTTCCTTTTCTTCAAATACAGTTTCCTCTTATTTCTCTGAAACTTTAAAAGGAGGCAGAGATGGAGAGTCTAAGGGGCATGTTCTGCATCACTGAGGCCCTGGGGAAGTCAGCATTGAGAAAACAGTGGTCCCAGTCAGAGGCTGGCATCTTGCAGACCAAATTCATCCAGATTCACAGGTCATGGGTGTACAATGAATAACAACATCCAAGCAAGCCAAAACCTGTGTCCTAAGCTAGGTGTCGCATGCCTGTAAGTGCAGCATTCAGGAGGCGGTGGCAGGAAGATCTGAAGCTGGAAGCCGCCAGAGCCATACTGTGAGATGGTATCATAAAACAAGACAAGACACAAAGCAAACAGAAACAAAAACCAAAGCTGGTAGGCTCTGGCTTCTGCACTCTGGAGGTTGCCTCCATCAGGGTCAGGGTCAGGGTCAGGTGGAAACGAGGAAGCCCATCTTCCCTGAACATCATTGGCTGCACCTGCTCTTCCTAGCACTGCTGAAGCACCAGGCCACTCAGATTTTACAGCCGAGTTAGTCCTGAGCCATCGTCAGAGAATGTGGCAAATTGTCAGTGCCAAAAGCCAGACAAAAATGGCTGGATGTAACTTGGACTTGAGCACTGCTAAAGCTCAAACACTGTTCCTGTTAGAGGCTGAGGAAAAGATCTTAATCTACCATAGGCCTGCAGAGTAAGAGCTGAGGACTGAGGCTGTGAGGGGAAGAGTCAAAGTTAAAACATAACTACTCATTGTTTCTCTGGTACCACTGACAGGTACATGGTGTCAAAGCATTTTTTAACATAGGGAGGAGTCTGGGAAGGTATCACAGTCAGTAAAGTGCTTGCTCCTGCCAGCCCGAGGACCTGAGTTCCATTGCCAGAAACCAAATAAAAAGCCGCATATCTTGATATTACCTGTAAGTCAGCGTGGGAAGGTCAGCAGCAGAGGCTCCCTGGGGCTCGCTGAGCAGCCAGCCTAATCTAACGCATGACCCTGGGCCAGTGAGAGACCCTACCTCCCAAAAAGGTGGACGGCACCTGAGGAATGGCATCGAAATTGACCTCTGGCCTCTCCATCAGCATACGCACCGGTGCACACACAATGCACATGTGAAGAAGTTTAAAGCATCAAGATGGCCAGTTTGTAAAATATCCAGATTATACAATGACCTCATTAAGTGTACCTGAGACCCAGTAAACTCATCTCAGAGCCCAAACTGCATCAATGATCAATTACAAATGAAATATTGAAACAGTTGGAATGAAGTGTTTCCTCCCCATCATCAATTTTCCTTCTTCTTTATGAACTTAAAAATCACTTTTACAATTTCTGTAGGAAAAATTCTAGTGAACATGAATGTTGTTCTTAAGAACCTAATGTAAAACACAAATTCTGGTAATTCATGAAAATAGCAAAAAGCAGAAGTATTTAGGATCTAAAATAAATTCATTTTATGAAAGAAAGTGCAAAGAATCAAATATTTTTTCACAAAAACAAAATATGATTTTCTTCAGGGGGTCTGGAAAATTGCCTCCAAAGTTCTGATTGATAAGCCTTCTCAAGAGACAGAGTGCATTCTGAGGTAATAAATCGCCAACTGACATGTTCTGCACAAAGCATTAGTGTTTAATACCAGGCTGCAGGAATAGGAGCACAAAGACATCAATTATCCCAAAATAGACTGGGCAGAGTCCAGTGCCGCTGTTAGTTCTTCAAGCTGCATCCACAGGGGATGGAGAAAAAGAGGGTTTGGCAATCAGCTGGTTAATTTGATCACTGTAGACAACTGCACTGTATAATTTAGGTCGGAAACATACCCTGACCTGGAGTTCCTAATTTGGAACATTCATCAAATTAATCAAATAATTACAAATTCTCAATTTCACTGAACCCTGAAACAGGGTTCCAGGAACACAGATCAAGTGTTCACTTACTGTCATAGGCAACATGTGGCATTACACTATCTGGGCATCTGTACCTTTGTGTGTGTGTGTGTGCGTGTGTGTGTGTGTGTGTGTGTGTGTGTGTGTGTGTGTTTCTTCTATGCCATCTTCTTTCTACCCGGGCTCTGTGCCCATACCCTTATCCTGCCCGACTCTACCAATATGAGCTTGTCTTCTGTAAGGAAATGGTCTGTAAGCCACAGAAGCTCTGTGGCAAAGACATCTGAGTGTCCTGCTGCTCAGCTACCGCTTCAGTAGCAGGGCCGCCTTCCTCCCACAGCCGGCTTATCCAGAGCCCACATGTTACTTCTCAGGGTTTTGCCTGGCCCTTTGCACTGCTGCAGGCAACTTAGCATGTAAATGACTCCTGCCCAGGGTGAAAAGGCAACTTCATACACTAATGTTATACTTAAATTACTAAGAACTTTCTGGAAAATAATGACAACGGGTACTGAAGTGGACTTTAAACCTTCAGATCATAGATCTAATATAATAAGCTCTTCTTTTAGAAGTCGGTCTTTTGGTAGTGGTGTAAAAGAGGGAGTGAGCTGAATGTCAAAGATGTGAAAATGAAAAGTAGCAGCAACCAATTTCTAGGTTTAATGTTGAGAGCCAGTATCACCAAGTTATCAACACTGGGAGTGTATGCATATTCTGAATGATGGACATGACAGCTCAAACCCTGCAGCCCTGTGTGCAGCCCTCTGCAGATGAAGCCACGAGGGCATCCGAGTTCGGTTGTCATGTGCCTCGCCCGTTAGCAGCTAGTGTAGTCCACAGCACCACAAGTAATAAATCTCTGCTGAATGACTGAATGAGGAGTTTTATTTCTGTCTAATTAAATAACTCCATATGGAGAAATACCGGGAAGCAGCAAGGAGACAGAGGCTCACCAATTACATCAGCCAAATCAACCCTGGCAATTAATTTGGGGCAGATGCTGGAGCCAAGTCCCGCCATGCGAAGGCAAGCTGTGCTCAGTCTCAGAAGTTGAGACACAGGGAAAAATCTGGAGAAACACAGGGACTGGGAGCAGCGTCTGAAAACCACACTGGGACTGTGGGTCAGCTGTGTGGCATGTTTATACTTTTTTGAGTGTATTCCCCACCTGTGTGTCAGTGTGCCCACACATGTCATGCAATGCCCTGGAGGCTACAGAGGGTGCTGGACCTCCTAGAACTGGAGTTACAAATGGCTGTCAACTGCTATGTAAGTGCTGGGATTCAAATCCGGGTCCTTTGCAAGAGCTGCCAGTGGTCTTAACTGCTGAGCTATAGTCTCTTCGGCCCAGCTTTGTGGCTTTTCAATACTTTGCTGGAACCTCTTAATTTTCCACAGGGAACATACACACAACTTTGAAGTCTCAAATCACTCTCCTACCTTGACTCAACACACTCCACCGTACTGTGCTTCTCTTTACAACAGAACTCCATGAAAGGCACTTCTGCCATAATCCTGAGTCAGCACCATGCTCAACCTAGTTCTGCAGGGGCTGCCATAGACCTCAATGTTAAATGTAGAGTTTAGCCCTTCTGCCTTCACCTTGCTGGCCCCCAGGTCATCTGCCCCAAGCCTTTTCCTCCTCTGACCCTCAAGACAAATTCTGCCTCCAGTCTTCACATCCTGTTCCTCATTATACAGCAGGCATCCCCAGGACCATCAGCTTCCTCCTCACCTCTGATTTCTCACAGCCTGACATCAACCATGTGTTCTAACAAGTCCCAAGCTCCTACGTTACACATTTAAGTGCCAACTCCACATTGCACAAAACCTTCAAATCACCACATCTCCAAGTGAAAGCCTTGATCTCTGCTCACTGAATCATCTCTAAGCGCCTGGGGTCTTTTGGGATCCCATAGGTCCCTCCGCCCTCCACACACTGCTCCAATCTTGTCAACTTCAGCGAGTTTGCTCAAGAACTTGACCTGTCCACTTATAGTCATTCATTCATCCATTCACTCATTCATCCATTCACTCATTCATCCATTCACTCATTCATCCATTCACTCATTCATTCATTTACTCATTCATCCATTCACTCATTCATCCATTCACTCATTCATCCATTCACTCATTCATTCATTTACTCATTCATCCATTCACTCATTCATCCATTCACTCATTCATCCATTCACTCATTCATTCATTCACTCTGCATGTTGCAATTATATGGGTAAAAGTGAATTAACTCCATCTCTTGCCTCGAGGACTCGTGGCCTAATAAGAGAAACAAAGCACTCACAAGAGCATGTCCAACAGCGTCCCCTGGAGGGTACTGTGGGAGCGAAAGCAGTCAGGGAGAACTAAAGAGCCTTTCAGTCAGTAAAAGATTCCTAGATGGGGCAGGGCACTAAGGAGGAACAGAAGCAAATGAGGTCTGTGATTATTCTCCATGACATCCTGAAGTGGCCGCTCACCACTGTGAGATCTTGAGTGAAAGAGCAGAAGCAGTGCTGGGCAGGAAACAGGGTTTTAACTGAAAACCCAGTGCCACACACCCAGAGACACCTGTTGTCTGTCTATACAGGCTGGCTGCTTCGTTCTCAGAGGGAAGCAAGTCCCAAGCCAGGCGCCGTGCATGGTATTCCACTGTCACTGCCAGGGAGAAAGTAAGAACACAGATGCTAATCAAGTAAAAATAAATTTGCATTTTATAATGTATGCATAAAGAACCTTGAAGGATCTATAAGCAGCTGGAAAGTCACAGGCACTCAGGAGGGTAGAAGATCATGGGTTGAAGATCAGTCTAGGCAACATAGTGGAACCCTAGTAGAGAGAGAGTCAGAGAGACAAAGAGAGGCGGAGACAGAGAAAGGGACTAAGTGACAGAAACAGAGAGGGAAACATGAATGATGAGAGGAAGAATGTCTGCTCTTTTCTGCACTTTCTGGATTTGAACTGTGAAGGAATTACATATTTTAAAAATACCCTAACAATAGCCCAAGGGGAGGGGGCTGGTGCTCTTGCAGGGGACCTCAGTTCTGTTCCCAGCACCCACCTGGTGGCTAACAACCATTCATAACTCCAGTTCCAGAGGCTCTGACACCGTCTTCTGACCCCCAAGGGCATTGTACAACATGGTGCACTTACACACATGCAGGCAATACACTCATAAACATAAATAAAAATAGTAATAAATACCCTAAGGAGAATACAGTGGTCATGAAAACCAAAGTGAAGTAACAAGTCAACCAGTAACCCTGTGGAAAGTTGGGGGAAGAGGGGTTCTGGAAGGAGAGGGGCCCTCTTTCAACATAGGAATAGAAGTGAGGGAAAGGAAGGAGGGGACCTGGGGACACAGCTGAGGAGGGCTGCTGAGAGTTGAGAAATGTAGGGGGAGAGGCTAAGAGGAAGTGGATTGCTCTGAGGGCGTGGACCTTCCACACACTCCCCACGGCTCACCGGGTCTCTAGTGTGACCTCAAGATGCTGACATCCTGACAAGAGTCCCACACATGGGCTCCTCACATCCTTCCAGTAGTCCTCCTAACTTCCGACCCTCCTTTCTCTCTCTCTCTCTCTCTCTCTCTCTCTCTCTCTCTCTCTCTCTCTCACACACACACACACACACACACACACACACAGACATACACATACACAGACACACACATACACACATGCACGTACACACATAATAACAAGTTTTCACATTCGAAAGGGTAACATGTTTCCTAGTTTGCTTAGCATCTCTGCTAATTTGCTTTTGCTAGTAAAAACTATGAAAACAAAGCCAAGTCAAAGAATGTTTAAAGCCAATGGGAAAATTTGCATGTAGGAAAGAAAAACCTCAGAACAGTAAAGAGGGACATGATGACACCCAGTGAATGAACCTGAGAACGCCCCGGTCACTGCACTTATCACCTGGAAACGAACGGCCACACAACTGGAAACGTGGGTCATCTTCCCCAGTCCCCTTGAGTGTCTGATGGTCTGCACAGCTTTAAAGCCCAACTTGGGAAGAGTTAGGATTCACTGAATTTTAGAAGGGTTTCTTGGATTTGCATGAAAGGAAATATTTAAATAAAGTGTTCTGAAAGCTGCTGGTTTCAGATCTCAGCGCTATTTCCATGCCACAAAGCAATAGTCACAGGGTCAAAAGGTAAGAACCTGTTAGTAGCTTCTGTTGAGGGCGCTCCAGAAGTGTTCGTCCGTTTACACAGTTAAAGACAAGCTCTCGTTAGATCACAACTGTGCATGGAGTGAGCAGCTAGCAGGAAGGGGTAAGGATGCCGTCTGCTTCCTGTGTCCCAGCTTCCCCGGAGTCACCCACGGGCTCAGCAAAGATGCCAGGTGTCCAAACTGCCTTCTGGATAAGCAAGAGCAACGCATAGGAGATGCTGAAATGGGAACTACTAAAAGCAGTTATTAGAAGATCTCAAAGATAACCCCTCAAATTGACATTTATTTACTCTATATATAAAACATGTGTGCCTAAAAATAGATATCTAAAGTCAGTTTATAAGAAGGGTCCCCCCAAAACATGACCAACAAGTTTTGATGAGGATGCTGATCATTCTTGGAGGCAGCTAACAAAGCAAGCGACAGGATGACTTGAAGTGTGTCACCCTCATTCATATCTGCCCACAAATGTGACTGTGCAAGTGTTGTCATGGGTACAGGTGATTGGTGAGAAAGAGAACCATCACCAGTACCCACGGGTGAAGATGCAAAGGGTGCTGGGAATGGTCAGCTGTGTGCTACGGGACTTTAAGGTTTAACACTGTGTACTTCTATAAACTGCTGAGTGTGATTTACTGGCATAGTTGTTTCCTAATGCTTCTGTTAACTATTTTGTAAAGTGCTGTTGGGAGAATGCCGAGGCCCTCCCTATTCATAAGGAGAGAAGTCCCAGGGACTGAGCAGAATTTTATTTTCTCTAAGAACATGGAAGAAAGATTTTCAGGAGTGTCCTCATGCATACTAATTAAACAGAGCTCCAAGCTGTCCCAGATATTGTCACGTGGCTCTCACCAAGGCCTCTAACAGCACAGCTGGACGCAGGTCCACCTCACAGGCTATGATTTCAACCAAGCCAAAAAGCTAGTCTCCCAGAACAAAGATTATTACCTGATGTCCACGCTGCAAACTGGTGCCAGGAGTGAGCTGGCTCAAAAATTCATGGTAAGCCAGGCATGATGGCAAACGCCTTTAATCCTAGCACTTGGGAGGCAGAGGCAGGTGGATCTTTGTAAGTTCAAAGTTGCCTGGTCTACAGAGGGAGTTCCAGGACAGCTGGGACTACAGGGAGACCCTGTCTCAAAAAGACAACCCCCCCAAAAAAATGCATGGTGACAAGAATGTGTGTTTTACAGGTAAATCGATTTCAAATAGCAGAATATCTTTCCTGAGGAAGAGAGTAATATAAATCACAGCCCCCTATACAGTAGAGAGTGCCTCTCATCAGATGTTCTCTCAGAAGTACTTTTAGTCTCAGGGGTGCTTTCAGGTGGAAGGGTCAGCCAGGTTCAGTAATACTCACCCAAACTCACCCAGGCTCACCCAGGCTCATCAGCACTTACCCAAATTCACCTAGGCTCAGCAGCACTCACCCAAACTCACCTAGGCTCACCAACACCTACCCAAACTCACCCAGGCTCACCAACACCTACGCAAACTCACCCAGGCTCACCAACACTTACCCAAACTCACCCAGGCTCACCAACACTTACCCAAACTCACCCAGGCTCACCAACACTTACCCAGGTTCACCCAGGCTCACCAGCACTTACCCAGGCTCACCAGCATTTACCCAGGCTCACCAACACTCACCCAGGCTTACCCAGGCTCACCAATACTTACCCATACCCACCCAGGCTCACTAGCTGTATTAGTCGGGGTTCTCTAAAGAAACAGAAGCAACAGGACGAATATATAGTTATATACAATTTATTGATTTGCTCATGTGACAGAGCTCAAGTAGTCCAACAGTAGCCACACCACACTGGAGAGGCTGAGAATCCAGGGAACTGCAGTCAGCAAGGCTGGATGCCCCAGTAGTCCCAA
This sequence comes from Rhizomys pruinosus, assembly GCA_009823505.1. NCBI lineage: Eukaryota > Metazoa > Chordata > Mammalia > Rodentia > Spalacidae > Rhizomys > Rhizomys pruinosus. Next base: position 1,861,945 of record VZQC01014822.1, read on the forward strand.
TCTGGTGCTGAAGGCCCAATGGATTCCAGGAGATCTGCCGGTACACACTGGGATCTGAAGGGTTGATCACAGCAGCAAGACAACTCACCAGTGAGAGAGAGGCAAGCCACAGGACAAAAGGGACCAGCTCCCTCTGCCATAGCCTTTAATACTGCCTGCCAGCAGAAGGTAACACCCACATTTGGGGTGGGCCATCCAGGTTGAGGTAGTCCAATCCGAAGATCCTTTTTCTCTTATTCTTTAGTCCAGTGAAGTTGACACCCAGGATTAACCATCACACCAGCACTTACCCAAATTCACCTAGGCTCACCAACACTTACCCAAACTCACCCAGGCTCACCCAGGCTCACCAGCACTTACCCATACTCACCCAGGCTCACCAACACTCACCCAGGCTCACCCAGGCTCACCAGCACTCACCCAGGCTCACCAGCACTTACCCAAACTCACCCAGGCTCACCAACACTTACCCAAACTCACCCAGGCTCACCAACACTCACCCAAGCTCACCCAGGCTCACCAAAACTCACCCAGGCTTACCCAGGCTCACCATCACTTACCCAAACTCACCCAGGCTCACTATCACTTACCCAGGCTTGCCTAGGCTCACCAACACTTACTCAGGCTCACCAACACTTACCTAGGCTCACCAACACTCACCCAGGCTTACCCAGGCTCACCAGCACTTACCCAAACTCACCCAGGCTCACTATCACTTACCCAGGCTTGCCTAGGCTCACCAACACTTACTCAGGCTCACCAACACTTACTCAGGCTCACCAACACTTACCTAGGCTCACCAACACTCACCCAGGCTTACCCAGGCTCACCAGCACTTACCCAAACTCACCCAGGCTCACTATCACTTACTCAGGCTCACCTAGACCCACCAACACTCACCCAGGCTAACCAGCACTCACCCAGGCTCACCAGCACTCACCCAAACTCACCCAGACTCACCAACACTTACTCAGGCTCACCAACATTTATTCAGGCTCACCCAGGCTCACCGACACTCACACGGGCTCACCCAGGATCACCAGCACTTACCCAAATTCACCCAGGCTCACCAACACTTACCCAGGTTCACCTAGGCTTGCCATCACTTACCCAAGCTCACCCAGGCTCACCAGCACTTACCCAGGCTCACCAGCATTTATCCAAACTCACCCAGGCTTACCAGCACTTACCCAGGCTCACCACCACTTACCCAGGCTCACCAACACTTGCCCAGGCTCACCCAGGCTCACCAATACTCACCCAAGCTTACCAGCATTTACCCAGGCTTACCCAGGCTCACCAACACTTACCCAGGCTCACCCAAGCTCACTAGCACTTACCCAAACTCACCCAGGCTCACCAGCACTTACCCAGGCTCACCAACACTTACCCAGGCTTACCCAGGCTCAACAACACTCACCCAAACTCACCCAGGCTTACCAGCACTTATCCAGGCTCACCAGCACTTACCCAGGCTCACCAACACTTGCCCAGGCTCACCCAGGCTCACCAACACTCACCCAGGCTTACCAGCATTTACCCAGGCTTACCCAGGCTCACCAGCACTTACCCAGGCTCGCCAACACTTGCACAGGCTCACCCAGGCTCACCAACACTTACCCAGGCTCACCAACATTTACCCAGGCTTACCCAGGCTCAACAACACTCACCCAAACTCACCCAGGCTCACCAGCACTTATAAGGCTCACCAACACTTACCCAGCCTTACCCAGGCTCACCAGGCCTCTCAGTCCCTGGCATCTTCTGGAATGGAAGCAGCCATAGTCCTCTAAGGCTAAGACCCAGAATGTGACATCTCAGAAAAGTCAGGCAAACCTACCACTGGGCTCCAAAATCCAAAAAGCTCCAAAGTGAAAGATTTTCACCTTTTCAGTGCCAAATCTCACCAGACCTAAATTTAATTACTAAAAAAATCTCATTGAGCAGGGTGTAGTGGTGCACCCCTTTACTCCCAGCACAAGGGAAGCAGAGGCAGGTAGATCTCTGCGAGATTAGGTCAGCCTGATCTGCATGGTGATTTCCAAGCTAGCTGGGGCTACAGGGACACCCTGTCTCAAAAGAAAAATATATCTCATCTGGTCAGGCACAATGGTTCACACCACTGTGAATTGGCCAGGGATGGTGGCTCACACCTATAATTCCAACACTTTGGAGACAGAGACAGGAGGATCATCTGAAGTTCAAGGCCCGTCTAATCCACGTAGATGATTCCAGACTAGCCTGAGCTACATAGTGAGACTCTGTCTCAAAAAAAAGTGGGAGGGAGGCTGGAGAGATGGCTCTGCAGTTAAGAGCATTGGCTATACTTGCAGACGATGTGGATTCAAATCTGAGCACCCATGTGGCAGCTAAAAATTGTCTATAACTCCAGTTCTAGGGGATCAGACACCCTCTTCTGACCTCAGTGCCATTGCAAGCTTGTGGTATGCTTACATACAAGCAGCCAGAACACTCGTACACATAAAATAGCTTCCTGAGTAAAAGTACACACCTACACAGCTACCAACCAGTAAAGCTGACGCAGGATGGTCACTGCACCAACCTAGGCTCTGAAACCACAGAATACTGCCCAGAAGAAAATCCCAGAGGGACCTAGGGGTAATACAAAAAAATTAAAAAGAACAGGAAATTATTTTAAAGTATTTAAATGTCTTCTTTGACAAAACAATTGCTTGCAAACTCCAGAAACCTATATGAGAGTGGCATTTGATGGTTATTTACAAAGCTGGGATGGTGATAAGGCTTTTGGGTTGGGGTTTGGATTTGGGATTTTCTGAGACAGAGTTTTTTTTAGGCAGCCCAGGCTAGCCTAAAGCCGGAAATCCTCCTGAGTACTGAGATTACCTCCATAAGCCACTATGCATATAGTGCCATTATTTAAAAAAAAAAAAATTGGTATTTTTGAAACAGGGTCTCCCTTTTGCCCCAGCTGGCCTGGAACTTGCTTTGTACACCAGGGTGGCCTTGAACTCACAGAGATCCACCTGCTTCTGCCTCCTGCGTGCTGGCATGCACCACCACGCCTGGCTATTTTAACTTTTAAAATTCATTATATACATATATATGAGTGTATGGCCTGCGTGTATAAATGCAGCTCTGTGCAATGCCCAAGGGGCAGAAGAAGGTGTCAGATCCCCTAGAACTGCAGTTATGAATGGTTGTTAGTCTCTATGTGCATGCTGGGAACTCAGTCTCAGTCCTCTGGAAAAGCGGCCAGTGCTCTTAACCACCGAGCCATCTCTCCAGCCCCCTGATAGTGGCATTTTGGCTAAATAAAATAACATGTAGGCTAGAGATGTAGCTCAGCTAGTGGATTGCTTGTACGCACATGTTCAGGACTGCAGAAACCAGGTGTAGTGGTGCACATGTGCCACCTCAGTGCTTGGGAGGGGGGAGGCAGTAAGAGAAAGACTCAGGTCCTCCTTGACCACACGGGCTTAAAGCCAGCATAAGGTACATGAGACCCTATCTCAAAAACATATATATGAAATCACTTATCCTTTCAAATATGATGTCTTGAACCAAACATGAAGCCAAATCCCCCAAATATGCCTTTTATTTCATCTCTGAAACTGGCCTAGAGCACAACAGGGATGAGGAAGGTGCTGGAAACCAGAGGTTTGTGTAGTCAGCATCCTTCAGCACTGCTTCTGCAAGCAATCATGATGGTTGTTCTGAGAGCCAAGTGAGTCAGTCAGGGAGCAATCAATTCCCTGTGCCAGCACCACAGCTATCCATCTCTGAGTCCCCTGGGAACACAGCGTCTGCCTAACTGTAACCCTTACCACTTACTTCTGGCCGTCACTTGTTGTTCATACTATTTGGGCAATGATCACACTAATGCAAGCTTATTTCATTGCATAATAAACTCCTTTCTCCTAGGTTGAGGGGGAAAATACAGTGAGCCTGTCTAGACTGAGTGATCCTCGCTCTGTAGCCAAGGCTAGGCTGGAACTCACTCTGTAGGCCAGCACTTGGGGAGGTAGAGGCACACCTGTCTGGTGTGCTGGTGTGCAACTGGAGACAATCTTCCTGTCTCCGTTTCCTAAGTGCTGGGATTACGTGAGCTTCACAACCCCTGGATTTCCCCACTCTATCTAGCATCTCTGTATACACATGAAGCATGTCCAGTCCAAAAACTAATGTCACAAATTTAATGCCAATATGAAATTTTATTTTATTTTTTAGCTTTTCTTTTTTTTTAATTTATTTATATACTTTTTATCAAATCTAGACCTGTATCCCCCATCCCCCCACCCCACCAGAGCTCATGCATTCTGCCAAACATGCTTTTCATCTCTTTCTCAGTCTTTCCCAATATTCTCCATGTGGAAGTTGACTGTTTTGAGCAGAAGTTCACTGTTTCAGTCAGTTCTTTGATGCAGTGCTTTCTGTTGTTGTTGTTGTTGTTGTTTCCAATATGCATCACTCCCAACTGCTTTGGACAAAAGCTCAAGGGGCCATGAACAAGAAATACTTACAACTAGGTAATTGGCACTAGCACCCACAGATGAGGGATACAATTCATCGTTTATTTTTCTGGGACTGTGTTACTTCACTCAACATGATGTCTTCTAGCTCCAGCCATTTTCCTGTATCTCATGATCTCATCTTTCTTTACAGCTGCATAGAACTCCATTGTATACATTTACCACATTTTCTCTATCCACTCATCAGTTGAGGAGCATTTGGGTTGGTTCCAGCTCCTTGCTGTTGTGAAGAGAGCTGAAATAAACATGGCCATGCATGTATCTCTGTGGTGGGGTGAGTCTTGAGGGTACATGCCTAGGAGTGGTATGGCTGGGTCAGGTGGCAAGTTCATTCCAAGTCTTCCAAGGGTTCTCCACACTGCTTTCCATAGCGGCTGTATGAGTTTACATTCCCACCAGCAGTGGATGGGTGTTCCCCTTTCCCCACAACCTCTAGAGCACTTGGTATCATTTGTTTTCTTGATCCTAGCCAGTCTTATGGGAGTAAGATGATATCTTAAAGTGGTTTTGATTTGCATTTCCTTAATGATTAGTGATGTTGAACACATCTTAAGGAGTTTCTCAGCCATCTCTAATTCCTCACTTGTGAAGTCTCCGCTCAGCTCTTTGCTCCATCTATTGAGTGGGTCATTTGTTTTCTTTCTTCTTTGTTTTTTGAGTAGTTTATATATTCTGGAAATCAATGCTTTGTCAGATGTTTCTGCAGTGAAGGTTTCCTCCCACTCTGTGGGATTTCTCTTCACTTCCTTGTTTCTTTTGATTACAGAAGCTTTTGAGTTTAATGAGGTCCCATTTGTCAATTGTCAACCTTAATTCTTGGGCAGCTGCTGTCTGATTTAGTAATTCTTTTCTGATGCCTATGTCTTGTAATCTGCTGCCAACTTTTTCTTCTATCACCTTCAGAGTTTGGGGGTTCATGTTGAGGTCTTTGGTGCACCTGGAGTTGACTTTTGTACAGAGCGAGAAGTAGGGGTTTAATTTCATTCTTCTACAAGTGGTGATCCCATTTTGCCAACACCACTTGCTGAAGATGCTGTCTTTTCTCCATTGTGTCTTCTTAGCCCCCTTGTCAAATATGAGGTGGCTGAAATTGTATGTGCTCAGGTTTGGATCTTTGGTTTTGTTGCATTGGTCAACAGGTCTGTTTTTGTGCCAGTACCAGGCTGTTTTTATGACTATAGCCCTGTAGTATAGTTTGAAGTCTGGTATAGAAATCCCCCCTGTGTTGCTCTTTTCACTCAGGATTGTTTTGGCTATTCGTGGTCTTTTGTTTTTCCAAATGAATTTAAGGACTGTTTTTTTCTAAGCCTGTGAAGAAACTCTTGGGGATTTTGATTGGAACTGCATTAAATCTATACAAGAGTTTCAGTAGAATGGACATTTTTGCAATGTTAATTTTCCCAATCCATGAGCATGGGAGGTTTTTCCATCTTCTGATGTCTTCTTCAATTTCTTTCTTTAAAGGTTTAAAATTTTTGTTGTAGAGATCTTTGGTGTCTTTGGTTAGGTTTGTTCCTAGGTATTTTATTGTTTTTGAGGCTATTGTGAGTGGGAAGGTCTCTTTGAATTCTTTCTCCAGTTGCTTGTTCTTGGTGTAAAGAAAGGCCATTGATTTTTTTTAGGTTAATTTTGTATCCTGCCACTTTGCTGAAGCTGTTAATCATTTCTAGGAGTTTTCTGGTAGAGTTTTTAGCATCCCTTAAGTAAACAATCATATCATCAGCAAATAGGCATAGCTTGACTTCCTCTTTTTACAAATAGTACTCCTTTAATTTCCTTTTCTTGCCTTATTGCTCTAGCAAGTGTTTCAAGCACTATATTGAAGAGGAGTGGTGACAGGGGGCAGCCTTGTCAAGTTCCTACCTTTAAAGGGAATGTTTCTGTCATTTCCCCATTTAGGATGATATTGGCTGTGGGGTTTTTTGTATATGGCTTTGATTACATTGAGGAATGATCCTTCCAATCCAATTCCTTCTAAGACTTTAAGCATGAAGGGATGCTGGATTTTGTCAAAGGCTTTTTCAGCATCAATTGAGATGATGGTGTGGTTTTTGTCTTTCATTCCATTTATGTGTTTGATGATGTTTATTGATTTTCATATGTTGAACCATCCCTGCATCTCTGGTATGAATCCAACTTGGTCATGATGGATGATCTTCTTGATGTGGGTCTATATGAGATTTGCCAGTATCCTGTTTAGAATTTTGGCATCTGTGCTCATTAGAGAGATGGGTCTATAATTTTCCTTTTTAGTTGTATCTTTGCCTCATTTTGGTAATAGAATGTTGCTGGCTTCATAGAAGGAATTTGGGGAAATTCCCTCTGATTGTATCCTTCTAAACAGTTTCAATAATAATGGTTGTATGTCTTTTTGAAATGTTTTATAGAATTCTGCTGTGAAACCATCTGGGCCTGAGCCCAGTATGAAATTTTAAAAGGAAAGCGCCTCATGTGGTCCCAATGTAGCACACTAGAAGTGCTGTGTAGAAATAGTCCCAAGGTATGTTCAAAAGTGCCCAGGGGGAAAAATGTGCTTCATGTTTAAGCCCACATCTCATCTCTAAGACATCTCATTATGTAGGCCCAAATATTCCAAAAGAAATCAAAATTCAAACCTTCTGATCCTAACTACTTCTGACAAGGGTATGCCTCACTGTGCTAAGACAGAAACAAACAAACAAACAAACAAGACAGAAACCAAACCAAAGAGAGCCAGGAGAGATCTGCTCGCCTGCAGCTGCTCCCTCCCTGTGGCTGCTTCCTGCAGCTGCTCCCTCCTTGTGGCTGCTCCCTGTGGCTGCTCCTTGCGGCTGCTCCCTCCCTTTGGCTGCTCCCTGCAGCTGCTCCCTCCCTGTGGCTGCTCCCTGTGGCTGCACCCTGCAGCTGCTCCCTGCCTTTGGCTGCTCCCTGAAGCTGCTCCCTTCCTGCAGCTGCTCCCTGCGGCTGCACCCTGTGGCTGCACAGGAGACCTAAGGCAGGACAGAGCTCACTCACCAAACACTCTTGCTGCCTCAGAAAGCTCCTTCCCTTCAAGGAGACAAATGTCCACTGGATACAATTTGTCTTAGTCTCTGGTCCTGTTGTTGTGATCAATATCCTGACAAAAGCAGCTCAGAGAAGGCTTTATGTACTTGAGCTCGCAGTTCAAGCACACTGCCCATCATGGCAGAGAAGTCAGAGCAGCTGGAGCAGCTGATCACACAGTGTTCACAGTAGGAAGCAGAGGAGTGAGCAATGCAGCTCAGACTCCTTCTTCTTCTATGGAGTCTAGGATCCTGGCCGAGGGACCCACATCACCTATGCAAGGCAGGTCTTTCCACTTTGACTAACCCAATCCAGGTAATTCCAACAGGTACACCCAGAAGCCCACACCAGAGATCATTACAGATTTCAGGTTGACAGTTGACACTAACCCTAATGAAACTCACGTTCCAAAGCCAAAGACTTGCCTCAACTTCAAGTTTCCACTTGCCGCTGCTGGCTGGAGGGGCTCCAGGATGTCTCTCAGGTAGTCTTCTCAGGAAGTCAGGACCCCTTGTTAAAGTCACTGGAGAGCTATAGAAGACACATGAGAACACAAAGTCAATACCACTGTTTGAGACAATGGAGCTGAGGTGATCTCTGCTCTGAAGAAGGTCTCTTTCCTACATATTTCTCCAGCTAAGATTTTTGCCCAACCTCAATGAAGACCTCCCTAAAGTGTCTTCAGACCTCCCAGAAAGCCCTTTTTGCTCTGACTTGCCACAGCTCTTACTGTTGGTGTGACCTTAAAATGTGACTGCTTTGTATTATTGTTTATTATGTACTATATTTTCAGCCAGATTAGCCCTTCTTTAAAATTAAAGCTTTTAAGGCTGGGGGAAGAGGTGAACTTCTTTAATCTCAGTACTTGAGAGACAGAGGCAGGCCTTTTGAGTTCAAGGCCAGCCTGCTCTATAAAGTGAGTTGTAGGCCAGCTAGGGCTATAAAGTAAGCCACAGTCTGCAAAACAACAAAACAAATAAAACTTACTTCCTTCTTTCGTCCCTCCCTTCCTTTCTTCTTCCCTCCCTCCCTCCCTCCCTTCCTCCCTTCCTTCCTTTCCCTCTCTTTAAATCTCAGGTAATCTAGACTAGGCCTGAACTCCCCCTGATCCTTCTGCCTCCACTTCTCAGATGCTAGGATTAGAGGTGCTCTATCACACACAATTTAGAACTTTTTCAGTCTGAAATCCCTGCAGCTCCCCCAAGCCCCAGGTAATGGGATACATAATGCAAACTCTAGCTCAGCCCACAACGGAGCACTGCAGTCCGCCTGCAATAACTTCCTCTCTCGCCTGTATATCTGCACCATCTTTCACCTCAGCCCCGTTCCCAGTGGGTTTTTCCATCCACCCTGTGCCTAACTCTCAAATAGCAGGAGCCCCAAATCATATTTTGGCTTTGCTTTCCGGTGTACCTCCTTCTCATTACAAAGCAGTCCACCCCGCAGCCCCAGAAGACAGAATCCCTGTGGTCTAGGTGTCTGCCCTAGGCCATGGCCCGCCCTTCTGGCACACAATCTTCTGCTGAGTCCAGCTCCAGCCCTCAATGCCTTCCTAGCTCCTTACTTCAGCCGCCTTTTCTCTCAGGGATTTGACTTATCCGCAGAGCCCCAAGCCTAGCCCATCAGTTACAACGGTCAAGTTATAAATCTCAACTGCCAAAGTCTTCCCATGGTGCTCCGGGGCACCAGGCCAATCATAGGAAACCTTGTGAGGCTAGTCACTCCGGGGATTGTGAGGCTGGTCACTCCGGGGATTGTGAGGCTGGTCACTCCGGGGATTCTGTGGCAGTGAAATTAGAAGAGCATTTTTCTGGGTGAAGCTTGGAGAGGAGCAGGGCCGACTTTTCCAGCTGCAAATTCAAACCTAGTGCTGACAGAGCACAAAGGTTCTGATCAATAAATGGCAAAATTCCTCTGAAATTGAGTTATGAAGCTTTCCAGTGGGGGCTGAAAATCATTTTGTGTAGGGCAATAGTTGGTAGAACTTTTTTTAATAAACTTGGTTTCACATTGGAGAGCTTTGCTGAAAGGTGCACGGGAGATTCTCATTGTCACCTGTGCTGCTTGCTGAGCTAGAAAAACTTGGTTTCCCCCAGTGATGGGCTAAAAGTTCTAACAATAACCAGGCTTCGATGTTTTATTGCTGAATAACGCTTTCTGGGTGTCTCTATAATAACACCATGCATAAAAGAAGGATCTGTGTTCCCTTTGGCTCTTGTGAGATTCCTGGTATCTCATTACATCAGGGAGCCTTTGTTCACATAGTACTAGCCTTTTTACTTAGCTGTCATGACACCCAGCAATGAGAGTCACTGTGCAGGGAAGACCCTGCTGCCAGGGAACTCCTCTCCTAAATGGGGTGCTTAATTATTGTTTGGGGAGCAATTAATGAATGGAACTCGTGGAGAATTAAACATATTTTGCTTGGGAGGACTCACTAACATGATCTTTAGAATGTATGGAGACTCAGCCTGAATGTTTGGGTGTGCCTCTAAGTCCCCTCCTGACCTCACCCACAGCCTGCCTTCTCATGGGCTTAACAAAAGTTGATGATGATGACGCTGACGGCCCTGCTGCAGGGAGGCCACCCAGCCCTGGTCGCCACTCACAAAGGACATTCCCAGTGGCTGTGCATCAGCGTGGATTCTGCCTTGTGGCCACTGAGGACAAAGGGCACTGGGAGTGTTTGCAGTGATGGTGCTGAGTAAGAGGGCCCTGAAAACATGGCGGTTCAGCAGGGAAACGCTAAAGCTGGGAAGGAAAAGGATGCAGAGAGGAAAGGGTGTTTGAGCCTGTCCTCGAGGGAAGAGAAGGAGCTCCTGCCCAGCTCCAGCTTGAAAATGGCGTTTGGATTACCCAAAAATTAATGCTTCCCCCAGCTCCATGGCTCGAGTTTTTTTACTCAGAGTAGACACCAGTTTAAAGAGAAACTTGTGAAAAACTAAATGATGAAGTGGGTGAAAGCTGCGTAAAGCCAGGGTCTAGGTTCCCACTGGGATCCCTCAGCTGTACAGTCCTGAGCATTAGCACTACCAGTGGATTGAATGTGGCCCCTCCCACAGTCAAGCCCACTAGTGAGGAACAAAAGTGCACTGGCTGGAGCTAGGTACACGGCTGGTGGGAAAATGCTTGCTACACAAGCATAAGAATCCAGAAGACTGAAGCCAGGTGGAGACAACAGCTCCCACGTTCTAGGAAAATCAGCAAACGGATCCCTTCGCTCTATCCCTCGGATCCTGTCTTGACCTTGCAATTCCTGAATGTCTTCCAACAGAGCATAGCATCTCTGTACCACACCAGAAAGTGGGTTTTAATTTTCATAAAGTGTGTTTTCTGTCAGTTATGGTGGTGCATGCCTTTATTCCCAGCACTCAGGAGGCAGAAGCTGAGGCAGAGGCAAGTGGATTTCTATGAGATTGAGGCCAGCCTGGTCTACACAGTGAATTCTAGGCCAGCTGGGGCCATAGGGAGACCCATCTCAAAAAATCAAATAATAGAAATGATAATAGTAGTAGTAGTAATAGTAGTAGTAATAAATTATTTTCTTTCATTGCAGTGTACACGTTTCCTGGTGTGAGGACAGGCAGTAGTCAGGTTATCCAAGTGTCGACACCATTTCCTCACTGACCGTCAAAGATATCTTGCCAGTTTCTTTCGGCACAAAAATATGGAAACTTGCACTCTGTGCCACACCAACAAAATGTTTCACTAAATGTTTGTGAATTGAGTTGTCCAATTGTGTTGGAAATACTCAAATTTAGACATAAAAATAGAATGTTGTGAGGCTGGAGAGATGGCTCAATGGTTAAGAGTGCCAACTGCTCTTGCAGAGGACCCGGATTGGATTCCCAGAACCCACATGGCAGCTAAGAACCATCTTTAGGCCTGGCATGGTGGTGCATCCCTTTAATCCCAGCACTCAGGAGGCAGAGGCAGGCTGATCTTTGTGAGTTCAAGGCCAGCCTGGTCTACATAGTGAGTTACAGGACAGCTGGAGCTACAGGGAGACCCTGTCTCAAAAAGAACAAAAATAAATAAATAAATAAATAAATAAATAAATAAATAAATAAATAAATCTAAGAATCCTATGAAAACTGCCAGACCAGAAATTAAAGTAAAAAATATACTTAAGAAAGTGTGTGCTTAAATATAAAATATAGAGCCAGATGTGTTAGCACACACCTTGGTCCCAGCACTTGAGAAGCAGAGACAAATCTCTGTGAGTTTGAAGTCATCCTGGTCTGCATAGCAAGTTGTAGGCCAGCCAAAGCTGCATAGTGAGACCCTGCCTCAAAAAAAAGGGTGGGGGGGCTGTAGAGATAGCTCAGAGATTAAGAATTCTGGCTGCCCTTCCAGAGAAGCCAAGTTCAGTTCCCAGCACCCACATGGTGGATAACAATGGTCCATAACTCCAGTTCCAGGGGATTGGACACCTTCTTCTGCCCTTTGTGGGCATTACGTGACACAGGTGCACTTACATGCAGACAAAACACAGACACAAACACACACACATAAAATATTTTTGAAATAAAATTAAATGTATAATACATACACATACTAAATATGCTGCCTGTGTGTCTTAAGTTGATTATTAAGTGTCTTAAGCAGGCACTGTGGGTATGATGGTTATATACAATATATAAAATTATATACTATATATAAAATATAGAATTGTATAATATATATCCAAAGGTGGAATTATGGGATTTTTTTTTCTTTTGCTTCTCTGCATTTAAATTTGTATTATGGACACACGTTGCACAATTGGGTCTCTGGTGCACAGGCTTGCTGCTGCTCACCCTTGGTGGGCACCTGACACCCACCACCAGAACCATAGACAGGAACTGTGTGCGTTGATAAAAGGACAGCCAGTGGCACAGACTCATCGCACAGGTGGGGTCCGGCACACAGGCCAAAGGAGTAACCACCTCTCCCCCTCCCCCAAGCTACTAGTACTGTGGTAGAAAGTATAAGCTGCTGGTGCTGTGGTTTACTGTAGTTGGGACAACCCAGCAGTATCAGTGATTCTAAGCTGCACAGCCAAAGCTGAGGAAGAAACCAGCAGGAAACAAGCTGAGTGACCAACCAGTCCTACATATTAACATTTGAGATTAGCAGCAGAAGCCAAAGAAACAAACAAAGGTGAGGGGGGATACGCATGCCAAAGACACAATGGAAAAACAACAATAGGAAAAGCTCAATAATTCCCTACCAAACTCAACCAATCCTGTAGAAGATCCCAACTAAGAGATCTCTCTGGAGGGAAACCAAGACACTGACCTTAGAAGAACAATTGTAGACATATCCAAAGACTATAAAGAACAAATCAGAGAACTGAAGGGAGAGAATGAAAAACTCATGAAAGAACTAGAAGGAAAGAATGATAAACTCTGGAAAGAACTAAAGGGAGAGACTAACAAACTCCTAAAAGAACTACAGGAAGAGAAATACAAACTCCAAAAAGAATGATAGGAAGAGAAATAAAAACTCCAGAAGGAAGTGGAAACACTAAAAAGATCTCAGGCTGAAAGGAAAAAAGAAACTTACCACAAAGCAAGGAGCTACAAGAAGAGAATGAAAAGCTCCAAAAGGAAGTGGAAATACTGAAGAAATCACAGGATGAAATGAAAAAGGAAACTGAACATTCATCCAATCAGCAGGAAAGGATGGGGAAAAGCCTCAGAAACAGAATGGATGAAGCAGAAAAAGAATATCAGATCTACAGGATAACACAGAGCAGCTAGAAACCACAAGTAAAGATTACAAAAAAATGGGCTGGAGAGATGGCCTAGCAGTTCAGAGTGCCAACTGCTCTTGCAGAGGACCCGGGTTTGATCCGCAGCACCCACAAGGCAGCTGAGAACAGTCTGTAACTCCAATTCCAGGAGACCTCCAGTTCCAGGGGAATCCAACACCCTCTTCTGACCATTCTTCTGCAGCATTCATTGCACGACATGGGTGCACAGACCTACATGCAGACAGTACATTCATACACAAAATTAATTAATTAATTAATTAATTAAGTTTTTAAAAAGATTACAAAAAATTAAAAAAAAAAAAAAACACACAGGAGTGGAACAACCAGTAAATATGGGACACCATGAAAAGACCAAACCTCCGAATCATAGGGATAAAGGAAGGAGAAGAATCCCAAGAGAACAGTATTGATCAGATCTTCAACAGAGTAATAGAAAAAAATTTCCCCAAACTGAAAAAAGACAAACCCATACAAATACAAGAAGCACATAGAACACCAAAAAGATGAGACCAGAAAAGAAATTCCCCATACCATATCATAGTTAAAACACTAGATGCTCAAAACAAGGACAAAATACTTAAAGCCACAAGAGAAAAACAACAAGTTACATATAAGGAGAAACCCATCAGAATCACAGCTGACTTCTCAGTGCAACCTATGAAAGCCAGAAGAACATGGGCCAAAGTATTCCCAGTGCTCAATGACTTTAAATGCCAACCCAGATTACTATACCCAGCAAAAATGTCAATCATAGTTGAAGGAGAAAGAAAACTATTTCATGACATAAACAAAATGAAAGAACACATGACAAAAAAACCCAACACTCCAACACTTCACAAAATACTCCAAGCAACTCAAAGAACATAGGAAAGGAGCAACTATCCTTGAGTAACCCAAGAGAGAAATTAACAAAAGAATAACAGAGCAAATAAATACCTAGACCAAGAATGCAAATGAAAAATAAGTTGAAAGGAAACAACACACATCTCTCAATTATAACCTTAGATATTAATGGACTAAACTCTGCAATCAAAAAGCATAGACTGGGAGAATGGATTAGGAAAAAGAATCCATCTATATGCTGCCTACAAGAAAACCATCTCACCCTCAAGGACAGATACCACCTTAGAGTGAAAAGATGGAAAAAATATTCTAAGCAAATGGTACCAAAAAGAAAGCAGGAGTGGCTATTCTAATATCAGACAAAATAGACTTCATAGTAAAATTAACTAGATAAGACAAAGAGGGCGATTATATCCTTATCATTGGAATGATTAACCAGGAAGATTTCACAATCTTAAATGTTTATGCACCAAACTCTAGTGCACCAAACTTTATAAACACAACCCTTCAGGACCTCAAGACACAGATTAATCCCAGCACACCGAGAGTGGGGGACTTCAATACCCCACTGAGTCCCTTGGATAGGTCAACTGGACAAAAAATAAACAGAGAGACATCAGAACTGAACAATACAATACACCAAATGGACCTCATAGATATCTACAGAATATTCTACCCAAACACTAGAGAATATACTTTCTACTCAGTGCCCCATGAAACATTCTCCAAAATTGAATACATACTGGGACACAAAAGAAATGTCCACAAATACAAAAGGATTTAAATTATCCCATGCATTCTATCAGACCACAGTGCAATAAAGCTCAATATTAACACCAGGGTAAGCCCTACTAATTATAAGAACACGTGGAGACTAAACAACATGATCCTGAATAATGAGTGGGTCAGGGACAAAATAAAGAATGAAATAAAAGCATTCCTAGAACTAAACGAAAATGACAATGCAACACAACAAAACCTGTGGGATACATTAAAGTCAGTCCTAAGAGGGAAATTTATAGCCCTAAGTGCCCACATTAAAGAAACAGAAAGAGGGTTAGAGAGATGGCCTAGCGGTTAGAGCGCCGACTGCTCTTGCAGAGGCCCTGGTTTGATCCCCAGCACCCACATGGTAGCTGAGAATTGTCTTTAACTCTAGTTCCAGGGGAATCCGACGCCCTCTTCTGATCTCCGCAGCACTGCACAACACAGGTGCACAAACCTACATGCAGACAGTACATTCATACACATATAAAAATAATAAAATTTAAAAAAAATTAAAGAAACAGAAAGAGAACAAATAAAAAAATCTAACACTGCAGCTAAAAACACTTGAGAAGCAACAAATGAACCCTCTAAACCCAACAGACAGGAAGAAATAACAAAAATCAGAGCAGAAATCAATGAAATAGAAACAAAGAAAACAATACAGGAAACAACACAACAGATAAAGAAAAGAACCAGGCAATCATATGAGAATACTTCAAAAACCTACCTCTACGAAATTTGAAAACCTAAGAGAAATGGATGAATGCCTGAAATCCCAGGATTCACTAAAGCTTAACCAAGAAAAGATCGACAGCTTGAACAGACCCATAATACTTGAGGAAATTGAAGATGTAATAAAAAGCTCCCCCCCAAATAAAAAGGGTCCAGATGGTTTCACAGCAGAATTCTATAAAACATTTAAAGAGGTCTTACAACCATTGCTACTCAAACTTTTCAGAAGAATACAAACAGAGGGAAATATCCCAAATTCCTTCTATGAAGCCAACATCACTCTAATACTAAAACCAGGCAAAAACACAAACAAGAAAAAATTCTCAACAAAATACTTGCAAATCGCATACGGACCCACATCAAAGAGATCTTCCATCACGACTAAGTTGGATTCATACCAGAGATGCAGGGATGGTTCAACATATGTAAATCAATAAATATAAAACACATAAATGGACTGAAAGACAAAAACCACATGATCATCTCAATTGATGCAGCAAAAGATTTTGATAAAATCCAGCATCACTTCCTGCTTAAAGTCCTAGAGAGTATTGGACTGGAGGGATCATTCCTCAATGTAATCAAAGCCATATACAAGAAACCCACAGCCAACATCATCCTAAATGGAGAAAAGTTGGAAGCCTTCCCCTT
The DNA here is from genome assembly GCA_009823505.1 of Rhizomys pruinosus. Taxonomy (NCBI): domain Eukaryota; kingdom Metazoa; phylum Chordata; class Mammalia; order Rodentia; family Spalacidae; genus Rhizomys; species Rhizomys pruinosus. Next base: position 1,878,232 of record VZQC01014822.1, read on the forward strand.
GAAGGCAAGAACATGGCAAGGCTGTCCACTATCACCATTCCTCTTCAATATAGTGCTTGAAATGCTTGTTAAGGCAATAAGACGAGAAAAGGAAATTAAAGGAGTACTAATCGGAAAAGAGGAAGTAAAACTATCCCTTTTTGTAAATGATATGAGAGTTTACCTAAGGGATGCTAAAAACTGCACCAGAAAACTCTTACGTTAAAAGTTTCAGTAAAGTGGTGGGATAAAAAATAAACCTAGAAAAATCAGTAACCTTTCTTTACACCAACAACAAGCAACTGGAGAAGAAATATAAAACCTTCCCAATTACGAAAGCCTCAAAAAAATAAAATACCTAGGAATAAACCTAACCAAAGACACCAAAGACCTCTACAATGAAAAATTTAAAACCCTGAAGGAGATTGAAAATGACATCAAAAGATGGAAAGACCTCCCATGCTCATGGATTGGAAAAATTAATATAGTAAAAATTAATATACAGATTTAATGAAATCCCAATCAAAATCCCCATGAGCTTCTTCACAGACTTGGAAAAAAAAATCCTTAAATTCATATGGAAAAACAAAAGACCCCGAATAGCCAAAGTAACCCTGAGTGAAAAGTGCAATACTAGAGGGATTACTTTACCAGACTTCAAGCTATATTACAGGGCTATAGACATAAAGACAGCCTGGTACTGGCAAAGAAAAGAAACCCAGACCCATTGACCAATGGAACAAAACTGAAGATCAAAACTTGAGCTCATACAACTTCAACCACCACTATTTGACAAAGATACCCAAAAAGTTCAATGGAGGAAACAGAGCATCTTCAAAAAACGGTGTTGGCAAAACTGTATCACCATTTGTAGAAAAACAGAACTAGACCCCTACCTCTCACCCTGTACAAAAATCAACTCCATGTGGATTAAAGATCTCAACCTCAAACCTGAAACTCTGAAGGTGATAGAAGAAAAAGTCAGCAGCAACCTACAAGACATAGGCATAGGAAAAGACTTTCTAAATCAGACAGCAGCTGCACAGGAAATAAGGACAACAGCTGACAAATAGGACCTCATCAAACTCAAAAGCTTTTTTTTAATTATCGATTTTTATTGATGCTTTGTGTATTTCAAACATCATTTTCCAATTCAGTTCAGGCATAGTTCCCTTTCCCTTCCCCCCACCCCACCCCATTCCAGATCATGCATTCTGCCATAACTGTCCTGCATCTTTCTCTGTTTTTTTTTTCATTTTTTAACAATAAGTGATAACCTATGAGTACAAGCATCCTTCATGTAAAACCAATTTGCAAGCAGTTGTGCCCAAAGCACACAGCTCATGGGTCCCACCATCCAGCTGGGGTGAGGGGCTTGTATGTTCAATCAAGTTGATCAAATGAGTGTCCAGACTATATTGTTGTAGTTTCACCCTTCACCCCAATCGCAGCCCTTACATTCTACCACGCCCCCTCTTCTGCAGATTGTTCCCTGGGCTTAGAAAAGGGGCACAGGTGGATGAGAAGCAAAACAGTCTACTTTCTCTGGAGCTGTTGTCTTGGACTCTGATCAGTTCTGGCTGTTTCCTTCCATGGGCTGACATTCTGTCGAGGAATAACCTTTCAATCCTACTAATGAAGCACAAGTAATTAGATATATGGGTATTTAAACAGTACTAATTGTTATGGTAGGTTACTTTGGTATAGACACAGATGTTTGGATAGTATGTTAATCCATGAATTACAATTTTTTTCTGTTAAATATGACAGGGTCTTACTGTGGCTTATAACATCTCCCAACCATTAGAGGATGTAAGGTTGTGACATCAGCCATGGGTCATTCTTTCAAGGAGAGCCAATTCGATTTGGGATAGACAGGCATATGGCTGCCACTGCTGCACAGTATTTCCAGGCAGGTGAGGTGTAGCTTGTGCTGACGGAGGAGTCCTGCTTGACTCAAGGAGACCTATATTTGCTTCATTGGTTTAGTGGCCTTTGGAAACACTCTCTGGTGTTCCAGAGACCATCTGTACACTTGCAAGTGTGGTCTCAATACATCTTTCCCATGCTTACATCAGGTCTTAGACAGTGGGGCCTTATCGCCTCGCTTCTTGCAGGTATTCCATTTTGGAGGCAAGGAGCCTCTACCTTTTGTGCAGGCTTTGATACCCTGGCCAACATCTCCTTGGTAGAATAATCCATTGCTGATGTCAGAGCTCCTGAATTAATATATTTTGCTTAAGAGCATATCTTAAGGAGACTTTAGTATTATATTTGGTTCTGAATAGGGAATAATTCTTTTCACAGTTCCTATTTCTATTAGTCGGTTAAAGAAGGCAGTTTTACCGGTTTTATAAGAGATGGCATGAGTAATGCCATGGTGAATTCTGACTGACCTCTGATATTTCAGCAAGTTCTTGGCATGCACGGATTAATTCCATACCAGCAGATGTGACACAGTAGGAGGGAATGTCCTTGCAGGCTAGGCAACAGTCCTTGAGGCTGTCTTTGGTATGTAAAACAAAGTTTAACTGTACCTTTACCCCATGTGAAATTTGCAGAAAAGTCCTTTTCATCTTGCTTGTATAAAAGGCCTTGGAAAATAAACTTCAGAGCTCCAGTATTCACTGGTTGCCTCTCCCAGCTCTATCCCTTTGCTGTGAGTGTGTGTGTGTGTGTGTGTGTGTGTGTGTGTGTGTGTATTTTTTCTCAATTCCCACTCCCCCATTCAGGTTTCCTTCAACTTTGGCTGGCTCTGTCACGCCTGCCTCTGCCTCCGGAGTACTGGGATAAAAGGCATGCACCACCTTGTGTTCTTAAAAGAACCAATTACGAACTATCTTTTTGCAGGGAGGATATACAGAGATCAAACCTAGGGCCTCACTCATGCTAGGTAAGCACTCAGACAATGTACTATATTCCAGCCCTTTTCACTTTTTTTTCTTTTTTTTTTTTTTTGGTATTTTTGAGGCTGGGTTTCCCTTTTAGTACCAGCTGTCCTGGAGCTCACTCTGCAGACCATGCTGGCCTTGAACTCACAGAGATCCACCTACCTCTACCTCCTAAGTGCTGGGATTAAAGGCGTGCATCACTATGCCTGGCTTTACTTTATTTTCAAATAGTTTCTCACTAAATTTCCCAGGATGGCCTTTATTTAAAACCCTTCTGCTCCGGTCTCCCAAGTAGCTGAGATTACAATATTGAAGAAGAAAGGATAGAAGAAATTCTGTTTCACGTATTAAAACATATTACAAAGCCATAGTAACTATAGTAAGACAGGTCTATTTATATAGTATTGATTTAAATACAAAAAAAAAAAAAAA